>CM068707.1:31404586-31975779 GCA_035079005.1 Fraxinus americana
TTTCTGTGATATTAGTGCTTAACTGGATCACAAGTGAACGTATCTTTTGGACATATTACCGACACACCAAGAGATACATTGTCAACATGCCGGAATTAATAAAAAATTGACTTTACAATATAAAAAAATTAAAAATGAAAACATATAATCTAATTTTTTTAATCAGCGTGTTAAGGATGTATAGGTACTTCTTTGAAAAATTGTGTTTGCGTGTCCATGTCATGAGTATCATGTCCGACATTTGTGTCTGTGCCAGTGCTTCCTAAGTTAAAAACTTCAACTATCGAGTGACAAAGTGAATTGATGGCAAGCCAAAATATAAGATGCTCATGATTATAGAGACTAGAAATTGTGTGGGTAAAGAAGACTTACCAGTCATGATAAATACCAATGAGTCCCCTTTCATATATAACACCCAGGGTATTCTTCTCTGCAATAGTGGGCATAACGTTCATAACCCAAAATTTGGGAAATTGCAAGGGAGTAGCAAATCCTCCCAATCCAGCGTTCATATCTATAATGTTGCGGTACCTTCATGTGTCAATGATTTTGTTGATATTTTTATATGCACTCACGTGATTTTTCCATTTCTTGTTGTCCTCCAAATATTCCTCAACGGACACTCCAGAAACAGGCACACTAGCAATTCTAGGGGGAATGTCATATAACCTCTCAGGAATGGCTTTACATCCACACTAGAAACTTCATCTCTGTTGGCATTGTTATATGTAGTAATACACGGCTCCATTTTCTTGTACCTAATATGCCAAAAAGACAGTACATTAATGATTTAGTTTAGGATTTTTCTTCCAACAAAGATTATGCAAATTGAGGCACTTTAAGGAGTGTGTGCGTCCACAATGCAACTACTATAAGTTAAAAAAATTCATTTCTTTACCTATCAGAAGTCATGAGTTCGTATGCACACACGTACAAGGTAAATGCTTACCAGACATCATCAGGGTCTTCAGCTTTACAAAATGTAGATAAAGAATTTTCTTGTGAGGAGCGACAATAATCAGCATCCATTCTCTTTTGCCATATTGCAATTTCACCCTTTGCACACTTCTTCTCCCAGCAGAGAAGTTTAGCAATCTCTTCGATCTTCCTTTGCTCTTCCTGAAGTTCCTCCTCAGGACGTTGCCATGGTTTGTAGTTAGTCTTCCAATTGAGGGGAGGGCCTGAAAGCACCCAGAAGGCAGTAGCCCCCGGGTCTAAGAACCTTATCAACTTCTTTCATGTATATACTATCTGCAATGAGAAAGAACATAATATTAATTTATGACGAGCTGTTCAGCAGAAATAATCTAAGTAAATGTAAAAATGATACACAGCTGGATTAGATAGGGTCCTTTCACAATAGGAATGTGCTGGTTTATATTTTGGAATTTGATTAACGACCTATGAATTGCAATTATATGATATATATCAGTTTGGTTTGTCTATAGAAGATTCACAGAAAAAGATATTAACATTTGATTATTACCATTCGCTCCCCAAGGAATTAGACGCCGTGAACAGGGCGCCATATCAAAAGCTCTAGATGGGTATGGCATCTTTACTGTTCCAAGAACACCAATAACAGCAGGCGCTCTCCTTTCAAGAGCAAATTGAACCTGGGCTTCATGGGAATCTCTTAGCGCAAACGACATTGCTATAACATTCCTCTTCCAAAGATATGTGCCCCAACTTGCAACCTAACACAATAACCCATTTTCAAAAAGTTATTGGAATAGAATTTCGAACAGAGATATTTAAATAAGAGTTTATTTGATTGTAAGGGTGGAAAATTGACGGAAAGAAAATGAATTTCAGAAAAAGTAATTATCTAAAAATTGTTTTGCAGGAAAGTGTGTTTGATTGATCTAATTTTTCACTCGAAAAATTTTTAAATTTTATATTCGATTAACTTTATTTTACATGAAAATTGTCAATTAAAGTGATAAATTTTTCCACGATTGGTTATAAAATTTGTTTCCCTCCCTAAAAAGTTAAAAAAAAATGAAATAAATATTTTTTTGAATAAAAAATGATTTTTTAATCAAAATTTAGTGTTCGTTTGACTTTATTTTACATGTAAATTGTCCATGAAAGTGAAATTTTTTTTTACAATTGATTATAAAATTTGTTTTCATTGCAAGCAAATAAAAAAAAAAAGTCAGAATTCGATTTTCTTTTCTCCTCATGCCTAGAAATGGGCACGTGAGGGAAATTGTTTTCCTCATTTGGCATGAAAATTTTTGTCTTTCAAACACTACCAAATGGTGGAAATGGAATTACTTTTCCATTTTCCATGGAATTCAAGCCCTCTCAAACAGGACCTAGGGGCATTATTCAAGAGAGTTTTGCAGCACTCATCATACCCCGCAACCAGCGTCCAACGCAGTTCGTACTATTCCATTTTCAATTTGTATTACTGAAGCAAGCCGGTCAATGTATTTATCAGCCCCTTGAGGAAATTGTGTTCCTCCACAGGGAACCTGAACACAGTGCCCTCATATTGAATCCAGTTCTGAATAGCCTTCTTGACTGTCAAGCTCTTATACGGTGCATTGGCATAGGGAACATAATCACGACTTTTAGGCCATGGAAATGGGGTAACATAACCTTTTAGGTGCTGGAATAAGGCAATGCAACTTCTCTTCTTGAGAAGGGCAATGTCTCTCACGGTAGATCATATTGTCCCTTGGAAAGGTCATAGCACGCCTTTGATCTTGGCAAGGAGTGTAATCCATGTAGTGAAAAGTGCATGGCTTATACACTTTCACTTCTGAATCAGAATCATCCATGGTTCCAGCTTCACCACCATGATGGGTCTCAAAATTGAGATTTGGATGAATATTGCAGTTTTCTCCACTCTTAGTCATCTCCAATGCTATACTGTCTCCTTTCCCGAAACCACTTCTCTGCCATGCTCCCAGTAAGTAGAAGAAACAGCATAAACCAGCTACTATAAAAATTGACACAGAGCTCCTAGTCCTACTGTCTCCTGAATTGAACTTGTTTGCCTTCACAGCCCTGAAACATTTATTACTCTTATTTAGTAGAGATACGAGAAATTAAAATATGCATTTGCTCTTCTGTTCTACTTTTGTTAAAATGTCGTAAATGTATGATAATGCAACAACACAAATCGTATGCACATTCACATTAAGCAATAACCCACATCAATATCAAATTCATGATAAAAGGGCTGTCAAACTGATCTCTGTTTGACTCTTTAAACTGATCTTTGTTACCTCTTGAGTCCAACTCCAAGTCTTTGAAACAATGCACATTAGCAGATGCTACACTTAAGGTGTGCACTAGAAATCTAAAAATAGTAACAAATGTATATTCCAATAATAAAATATAAAAATCCCTGTTCTAATAAAGTCGTCGTGTTCATCAAACAACTGAATTCAGTAGATATAGATCTTAAGTGATACGATGTTAAACGAGACATCAATAACACATCTTTCCTCATTTGACTTTAAACAACAGTATAAATGATGTAGTAAGTCAGCCAACGAAGGGCCAAAGACGGGCAAAATTACGAACAAACTTCAAAAAGCCCCAATTTATGGCAGTATATAGTAATTAAACTCTCAAATCGAGTATAAGAATGCTTTAAATGTAAGGAAACACTAAAAAGTTGATACTCTGGCAGGCAATGAAGATTATGAGGCTGAAACAGCACTAAATAGCTACACTTTAGTGCAGGAAAGAAAGGGTTCGCAGAAACGATTTAATTACAACATCAAAGTTTCATTGCATCAGAACATAAATCCTTAATAAATCAAAACCAGGATTCATTTTCATGAAGTTCATTAATTTAACCAAAGAAGAAAAGCAATTAACTGATTTAAAGAATACGCTAAATTCTGAAATGTTCTTTTAATTTAACATTGAATGAAAACTAAATCTCGTACCAAAAACATCAGTTGATGCGAACACTGATTCAACGATCCGGAAGGCCCGTATCTTTATGCTTTTCTTTCACTGCAAACCCACTGAAAAAAATTCTAAAAGAGCAAAGGTTAACAGAGATTGACGAGAGAAATGCCCAATACACGCGATGATGAAAAATCACTCTCAATAGAAGAGTGAAGAGTATAGATCACAAGCAAAATATCGTACTCTTACCCAAGCAAACCTTTGTTTTTTTTTTTTTTTAATTAAAAAGTAGGGTAATTAGTATGTAACTTCTTCCTTTTCATTATCATGGTGAAAAATGTTCTTACCTTTATTAGGGGTGGGCGCGGGTCGGTTCGGTTCGGTTCGGTTCGGTTCGGTTCGATTTTTTTTCGGTTCCAGAAATTTTCGGGTATTTAGTAAATGGAACCGTCGGTTCCAAATATAATTTTGGAACCATTCGATTTCGGTTCGGTTCGGTTCGGTTCCGTTCCGTTCGGTTCTGTACTATAATTAAATTTTTTAACATTTAAAAAATACTACATAAATATACCTTAAAGTGGATACCAATATTAATAACAAAAAGTAGATACAAATACCAAGTTCAATCTTAACTTTTACAAATTAACGTAATCTAATTTAATAACATATAAATAATAAGTTGTCAAATACAAATACCAAAAAGTAAATATTACTAATAAAACTTCGATATTCATTTCAATAATTCATTTGCTTCAAACCTTCAAATCTACATAAAAGTGAAATATAAATTAGAAGTCACAAATATAAAATATTTTAAAGTATTGATAATACTTACCAACTATTTAATGTAATTATTAGTTGGTTGACTTTCCATACAAACTATTAAGAAATTATATAAGAAAAAATTGAAAAAAACACAACTAACAAACATAAATAAACTCTAAATTGTTCAACTAATAAGATTTAATAAGAAAAAAATTATTAATTTGTTTAGAAAAAATAAAAGAAATTAATTTATCCAATATAAAAAAAAAAGTTCGGTTCTTATTCGGTTCTTCGGTTCTTGGTCGAGAACCGAGAACCGAACCAAACCATTCGGTTCTCGATTCGGATACCCGTTCGGGTATTTCATTTTAAAAAACCCGCTCGGTTCGGTTCGGTTCGGTTCGGTTCGATTCGGTTCGGACATTTTGCCCAGCCCTAACCTTTATTTTCGATATTTTTATCATTATTTTCACTTTCATCGTAAAATGTTCTTTTTATCCATGTTTCAAATTAAAAGCTATAAAATAACAAATATACCATTCTTTTTAAATAAAACAAAAATGAAAAGAAAGAGTTAATTACAATTATAGTCCTAAATTTTTTTAAAAAGTACAAACAAGTCCCAAATAAATTATTTGGGACTATGGTTGTAATTATTTCTTAATTTTTTTAATTTACATAGGAAGGTATATTCATCATTTCAGAATTTTTGCCATGGCGGAGGATAAAATGAGTGGTGCAATGGATATGCCGGGCATTAGAGCAATGGCTTCGGATTTTGCCATGGCGGAGACGCGTGGGGATTTTCGGAGCTCAAACAGCGAATGGGGCCTGGTTTGACATTGATTTCGAATTGGAGTGAAACTGAGTCATGGAAGCAGCTCAAGGAACTTGCCAATTCAGGTATCCATATTCCATTATCCTCTTTCTCCCGCCAATTGTGAGGCATTCTTTTGTTTAATTTTGAACTAATTTTGTGCGTTTACAGCTCAGCACAGAGCCATTGAAAGGAAGACTACGCAATCGAAGTCTGTTCGTGGTGTTCTTGGACTGGACCTGAAGAAAGTCAAAGCCATTCAGAACAAAATTGATGAATTTACCAACCATTTGTCAGATCTGCTGCGTGTAGAAAGGGATGCAGAATTGGAATTTAGTCAATTTACACAGGAGGAGCTGAGTGCTATTCTTTGAATGACATAAAAAAAACGACTTGTTTGGTTGGGTAATAGATATGTTTTGACAATTTTGACCTCTCATTTGAGCCAAAATCCAAAATTTCCTGTTGACTGACTGCAATTTGGACAGAATATGCGATTTGGGACCAACGCTGCAATTACATATAAAGGTTTGGGACTTCGGCCACAAAAATTAAAGGTTTGGGTATAATCTGCAACAAAATGAAAGGTTTGGGACCGGTGCCACAATTTTCCCTTATCTTTAAGTAAAAACTAATTGATTAAAAGGAAAAGAGAAAAAAAGGATCGAGTCTTATATGCATCAAACAATATCAAAATTTTCAAATCAAAATATGGATTTGCAAATGGCCTTAGCATTTGTTGTTAATCAATTTGAGATAAATATTTTAACACTGTATTAAAACTTGAAATTCTCATTTATATTTTTTTTACTTTACTTGACTCGTATCCGTGTAGGTTAAGTACATGACGATAAATAAACTTTATTCTGTGTATCAAACATGTATATGTAAACTCAACTTTGTACCAAAGTCACATGTGAACTTACAAACTTGAATCCCATTCATAAGCAAATTAACTTTTATCAGTTAAAATTAATTGATCAATCTACTTGATCAATGGGGTACCTAAGCATTAATGCGTGGCAGATACTTCACAGTTAATTATGTGAATGGTGCAAGAGCATACATGAACTTTACCCTATATAACAAAATCACACATAAACCCAAATTTGTACCAAAATCATATGAATAATGCTATATGTACACCCAATTGTGCGGGTGTAGGAGATATTACACCGATAATGTGTATATTATATTAATCAAGAATATACCGTGAAATCGAAATATCATTCGATTTACAGAAATCTGATTTGAGAAGACAAAATAGTGATTACCGACTTCCAATATATGAATATGGATTCATTATCGATGTAATATCTCGTACAATCTTAAGATGAATTTGCCCCACATGGTTGTTAACGGTTTTCCCGACAATCACCTCCCAAGATACAACGACCACGTCTAGCCATAGGAGCACTCCAAATGATTTAGACCAACGAACTCGAACGGAGTTCCGTCTCTACCATAACCATGATTTTTTATGTAAGAAATAATCACTTCTACAAAGTAGTTTATGCAAAACTAAAGTAAAACATGGAATGGAATGATATGAAATTATCAATTGAATTGTTCCTCTTTCTTGTTGTTTTCCAAACACAAAGGGATCTATATATATAGTAGTTGGAACATCCATACCATGAGACACATCTCTTGGAATTTAAATCTCTCCATAAAGAGGCACAATTACATTTCTACACAAAGAGACCATTATTGAAAAATAATGCCAAAAGTCATGATCTCCAAGAGTCATGATCCATATGAAAAGACTCATCTTTTTATCTACTCATTCTTTAAAATATTCCACAACATTATATACAATTTCCAACAATTTCAAACATTTTAAATTTGGCTTAATTTCTCATTCACCAAACAAAAAATTCCACTTAAACAATCACTTAAATTGATCACAACCAATTTCCAATTTTCCAACAGCGGGCCTCCCTCCATGTGAGGGGGGTGTAATGCATTGTGTACACTATTGTGTACACATAGCACAACCCAAATCATATAGACTCAAAAATTTGTATCACATCTATTTATAAATTAACTCTGCCAGATGGAGTGCATATGCGGCAATGACACACAATTAGCATTACTAAATCACGTCATTCAAATTATATTTATCAAGGGATTTAAATCACGTTTAAATTTAAAAGAACACAACACGCTTTGAAAAGATTGAGGGACATTTTCTTCTATTCCATTTAGCCATATTTCATATCAATTTGTTCCCAAATTATGAGCATTAGATGGAGCGTAAATAGAGTTAAGGAAACAACGCGTAATCGATCTCCTTTTGAGCAATTACCATGATGCTATGTTAATGAGGAATTGATAATCTACCTCTAGAGAAGCAAGAGAAATATATACGATAATTCTTAAGATGTGAATTAATTAAGCTAGTCCACTTACTAATGCTCATCTTTAAAAATTTACTTTAATCCAATGTTCAATGGACTGTATTAGGTCATCTTTTTGAAAAATCTGAGCATTACTACAAAGTTACTACGATGAGAATAATAAACTACAAACAAAAGTAGATATCCCATTTCCTTCATGGATTCTTCCGTTAGTTTTGACCAGTATTCTAAAAGGCGTGCCTAGACGTGAGACGAGACCAAAACACCAAGCCTCATGGGTTAGCGTCTTATTTGGCGGTCAACGAAAGTTGTTGACCGCTAATGCGCCCCTAGGCGCGCCTTTTATTTTTTAAATTAAAAATTATTAAATGCTAATTTCTTTAATTTAAAATTAAAACAACTATTTGAACCCAAAAGTCAAGTGACCAACGAATCTTATTTACGGTAGATAATTTCTTAAGACACTCGAGTTATTAAAAGAAAATGGTTGTTTAAATTTGAAACTTATATTTTTGTTGGAAACTTTGAAAAAATGTATAAAGTTCCTATAAATCTGTTTTAAATGTTTAGTAAGTATTATTTTTAATTGATTAAAAATTAAAATAATATTTAAATAAGAAAAAGTCTTTTTACGATTTTTTACACATATGCCTCGCCTAAACTCGCCTAACCCTAGGCTTAGCCTCCATACATCGCCACACATTACGCCTTTTAGAACATTGATTTTGACAAACAGAAGTTATACATATATAGATGTAATATAAATTTGTGAGTACATGTATGATTTTATTATAAAACTGAGTTCACGAACCATTTGCATAATTAACTTGTTAATTGTCTGCCACATTACTTGCACTTTTTTGCCATGGGAACTTTCCCTTAGTTTTAATTGACAGAAGTGTGCTCATATATGAATGTGATATAAATGTATGAGTTCATGTATGGTTGTTACGTGGCGGTACAAATCATGTACCATTCGTATAATTAACCATATCATTATTGCACTTCTTATTAAACAAGTCTACAATATTGAGCACACACTAGCCTAAAAAGGGGTAATTATATTTTAATAGTTTGTGTTTTATGCTCTACATTTTAATTGTAATGAAGGTCTCAAATTTTGTTCATCTTCATATTTATGTCCTCAATTTTTTTCATTGCATACTTATATTCAACCTTCCTTTAATTAGGCCATCTTGTTGCTAGTGACGGTTTTCATCTAGAAATTCAATTAGGTGGGTATAAAAGACTTATTTATCCCTTTTATCTTTAAATAAAAGAAATAGTTAAATAGACAAAATATTTGTTCCTCATTTCAAAGCACGCCCGTGTAATATTTGGACAGAAAATCAACATGAGGACAAGATGGTCTAATCAATTGAAGGTTAATGATAATAATGCAATAAAATTTTTTAGTAATATAAGTTCGACAGTGATCAAGGGTTGCGACATTTATTGCTTATTAAAATCAAGCAAAGATTGTAATGTGAATACAAAAGGAAAAAAATTACCTCAATAGCTAGTCAACATTACAAGATTCAATTTGCAAAAAGAAAACATAAAGGACATTTTAGGGATTTGACATATTTTGGTTTAAAAGTAATTACATATTGTTAATTGCATCAAAGTTTTTTAACTTGGGAGTAATTGTGGACTTACGTCTCAAACTCGCTTTGATATGTGGTGTGTAGGGCGTAGGCGTCCTTGAATCATGTAGTGTTAGGGATGGTAGTCCACCGTTTGTGTGTCTAGACCAGAAGGTATTCTAGTATATTGCATATCTTTTTGCCCTTGAAATTAAAAAGGAGAATTAGCACAGAACGTCCTTAAATTTTATTTTTTAAGATTTTCACCATTGTTTTCATATTTCATTGCGCAAAATGTCATTTCATTCATTTTCTCAATTAAAAAATGTGAAATGATTAATATACTCTTTTATTTAAATAAAAAAAAAAGAACTAATTGCAATCATAGTCTAAATTTTTTAAAAAGTGCAAACGAGTCTCAAATAAACTATTAAAGGGTAACTAGCACATAATGTTCTTACTTATTAAAGGGTCACTAACACATAATGTTCTTACTTTTCACTATTATTGTGAAAAACGTTCATATCTTTCATTTTTTTGCATTTTCATCCTTAATTACACATTTAATTGCGCAAACCATCATGTATATCTATTTTCATCCAATTTTTCGATAAAAACTGTGAAATGACGAATATACACTCATATTTAAATTTTAAAAAAAAAGGACAATTAAAGAAAATTAATTTTTTTTATTTCTAATTTTTTTAAATAATTTATTTTGTAGCACATTTGCACTTTTTAATATTTTTTTTAAATTTTTCATAATTTATTTGCGACCCATTTGTACTTTTAAAAAAAAAAAAAATCATTTCCAATTTTTTAATAACTTATTTGACACTCGTTTTCACTTTTTAAAAAATTTTGGAACTATGGTTGCAATTATTTATTTTTAAATAGAAGGGTATATTTGTCATTTCATAACGTTTTTTTATTAATAAATTAGATGAAAATGGATAAAAATGATGATTTGCGCAATCAAAGATGTAATTAAGAGTGGAAATGCAAAAGAAAAAAAAGCTATTAACGTTTTTCACAATAATAGTGAAATGTATGGAAATTATGTGCTAAGAGCTTTGCTATAAGTACAGGAATTCAAAATTCTTGTACTTACAGAATAGACACAACAATTGGGGGTAGAACTTTTTTGTTTTCATTATTTTATACATGGGGTCCATTCTATGTGAGTGAGAATTCAAATTCCTAGTAAAATTCTGGTAAAAAAAGTCTGTATTTCAATCATTTTTCTATGTGCTAATTACCCTTTCACTAATTTACTTTGGACTCATTTACACTTTTTTAAAAAAATTGAGACTATGTTTGCAATTAGTTCTTTATTTTTCTTTTCATTTTATTTAAATGGAATTGTATGTTTGTTAATTTATAGCTTTTAATAGAGAACGTGGATGAAAATAATTTTTTGCGCAATAAAAGATGGAAATAAGGGTAAAAATTCCAAAAACATATAATGACATTTTTCATAATAACAGTGAAACGTAAGAAAGTTATGTGCTAATTATCTAAATTAAAATATTATTGTTTCAAACAATCGATGATAGAGGCATATGACAAAGTTACAATTCCCCTTGAACATCTATGTACTTTCTTTGATTTGATGAGGTTGTGTTCGGCCCCGATGCTATGACGTATCGATATTTCCCCAAACGCTGAGGAGTGAGGCAAAAGATTGGGTGGCTACCCTGGCACCTCGGTCTATCACGACTTTTGATGTGATCTCTAGGAGCTTTGTGCATACTTATTGAGTAGCATGAGAAAAAGAAAGACTGCCATCGGATTGATGCAAGTTGTTTAGGAGAAAGATGAACCAGTACACGATTACTTGGCTAGATTCTATGCTTTATAATTCGACAATGAGCGAGCAGATGCATTGGCTAGACATGCATATGTAAACTAGAAGAATTTGCCTCGCACGGTAAATGTGCAAGTCCTGTGACAACCTAGTGTTCAATTCGTGATTGACATTGTGAATATATAGCATGAAGAAAGTTGGATTGACCTGTTGATCGAATATCTTATAGAAGACAAGGTGCCAGAAGATGGTTCCAAGGTAAAGAGGCTGCTGGTTCGAGCAACCTTGTGTTATCATCATTGATGGACAACTTTTCAAGTGGGGTTCACCATGCCATATTTGACATGCGTACAACCAACAAAGGCACAAGTTGTACTATTAGAAGTGCATGCAGAAATTTGTGGCAACCATTAAGGGGTGGTTGCCTTTGCATTCAAAGCTCTTCGACGGGGTAATATTGGCCTTCTATGAAAGAAGATGCCTAAGAATTGGTGAAAAAATATGATAGAAGTCAACAACATGGGAACTTGATCCATATTCCAGTCAAGCAACAAATGGCTATCTTTGGGGTATGTCTTTTCTTTCAGTGGGAAACTAATATTTTAGGGTCCTTGCCCATAGCCAAGGGGCAGAGAAAGTTCTTCCTAGTCGCAACTACTTTACGAAGTGGATGGAGGTTGAACCATTGGCTACTATAACAACTACTAAGGTATAGAGCTTTGTGTGGAAGAATATTATATGCATGTTTGGCAAACTAAGAGTGATCATTACAGATAATGACAGACAGTTTGACAATCATAGTTTTAGAGCTTCCTATGCAAGTTATCACATCTACCACATACTTCAGTTGCCCACCCTTAGTCAAATGGGCTAGCTAAAGTAACAAATTGAACCATATTGTGGGATTTGAAAACGAGGTTGGAGAAAAAGAAGGGACTTTGGGTAGACGAATTGCCCAATGTGCTTTGGGCATATCATAAAACCCCACGAAAATCGACAGGTGATATACCTTTCAATTTGTCTTTCAAAATGGAAGCAGTTGTTCCTGTTAAGATCCTAAGCGAGACTGGCGGAATCAAAGTTAAGCAACTTGATGTCACGAAAATTGGGTCGGAACTCGACCTGCTCGAAGGGGTGAGAGAGAAGGCCACCATAAAGATAACGGCTTACACCAATGAGTATTTCAATCGGAGGGTAAGACCAAGAATTTTCCAGACGGTGGATCTTATGTTGATGAAGGTAGCAGCTGCAGGGCACCATCTGCCTAAGTTCGGGCTAAATTGGGAAAAACCATATGAAGTGATTCACAGGCTAGTAAAAGTAACCTATGGTCTGAAAGATATGAAGGGAAACCACTAGGAAAGTCATGAAATGTTGAGCATCTCAAAAAGTACTATCAATAAGTTGTTGAGTAGAAAGATAAGTCATGTTTCTTGTAAATACAATAGCTAGGTTGCTTTATCAATTTCCCTAATGTAATGCCTTCTATAGGCATGTCCTATTGTAATTATTAATGTTATTTAATGAAAGGCCTAGATGGCGGCAAATGATAAGAGTGCTAAGGAAAGGCCAGCCTAGCTAGGATGTCCCGGTGAGCCTCTTGAGCCACCAAATCCAGGCAATTTTTATATCAATGTGCAGCCTCAAACTTTTCCCAACAGCCCAAGTTCGCTCTACAACCTAGTGGAGTGCCTTCAAAACCAAAAATTGGTTAAGGCCTTAAACCACTAGATCCTGTTCTTTACAATTCGATATCACCCAAAGGGTTAGGTGGAGAGCAACTAAGTCAATAAATTAGCTATAAGCTCACAGGGCTCTATGGCCTAGTAGAGAGCTTTCAAAATAAAAAATAATTGGTCAAGACCCTAAACCACTAGACCCTAAGGTCTACAATTTGACATTGCCCAAGGGGCTAGGCGGAAAGCAACAAAGCCAATAAATTGATTATAAACTCGAAGCGCTCTACGGCTTAGTGGAGAGCCTTCGAAATCAAAAATTGGTTAAGGCCTAAAACCATTAAACCCCAGGCTCTACAATTCGACATCACCCAAGGGGTTAGGCAGAAAGCAATAAAACTAATAAATTGGTTATAAGCTCGACAGTGTTCTACGGTCTAGTGGAGTGCCCTCAAAACTAAGAATTGGTTAAGGTCCTAAACCGTTAGACCTTATGCTCTATAATTCAACATAGCCCAAGAGGCTCTACAATCCGACATAGCCCAAGGGGCATGGCGATAAGTAGCAAAACCAAGAAACTGGTTAAAGATAAACAATTGAAATATGAAAATCAAAATCGTTACCATGGCCTATAGTCGATTCTTACGTGTTGATCGCATAGCAGTCGACCCACGCCTACTGATCATATGACGATCAATGATCGACAGTTGGCTATTATGTAGCCCAAAGTACCCCTGTGGCTTATCGTACCCACTAACTACTACGTCATCAAATAAGAAAAAGTTGTTTGAATAGGCAACTTAAATTTTTACACATTATCTATGACAAGATAGATTGAGAAAAATTAAACAACAATAGTGTTCAATGAAAAACCGTCCATACTCAAAATAAAATGTGCTTTTCTGTCCACATCCCAGACCAGGAAAAAGAACTAAAAGATCAAATGACAAACGTGAATAACAATGGAGAGTGCTAGAAGATTAACAATCGAATGCTACATCAACCTTAGTGGGAGGTCCATTCTCTCCCGTCTCGCAATATGTACCCGAATATTGGATTGATTAGCTCTGGTATCTCTTCCCTTGCACTATGCCAGAAATCTATCGAAACCCGAAGGATTGATAGAAAGGTGCTCAGCAGCAACCCACTCATTGGCTAATTTGATGGACAGCGCCATCGCCTTCTCCCCATATGAATGTAAGGCCTTAGCATAATCTAAGGATGACTTATACCGCTTCACGAATGCCTCTAGGTATTTGTCATACTTCGTGAGACCTTATATCATTCTATCGCCTCTTTTTTGTGCTTGGGACAAAATAGATCGCAAGTTATCAATTTTGTTTCTTGCTCACGAGCTCTGGCCTCTGAAGCATTAAGAGAATTCTTCAAAGAAGATACTTTCTTCTTGTAGGGTGCACTTCCTTCTTCTTTTCTTCTACAAGAGCCTTAACTCCAACACTTGATGATGGCTTTCACTTAACAAGTCCAATCTGTAAGGACACAACCTAACAGGAAAAAAGACAAAATGATTAACCATTGTTAGGCATGCACGTTCAAGGCTTCGGCCAAGTCAAAATCCATACATGCTTGCGCCCAATAAATATTATCAAGTTTGAAAGGCAACAAATGAAAATATGTGTAAGGACAATAGTAAAAACAATAAATGAGACCCTACCAATAAGTCAAATGACAATATCGACATCTTCCTCATGGTCAAAACTGAGGATTTGATGAGCGCAAGAGGGGATATGCACGTTAATTGATGTATTTATTTTTTCAAGAGAGGGGTAAGTTCGACATGGCTGTTGAAGAGGGGAGCTTGAGGATGTCTCCAATTGGTATTGAAAGGAAACTTACCTTTGGAATGTCGAACAAAGAAAAATCTAGATTTCTAGCCGTTGTTGGAATTTCTACACTTAGGAATGCGTATGGGAACTTTAGTAGAGAAGTATACAAAGGTATTGTACTGTAGCAAAATATGCATCTTGAAGATGCACCTAAAGAGGTCAATGGAGAGTGCGATTTTCTCACTAAGGCAAAGTTATAAGAAGTATAACATCTTTATGCACTTAGGAATGCGTATGGGAACTTTAGTAGAGTTTCTCTTCTGATTTGGGGGCTCTCCATATATGTAAGTGTCAGTGCGAGAGAAATTTTTAAGTATTTTTTCAGTTTTGCCGGAGAATTAAAAGAACCAGGCCCCTATGGAATTTCAAGAACTATTACCTTACCAGCTGGATCTCGTTCAATTTCAAAATTTTGATTTGAAGACTTGAAAGAATCAATTTGATTTTTAAGAGAACATGGTTGAGAGAAATGAGAATCAATGGAATGAGTCAGTCTATCAACGAACAAAGCGAAGCGATCAACCCCATGAGAAGGGATGGTCGATCAACCGACCAAGGGGCTAGTCCCCGACTAGCAAGACTGGTGGTCTGGTCGGCCAGCCCATCGGACGATGAGTCGGTTGACCCGTCTCCTCTTTCATCTTTGATTTCGTCCAAGGA
Source organism: Fraxinus americana (assembly GCA_035079005.1). Taxonomy (NCBI): domain Eukaryota; kingdom Viridiplantae; phylum Streptophyta; class Magnoliopsida; order Lamiales; family Oleaceae; genus Fraxinus; species Fraxinus americana. The sequence continues at coordinate 31,419,981 of CM068707.1, forward strand.
AGAAGAAAGGATTGTTTCGTATATTTTCATGGAATGAAATAAAAAACTAAAGACCTTTCAAGAAACAAAGTGGTTGAAGAGGATAATGTGATGAAATTTGAAGGAGCCTAGGGTTTGTGAATGGAGATAAGTGAAAGAAAAAAAATGAAAACACCTTGCTTTATATAGACCCAAATTTTGAAATTTCTTTTTTTTTTTTTTGTGAGTAAAATTCCCTCCCAAAGTAGCTCGCCACTCATGGGGTTATTGTGCTTATTACATTTCATCATTGGGCACGATCAATCCACTTATACTCTGCCATATGTCGTTATGTAAAAAAAAAAAAAATCAACGTGGACGGAGATGCCATTCCTTATCGATAAGCATTTACAAGAGGTAAGGGACTTGTGAGATTAGAAGGCATCAATAATTTTTTACGACAATCAATAAGATGAAAGCTACTCAATAAGAACTCTACATAGAGCACCCCCATGCCAGACCGTCTATCGCTACAAGACCCTCTACTTACATGCTTGGCCGTCTATCACTACAAGGCCTTCAACTTGCATGCTAGGCCGTTTACAACAAGGAGGCCCTCTACGTTCCCGTTGGGTTCTTGACCACAATGAGGCCATCTACATTCATATTAGACCGTCTACGATTATAAGACTGTCAGCTACTAAGAGGCCAACTCAACACTTAACTATAAAAACATTTTTGAGTTGGATAAGAATTGTTCAACATTTATCATGGACACCATCAACTGTTGGATAGGTGGAGGTCCTCCACTCAAAACGTGGAGGGTGATGGGAGATGCTACGTGGGACACGTGACACGATAACTGCCCAATAGTTACATGGCTCCGTTCACCTATAAATTCTCCTAAAGCGAGATAGGTATGAGTTTTGAAATTTTGGTTATCTGAACACAAATTCTATCTTTTCTGCCTTAGTTTACATTTTCAAATCCCTTATTAATTCTCACGTTGGAGGTGTAACGGGGGAGAAAGCCCCAACTTCATTTCGCAATTAACATTTGTTTATTAAATAACAGAAACACCTTGCATTGCCAAGAGGCCAAGGGGGTTTGTTTTATAAGTATTTCAACTAAGATCAATAGTTCAAATTGTATGAATGGAATCCTACTAGATCAATGACCTGTTCATTTTGATCCAGTAAATTCCCAAAAAAAAAAAAAAATTGTTTACACTTAACATTATTCGACCGGCACGACCCCAACTCGACCTGCGCATCCCATCCTCTAAATGACCATTACTTATTATTTAAATCCCTTCTGCTTAATGCCGACTTTTTCCAAGAAGTCAATATCATAAATATACATGAATGCACATGGGATATATAAAGATAATGCTTATTTAAGTATGGACCCTAGAATCTTGCCACTTGGAGTGACCAAAAAAGTATTATTTTAGATAGCGTTTTAAATGAAATGTATAAAATCATTTTATACATCCTTTATTTTATGTGTTGAAATAGATAGAGAAATTATTTACACATAATTGTTGGAATAATATGAGTTCGAAATAGCGACGGAGTCAGATGAGGACAATTTTTTTTTATTTTTTTTACACTGAGCTACTATATAGTAGAAAAAGAAGAGAAAATTAAGCAAAATTATGGTTTTAAAATTTAATTATGATTACTCATATCATTAATAATTTCTTCAAAAATTTAGGTGTTAATTAAATATAAATTTATATTTTAGTAGTTTTTAAAACTATATATCAAATAATATAGGTTTCGCAAGTAATCCTAAATTTGAAGATTAATTACCATATTTAACATATTTCAAATCACAAAATCTGGAAATAAATCAGATTCAATTTTTTCATCCTCATGTTCTAAATGAAAGCTTCAACCTTGAAATTATATCACAATCATCGTACGAAGTCCCAATTTCCATAGACACAAGTTTTAGATCACATTCCAAGAAATATGAAACTAAAAAATAGTATCATATATTTATGAATGACTGTCACAAACACACAACCTTATAAGTTACAATCACAAAATGTAGTATGTCACGGTCACATATCGTAGTGCAATGTTATAGGTAAGGGTGAACATAGTTCGATTTTGATAATTTGTGGCAAATTTTTAAACCAAACCACTTAAAAAGGTTTAAAATTTTCCAATCAAGTCACTTTTTTTTTTTTTGATTTGGTTTGATTCAAAAATTCAAAATCACGATTTTGAAAACAAAAAAATTAAAGTAAATATTGGTATCATTACAAATTATATAAACGAAAATCTTACATTTTTAATTATTACAATGTAACAAAATGATAAAAACAATTTAATTTTAACATTAAAGTTGATACTAATTAGTAATTAGCGCAATATCTCTAATTGTAACATACGAATCATTTTCTTAACGGAGATAAGAATATGGCAAATATTTTCATTAATTATAATCTAATAGTGTAGAAAAAATTAATAAAAGAAAAAGGATAGAAAGATAGAAAACGATAATACCTTCTACAACTTTCTCTGAATCATCCAATTGTTCTACCTTATCCAAATATTGACGAATCACCATAAACTTTTTGTTAATATGCAACAAATTCTTAGTGCAATTCACGACTCAACCATCTTTGCACTCAACAAACTCCTAAAAGAAATAAGAATCTGACCATTGGTAAAGAACGTAGACTCAAAAGTAAATGTGAATATTTGAATGGCTAATATATCTTTGACAATTTTAGAGACGATCTTATACTTATTTCCATTTGATTTCCACAAAAATAATATGTCGAAAGACTCATTGGTCAATTCTTCACAAATATCACTTAAGTAATCCACCAAATCATTTTTCTCAACTTGAGCTTCCTGCATAAATCTAGCTTTAAAAATCGAGGGAATAGATTTTGAAATACCCAAAGCAATTTTTGAAAAGCTTGTACTTCCAGGTTGAGTAGCGTCCTTAAATGAAACTAACGGTGGAATCATCATTTCCTTGTAACATTCTTTATTCATGTAACTTGTGAAATGTGAAGTGTGTTGTCAATTTTCTTTAACATGTTTACAATTTGTCCATCATAAATAATTTCAAATCCAACTTTAAACAATTTCAATTTGCATATGGGGTCAAGGACTATTACAATGAATAACAACTAATTAAACTTTTGAAATTTGTCCAAATACTTGTTAAATTTTCTTCTCATGCTGATTGATAAGGATCCTATCAAACTATTTGGCTCTTTAGCTAATTCTTTCAACTCCCCGTGAACTTCACATAATTACTGAAAGAAAGTGTTGGATGTTACATACAACGAGCCATTAATGTTGCAAGTACTGCATATTTAATGTATCAGATCTTGGGGTGTAAAGTTGGGATGGTTAATTGCCTAATAAATTATTAAGTTTAATTAAGTTGGGTGTTGGATTGTGTCTAATATGGATGAGTATTTATAATTAGAATGTGTTTAGTTTTAATTCAGTTGGATAAAATTTATATTAATTTAGTTTCATATTTTTTTAAGCGTTTTGATGGTTTGAAACAGTTTGCAAAATATAAATATAAATCAAACCAATTCAAAGCGGCTTGGTTCAGTTCAAAATTAAATTATTAACGGATACGCATAGACCCAGATTTGTAGTTTTGAAAAACAATTTTTGTTCAATTTTGCAGTTTGACGATTTCATTGTCCAGCTTTAGTTTTACGTCACAGTCACATAACATAATTACAATTTTTGCACGAAATGACAATTTTCCATAAACACGTGTTAGGTCACATTCTTAAATTGTACATTCATATTTGAAACTATTATCATAGTTTTGTCACTATGAGTCATAGTCTAACAACATATCGGTCACAATCACACAACATATAAAATCACAGTCACAATTTTTGGACAAAATAATCGAAAAATAATGTGTCTGTGATCAGAATAATTGTTTATAAATGATTGTTTGATTCCTACTTCGTCAATAGAGGCAAAAACGATGCAAAAATCATGGACAAGAAGGAAACAATTATTATGTAGAAATCACGTTGGATTTTTGTGGCCAATTTCTTGATCTACTTTGGATAATCATGCCGTTGAGGTTCAAATTTTATTTTCGTTTTAGGATTTGTTAGAACTTTGAGAAGGAAGAGAGCTGACTGCTTCTTCTTTTTTTTTTTTTTTTAATTGATACCCAAGTATCTTAGTTTGGCCAAACTAAATCCTGGACCTCTAGCTACCGGCCTCTCAGCCACTCGAGGAGGTAAACCGCGGGTTATGCCCCGTTGGCTTTCAGATTCCTGCACCACTTATACTCCTGCCCCCAAGAGAGAATAATAATTAATTGTCCTCTATTAGTCCTCAACTTAATTCATAGCAACTTTTGAAGTACCCAGAGCAATTTTTGAAGGGCCTGGACGTCCAGGTTGAGTAGCATCCTCAGATGGAGCTAATGGGGAAATCATCATTTAGTTATGGGAAAATTGAAGCCATGGTACCAAACTTTTTATTTAGTTGCAGACTTTATCCAAACCTTTCATTTGTGTCACACACGATACCAAACATTTCATTTGATTGTTAGTTAACAAAAAATTAAAGGTCTAAGCAATTATTGACTAATTTTTAAAAGACGAATTGCTAACTTTACATTTTTCATATAAAAAAATTAAAATAAAAGAATTTTTTAAAAAATCCAATCATCTTCTTCATCCACCCCACACATACCCACGCTCACTGCCTTCTCCTCCACCGTCACACATACCCACCCCACGCCACCCCAACCCAACCCAACCCAACTCAACACAGATCTGTCGAAATGGTGGAGGCTCTTTACACATTGAACAAGGTACGTGTGGTTTTTTATCTGTCTTCAACGGATACGAGTAGTACACATTGATCTTCTCACGACAAATCTTAGACTGACCTTACCTCTTTCTTGCTTCTTTTTACATTATCCAGTCAAGAGCTCACTGAATTCAAACGATGCCTTTTTCTTTTTGGCTGAAGATGTGGGGAAGAAGTTAACGAGCAAGATAAAGAAAGCTTCACATCCTGGTTAGCCAAAATTGATGGAAATTTATGGCATAAGGTGGACCTTAAAAAACCAGTATTCTAAAGGACGCACCTAGACGGTCTCATCCTGATTAGCCAAAATTAATGAAAGTTTATGGCATAAGATGGACCTCAAAAATGAAAAAACCAAATAAAATTCTAATTGACCGAAGTAACGCACCTTTTGCCTCACTACAAGAAAGATCATTGGACCATATGGTTTAATTCTCACCACTTTCTCTTTAGCTAATTCTTTCAACTCCCCGTAAACTTCACATAATTGCTGAAAGTAAGTGTTGGACGTTAAATATGAAGAACACTAAGAGGTTGTATGGGAGGGATTAAAATCGGATTAAAATTGAAAATATAGCCGTTATTGTTGACTTTTATTAGACGAGTGGGACCCAATAACGGCCATATTTTCAATTTTAATTGGCTTTTAATCCCTCCCGAACGGAGCCTAATATTGCAAACTGATAAGTGTATTTTATACACTTATTCGGGCTCCAAATTATGACATTTGGTGGTTCTTTTAATGAGATTATAGCCTAATTTATGATATAATGTGTTATTAGGTGAAACTCGATGGATGATGAAGAATTGGAGAAAAGAATGCAAAAATTGGCGAAAAAATGGAAAGATCCAAAGCTTGAGGGTTAAAGTGCAAATACACAAAAGTTGTGTCGAAGCTCACGATGAAGATTCAAGAATGCTAGAGGTCAAATGGATGCAACGAAAGATCAAAAGGAGTGAAAACAAATCAATTTCCAACCGCACAAGGATGTCTAAATTTTAGTTGGAGATTGAGACACATTTTTGGCCTAGATAAAGTTCGAATTGAAGAAGAGCTATTTCTATCAAAGTTGTAGTCCTTCGAGTTATCTTTCTAACGCAACTTGAATCATCTCAATCGGACATCGGAAGGAAAAGTTATGACAGAATTACTGAAACAGACGCAAAGTGGACAGAAACTTGGCGCCCGAGCGCTACACACTCAGCGCTCAAGCGCTGCACTAGCCAGAAAATGGATTTTTAACAGATTTTCAGCGCTCAAGCGCTGTCCCATAGCGCTCAAGCGCCGCGCGCCGCCACAGATTCTAGGTTTTTATTGTTTGGGCCGCGAAAACTCCACAAAAAGACTCCAAATTGGCCAAGAACGGAGATGAAAGTATAAATAGACTTAAGGAGGCTTGGGAAAAAGGGGGAGTTCCCACCTTAGTTCCAAACAACACAAACACATGGAACTTTGAAGATTTGAGAAGGAATTCAAGGAAGAACACATCAAAAGGATTTATTCTACTCATTGGGAGGGAAAGTATATACAATTGGAGATTCAAAGGCGGAATTCAAAGGAGGAAAATATCGCGCAAACCACGTTTTGAAGCATCAATGGGAGTTGGAAGAAGATCTTGGTGCAAGATTGGATTCTTTTTCTACATTATTCTTCTAAACCCGGTGATGTACTCTATAATAACTTTGTATTTTTCTTTCATTCTCATGAGTAGTTAAATCTAATTTAGGGCAAACAATGTAACCAATTGAGATCCTTTATTTCTTTAAATTGAGATTCTTGTGCTTTTATTTGATGTGTTGATTTTGCTATGTTCTCAATGCATTTAATTACTTGATCACTAATTAAATGATTTCGTGAACAATAATTACGTAGAGATGCGGGTTGTTGTTTAGACCAAGTAGTAAATTTCGGTAAATTGGCATAACGTGTAGAGATACCTATGTTAATTGCTACGGTCATAATTGAATTCTTAGAACCGATGTTTCGTTTAACTAAATGTCAATTTGCATAGAGATATGGAATTGAATTAGTTAAATAGGCTCAATGAGAACTCGAGAGGGGTAAATTGAATACAATAGAAGAATTCGACCGAGTACTACCTTAGATTGTATGAATCTTGATTTAAGGAGTAAATGTGATAAATAGGTGAAATTGTTCCGCCCTAATATCCGTTATCCTTTGAATTTCCAATCAATCGCTTCTGCATTCAATTTGATTTCAAGTATTTCAATTCAAGAATTCATAACCAATCATTATTCTTGTTTATTTATATCAAATAAAAGTTAGAAATAATAGTTTGAGACTAAAGTATAGTCCTCGTGGGAACGATAATCCGGACTCTTAGGTCCACTTTATTACTTGTCACAATCCGTACACTTGCGGGATATAAAATTCGACAACACAAACACTGCATAGTTAACGTTTCAAGTCTTAGGTTTAACGTTGGGATGGATAATTGCCAAATTGGTTATTAAGTTTAATTAAGTTGGGTATTTGTTGCGTCCAATATGGATGAGTATTTTTTACTCGGATGTGTTCAATTTTAATTGAGTTGGCTAAAAATTTACATTAATTTTTTTTCATAATTTTTTTTTGGAAGCCGTTTGCAAAAATTAAAATTTAAATCAAACAACTTCGAACCAATTTAATTAAGATCAAAATTAATTGAGTTGGATAAAATTTACGGTTTGATGGTTTGAAATTTAAAATGCAAATCAAACAACTTTGAAGGGGGTTAAGTTTAAAATTAAAACATTGAAGGATCCACGTGGACCAAGACCAATAGTTAAAAAAAAAACAGTTTTTGTTCAATTTTGAGGTATGGTGGTTTCATCATTCAGCCATAGTTTTACGTCACAATCACATAACATAATGAAAACAGTTGCACGAAATGACTATTTTCCAAAGACACGTTTTAGGTCACGTTCTTAAATTATACACACACATTCGAAACTAGTATCATAGTTTTGTGACTAGGAGTCATAGTCATACAACTATAGGTCATAATCACACAACATATCAAATCACAGTCACAATTTTTAGACAAAATGATCGAAAAACACTAAGCATGTGACCGGAATAATTGTTTATAAATGATTGTTTGATTCTGTGCTTCATCAAACGATGCAAAAACCATGGACAAGAAGGAAATAATTATTATGTAGAAATCACGTTGGGAATTTGTGGTCAATTTCTTCATCGATTTTGGATAATCATGCCATGGAGGTCCAAATTTTATTTTCTATTTTAGGATTTGTGAAAACTTTGAGAAGGAAGATAACTGATTGCTTTTTTTAAGAAGTGATTAGAAAAGAGAGAATAATAATAATAATAATTAATTATCCTTTATTAATCCTCAATTTAAGTCATAGAAAATTTTGAAGTACCCAAAGCAATTTTTTAAGGGCTTGGACGTCCAGGTTGAGTAGCATCCTCAGATGGGCTAATGGTGGAAACATTATTTCATTATAGCATGCATATGACTTGGGATGTTTGAAAGTAGTTTGACAGTTTGGAACGGTTTGCAAAAATTGAAATGCAAATCAAATCATTTCAAAACAGTCTGATTTGGTTTAAAATTAAAATGTCGACAGTTTCGTTGAAAAAGATATTTTTGTTTGATTTTATGATTTAACGGTTTTGTTGTTCACCCTAGTTTTAGATCACAGTCACATTACTTTTGCACAAAATGACAATTGTTTAAAGACACGTATGTCACGTCAAATTCATAAATTGTGCATGCATATTTGAATTTATTGTCGTAGTTTTGCGTCTCGGAGTTATAGTCACACAACATATAGATCACAATCATACAACATATTATATCACAATCACAATTTTTTGCACAAACTGATAGAAAAATACTGTTGTCGATGTCTGTGATCGGAATAATTGTTTATAAATTATTATTGATTCCATGCTTCATCAATAGTTGCAAAAATAGAGGATGTTGAAATGTTCCACACGTTCCCAGCAGCTCATCCACACGATTCGAACTTCACCAACATGTGCAACAGCTTCTCATCAGATCACGTTCCAGCTCCAGCTCCTGCAGGCATTCAACAGCAGCATCCTCAGCATACCAGATCACACGTCCAGCACATGAACATCCTTCCAGATCCTTCTATCACATGGCCAACACATGCTTATTCTAGATCCTTCTTATTGTAGTTAGTTTGTTAGATTTAGTCTATAAATAGGGCAATGTAATCACCTTTACAATTGAGCTTGATGAATGAATTAATAAATTTCCCTTTCATCAGTTCCTTCAATGTGTTTTACATATTGAAATCTATCTTTTATATTTTCGTTCCTGCATTAGAGTAGCTTAATTTCAGTTATCTATCTTCAACTTCTGCTGCTGGTTAAGTTCGTTTTCTGCTGGTATAAAATCATTTCCTGCTGGTTCACGTTCATCTATGCTGGTTTTCACTTCAAATTAGTTTCTGATTTTAGATTCTAAGATGGTATCAGAGCGAATCTTCCGCTGCTGCAGTCTCTGATCTTCAGCCAAGGATCTGTTCCTGGTTTGTTCTTGCTATGTTCCTGCTGGTTCCATTTAATATATGTTGCTGATCACATCCGCCACATGTTTGTTAAAATGCTTGAGAGGGATTGCACTGGTGGTTTTACTTCCAGTCATTGCTGGACTTTTATTTAGCATTTCCAGTTCTTTTTTTACTCATCAATGGTGATGATGTATGTCTTCAGCAAATCCCCGGTTGAGAGCCATAGATGCTCCATTTATTCCGGTTTTTATGTTGCTGATTTTTTTCTTTCTGGAATGCTTCTCTTTCAACCCCAGGCTTCTCTCATGCATCTCTGATTTTCCTCTATAGTTCAAGATGTTCCATCTTGAGGGGGAGTGTTGAAATATTCCACACGTTCCCAGCAGCTCATCCACACGATTCAAACTTCACCAGCATGTGCAACAGCTTCTCATCAGATCACGTTCCAGCTCCAGCTCCTGCAGGCATTCAACAGCAGCATCCTCAGCATACCAGATCACACGTCCAGCACATGAACATCCTTCCAGATCCTTCTATCACATGGCCAACACATGCTTATTCTAAATCATTCTTATTGTAGTTAGTTTGTTATATTTAGTCTATAAATAGAGCAATGTAATCACCTTTACAATTGAGCTTGATGAATGAATTAATAAATTTCCCTTTCGTCGGTTCCTTCAATGTGTTTTACATATTGAAATCTATCTTTTATATTTTCGTTCCTGCATTAGAGTAGCTTAATTTCAGTTATCTATCTTCAACTTCTGCTGCTGGTTAAGTTCGTTTTCTGCTGGTATAAAATCATTTCCTGCTGGTCTTAATCCGTTCTGCTGGTTCATGTTCATCTCTGCTGGTTTCCACTTCAAATTAGTTTCTGATTTCAAATTCTAAGGGAGGACAAGTAGAGAATTATTATGTAGAAATCACATTGGGAATTTGTGTCTAATTTCTTCATCGATTCAGGATAAGTACACCATGGGGCCGTGGCACTCCGAATTTTGTTATCTATTTTAGGATTTGTGAGGGTTTTGAGGAGGGAGATTGGTGATTGCTTTTTTAGGAAGTGATAAGATGAGAGAGAATAATAATTATTATCCTTTATTAATGTTCAATTTAATTCACATTATTTTCTTATTTAAATTCATTTAGGCCATGTTTGATTGTAACGAATTCCATGAAAAATGTCACATCCGAGAAAAACGAATTTCATTTTGACCGTTTGATTACAACGTGGAAATGAAAACTGAATTTCAAGGTACAACCACTTTAAACTGTATTTTCTTTGCTTTCATGGAAAACGAATTTTTATGAGTTTGATGGATTTTTATTTTCCAATTAACATGGAATTGAAATTTCTTTCCACATTTGCCTATCAAATAGACCATTACTCTTAATTACACCAAAATGAAATAACGGCTACAATATGAATTCCAAGTTTACAACCAAAAATCTTCTCCTTGCTTTTTTTATCTTTTGAAATTTGGAGTTTTAATAGAAGAGACATAACTGGTAAAAAAATTTTAAAAAATGTATTAGCGGGTTGAGTTGGTTAATTGACGGACTGATTGTTTAAACCACAACCAACCTAACTCGAATTTTTAATGGTAAAAATTAATCGAATCAAACCAATTTTTTTGGTTCAAACCAACCCAACTTGATTTGGTTCAGTCGGTTTTCTATTTTTTTGCATGTCCCTATATATAATGACAAAAAAGGAATGAAATCGATTTTTTTTTTCCATAAACAATAAGAAATCTGTACAATAGTATATAAAACAAATACAAAGTGGAGTATTTCAGGAAAAAAAAAATTCATAACTACCATCATTTAAGTTTATATTTCACAAATATCAATATTTGTGAAAGTTTATAGAAATCGGGTCAGTTTTTTTTTTTTTTAAATATAACAATGAATTTATATGATTTCGTTTGGGCACCATTTTTTTCGCTCATTATTAGAAAAAATGTAGTCGTTGCAAAATGAAAGTTATAAGATAAAAGTCAAAAAGGGGCTAAGTGGGACCCATAAACGGTAACATTTCTTCTAAAAATGAGGTAAAAAATGACGCACAAATATACACTAATATATTTTATTTCTAAACATCTATTATTTTAAAATTCAATGAAGTAATTGTTCTCTCCATATACTTATTTATTTGTCTCGCTTCTTCTATTGTAACTAGGAACATGAAACACGAATAACGAATTAATACGATTGCTCATGTGACGAATGAATGCAAATGCTAGAATGAATGAATGCAATACGATTTCTCAATATTTAATGCTCATGGGCCATGCTGGGGTTAGTCTACGAAAAACCCACTGGACCGAAGCCCAGCTCCTTGTTTTGGAAGTCAGTATTGGTTCATTCTTTTTGGTCCACTTTTATGCATTGGCATCATATCCTTCTGTTGGACTTTCATGATACCTTTACAACCACTCTATATTTTCCACTTTTAATAGTTTTAAAATGAATATCTGGAGATAATTCTATGTTTATAGCTAAAATTAGTTACTAACAATTACTAAAACATAGAGGGATTAATGTGTTATGGCTAGTTGAAAGTCTAGGTCGTGAAAATTTTGGTTTCGAGACTTGATACGATCTACTACATCACTGTATCTTATACAGGGCTGGAGCCAGCCAGTTGAACTAGGGGGGTCCTGGAGTTGAAGGGGTGGAACCCCGCTGCCCCCGGAATTTTTTTTTTGAAACATTATGTGTCAAAATGAGGAAAGTTGGTATTTTGTGATAGAGAAAAGAAACAACGGAACATAAATTAATGTACGAAAACTTTAGTAAAAAATCAAGAAACGTATAAAAGAAAGTAATAATCTTTAATTTAGCAAAATCATATCTTATTACAAGTGTTCATTTCGAGTTCTCATACTTTGAAAAATTAATGCCAATATCAAAATCTTGTATAATAACGAGTATGCTTCACTTTTTTTTGTTGCAACCAACTTTTGTGTAAGTTCACAAAGGCTTTGTAATCTGACAAATTCTAGATTAGTTAGGAGATAACTAAAAAAAAAATTTTGTCAAAAAATTTGGAGGGGGTCGGGGTCCCCCAGGCCCCCCCACACCTCCATCCCTGATCTTATATATAGATTTTAAAGATCAAAATCTTGATTTAAACAAAAGCCACGTATTTACGATTGAAAGGAACCACTGCGCTCATAGCCACATTGGGACAATGGGGCAGTGGATCCATGGAATTATGAGATTGTAATTTTTAAAAATTGGATGAATTTGATATATTAGCATCTGCTCTATCTAAAAAATTAGGGCAATTGGCGTAAAACGTCCATACCTTTGCACGTTTTTGTGCAAAACGTCCATACCTTTTATTTTTTGACGCAAAACGTCCCTACTTTTCACATTCTTTTCACAAAACGTCATTTTGACCAATTTTTAACATAAAATGATTAATATACCCTCCTATATAAATAAAACAAAAAAGAAAAGAAAAGAAAAGTCAAGAATAAATTGCAATCTTACTCCTAAACTTTCTAAAAAATGTAAATCAATCCAAAACTTATAAAAATATTAAAAAGAAAAAAAAATCTCTCTTGTCCCTTTTTAGCCGAATACATGAGCTCATTTTCCGATGAATTCCAACCGCCCAAACCGTTGGATATTGGTCCCAACTTGTTTTCCTCATTACGCTCTACAACTACATACTAAGAAATCTCCATAACTCATTGTAATTTGGTCGAAAATCAAATTCAAAAATTGCAACCTGAAAATCGGTCAAACACCCACAACCCGCCTTCCGGACACCCAACAGGCCAAAATCCACCACTGGTATACTCCCATCATCAAGTCGAAGTTATCCTATGTAAACAATTTCTTCCAACAAGCAACCAACAACCACCAATTTCAGAGCAAAGATAGTCTAGTCGCGAGTTCGCACCAGCAGGCATTTCAGACCCAGATTGAAGGTGATTGGAGCCAAATTGAAGGGGACCCATGGCTGGGCTAGGTGTGCCAGGTGATGGCGTACCCAGCCTAGGTGTTCCTCCACCATGGGTCGTCACGGCGGCGCCTGAAGTGGAGGAAAACGGGTGCGGTATGTGCAGCTTTCAATTTGAAATTCAGATCTTATCCTTGTTGTTTGGGCTAAATTGTTTTGAATGGTCAAGGTTGTCTTGAGTAGGAGAGTTGGCCGGTGGTATGTTCCGGCCAGGAAGGTGGCCGGACTGCATGATTCCGACGTTTGACCGCATTTCATGCGACGAAGTTTGAAGCTCGATTCCGATCAAATCTGCCAGACTTGGGGCTGGTGGTTGGATGGGTTGTGAAGAGGGCAATGAGAACTTCAAGGTAGTATGTTGGTCCCGCGGCCAAGGTGATCGGAGGTTAAGGATTTGCCTTCAAAGGTGGCGGTTTATGGGGTGATGGTTTTTTCATATTTGTGACTAATTTGTACATTTTTAAAAGTTTGAACTCATAATTGTAATTTATTCCTTATTTTTCTTTTCTTTTGTATTTGTTTTATTTTAATAGAAGGGTAAAATGGTCAAAAAGAGACGAAAATGACGTTTTACACAAGAAAAGGTAAAGGTAGGAACGTTCTAAGCCAAAAAAACGAAAGATATGAACGTTTTGCACAAAAACGTACAAAAGTAAGGACGTTTTGCGTCAATTACCCAAAAATATTATAAAGATTCTATAGCATGGCTCGGGGTCGTTATTGTATTAATTGTTACATGCTGGTGCTCATATTTAAACTCATGCTTTTGGGGCCAATTGCTACACATGATAATCATACCTATATTTGGAGAGCTATTTTTTTTTTTTTTTTTATATATAGTTTTAAAAAAAAAATAACGATAAATAGTAAGCGTCATGACTCAAGATAAACTAAGAATTTTCACTATCATATCCGAGGTCTATAATAAGTTGTGTTATCTAACCCATTGACAAACATAAGATGAATACTAATACATGACACTCAAAAAATTATCGTTTATCACACATTTTTTATCACTAAAATTCAGGATACAAGATTTCTACAGTTAATTTGTTGGGCTATGCGACGAAAAAACAATGATCAGCATAATTATAAGAAAGATAACTGTACTTGATTTTTATTTTTAATATCTCATGAATGGATGAGATTATAAATCAGTAACAAAGTGGATGTAAATTTCAGTATCGATCCCACGAGTACTAAGTATCTAATATAATTTCAATTGACCTAGCTCTAATCGAATATAACCACAATAGATTGGATGATTTATATTAGCAATCTAAACATATAACTAATCTAATTATCTAGCTAATTTAACTAATTGGTACGTAATCATTTATGAAACTCAATTATTTGCTAAAGCATTGGACCCCCGAATCCTCCTACATTCTTCCATCTTATTATGAATTTCACAATTTGACAATGTTTATTTGGATTTGAAGATCAATGTTCATATCTTGTTTAGTAATATATTCCGAGTAAAATTAAATATATCTTCACATATGATCTGATAATATCCATATCACAAATGTGACATATGAAGATGCATTAAATCATAAGAATATTAAATTTGATCAGGAACATCGGGTAACTTCGTGCTGTAAAATGACAGGTTGGTAATGAAAGGCAATGTACTAAAAAAAAGGCAACTCTATTATACCTTTATTTAGAAAAAACTGGAAGAAAGGCATATTGCACCCAAACTCGGCATGGGTAGAGCGCAGCCTTGGCGTACTTCTTCGGAGAGATGGCATTGTCTATCCCATTCCTTATTTTTTCTTCTTGCTAGCACATGAAATCTCACTCCCAGTATACCATTTGTCAGACGATTAGGAGACTGCACGGGTATACTGATAGAGAAAAAAAGTGAAAATGTCTTATTGTATTGATTCCTGAAGTGTCCTTTTACTATTCTTTCACTGGATTCCCCATCCTAAGGGTCCAAGAAAAAGGCCACTTGATGAAATATGTGAGAGGATCGATGTTAAGCAAAAGTCTCGTATATGGGATTCATTATCTTCTTAATCGATCGTCTTTCATTTGGATAGTGAGTCATTTTTATAATAATCAGTCAAGTCAAAAATAATAATATAATAGGAGAAGCTTGCCAGGATGGCTTGGTAAGCGCAATCTGGATATAAAAGTCAAGTTCAATCGTCGAAAGTGATATCTCTTTTAGTCCGGTCTTCTTTTCTCTTTTGAGTCAGGTTCTTAAGACAGGAAATCGGGTTTTCTGAATATCTCTCTTCCGGCCTATGTTGCAAGTTAGTTCAGTCCGTTTCCAAATGGCTTACGTCTTAGTCGTAGGGCTTCGTCTCTCTCATGATCTGAGACAACCTCTTCTTCATAATCAAGTCAGGGCAAGGGATATCTATTCAACAAATATTTGTTTTAGCCTTGCCTGCTCGATTCAAAGGACTAGGATAGAAGAAATAAAAAGCTAGAAGCTTTCTTGGATTGAGAAGGCAGGGATGAAAGATCAGAGGCTAAGGCCAGGCAAGTAGCAAACGAAGATGAGTTTAGTCGCATTGATGGGAGAGCGAAAGTGAGTCCTCCCTCACTTAATCAATAATGCCCACGGCCAAACACTTACTGGCTAGCAGATAAACATGAATAAAAACCTCTGTTGTCTTTGTTTCAGGTTTGGTTTCTTATGCAGTTCTCGTACCCAAGCCCTTTTTCCAGAGTCTTGTGGAGGATAATTTCACACTTATCTCACTAAATCAGTGAGAAAGTGCTCCGCGATGGGTCGCGGTCTCAAAATGGAAGTTTTTCACCTTTAAGATAGCTCATGAATCTCTTGGGTACCCTTCGCTTCGGTTTCAAAATCACTCTCGGACCTAGACACAGTTAAAAAGGATTGTCTCTCCACTTTAGAAGCTTTGGGCTTTTTCAAAGGACTCTTTGAAGGAACTATGGAAATTTTGTGACTCTTTATGTTAATTTATCTTTAGCAAGAATCCATGTGAAAGCTATCTCATATAAGATAGGAGATAGTATACCTTGAATCAGTTTCGAGATGCACGAAAGTGAAATACCGTCCTCGGCAATAAGTCAAACTGGCTTCTGGGATTTGGTAGATGAGCAGCCCGGGGTGGGGGTAGCTCAGGAAGCTCAAGAGACGCTGCCACAGGTTCCCAATCAACGTGAAGCTGAAGAGGCTTCCCACCACTACGTAGAAAGGGAATGGCGGACTGGTGGAGTGCAAAGTATAGACAATTATTCTTAACGTCTATTAGACAATACAAATGTAATCATTTATGGGCCAATTAATTAAAAAACATTAAACTCCTAACAATCATTCAAATCCAATATTTAATGTCGGAATATGAAAATTAATATCAAAACTTTGTAACATAGGATTCAACGTTATCCTAACATGTATTCAACTTAGCATCTATACAACCACTCAAGCATCAAAATAATACAAAAATACGATTTGAAATGATACTTATCTAAAAGAAAGATGGAAGATATGCTTCAATCTTAAATCCCTTTTTATGGTTCTTGATTTATCTTCTTGATATCTTGGTTTTCTTCAACCCAAGTAATTTATGCATGAAATTGATATAGACTCGATGTTTTGTATCACTAGCTTCTTCAAAGATTTGTGAAGATATAGTAATTTTGTCTCTCAATAGCTTATCAAATATGTATAGTGTATGTACTAAACCTCTCTCTATGCTTTCTCCTTTTGAATTGTAAACATGAGTTGTATTTTATAGACCAAAAATAAGGTAAAAAAATCTTGTCCCAATTACTTTCCAAGAAGAGATTGAAATAATTAAGGAAACAATTTTTTTTTGTTGGGATTATACTCATCCGATCGCGTATGGTTAGAACTATTGTGATAGCATGGTTCAACGATTTAACCTACAGGCTATGCAATGGATGCCCTTGTAATTGCAAGGCGTGAAATTTTGTCCCTTGATAATTTGGTCCTTAATTTCTCTTTTGTTCCACTCGAGTTTATTCTACGTGCAATTTCGATCCTTCATTTTTGAATCCTTATAATTTAATCCTCGTCATCCACATTTGATTTCTATTTGATACAGTGCAAGTTTTGAAGATTTATAATTAAGTTCCTAAACCTTCCAAATATTGGATTTGGCTCCCTGAAAGTTGTGAATCTATTGCTCTATTAACACATCTAATTTGAAATTTACGAAATTCGACCCTAACAATACCTGAAGGGGGGTGAATAGGTTTATTATACATAATTAAAATTATTAATTAATTAATTAGAAACACGTCACCAATTAATTATCTCTAGATGATTAAACATGCAAGTTAATTTAACCTATATTTAAATACCGCAATTAATATAATCAATAAAGAAAGTAGTAAAAACACACGGTATGACACGAAGAAACCCCAACTGGGTAAAACTCTGGACATTTTGCAAGTCAGCAATCCGCTATAAACAATTTATAACTTACAATCTACCAAACTAGACGACGACACGTACTATCTGATCTCTTGACTGCAATTCCAACAACACTTCTGGATTCTGTGCTCCTGCACCGCTCCCATCTGCCATTTCCAAAGCTCTCATGGATTGTACTCTCCTGCAGCAACTCCTAATTTTGTGAAATCTTTTATCTCCTGTGGATCCACGAAGAACACCGCATTTTTCAACGACTAGAACTCCAGTCAACTTTCATCTATCTTCAGCAACTTTGCAGATGCAAAGGAAAGAACAGCTTGGTATTTGGATTATGAAAATGATGTTTTTCTTACCAAAACAATCTCGCAAGACGAAGGTTGAAAGAAGGAATATGTAGGAATTCTCTATAATGAAGCTCTCATAATGATTAACCTTATTTTTCATGTTCAGATATGTTTTGGTAATTATAGGTAGGTGAGAAAAGTAATGGGTCAGGAAAAAACCTTTAAATCACGAAATACAAATTTCCAGGACAACATTGTCGCTCGAGCGAAGGCTCATCAGCGATAATCAAGCGACAGGCTATCGCTAGAGCTAAGGTATGGCGACAGTCGAGCAACGAAGATTTTGTTTTTGACACTCGAACTAATCCATGGCGACAGTCTACCGAAAATCTGCGCCGTTTTCTTTCTTTTACCATACTTGAACCCTAGACCTAAAATATCTATTTTTATATATTGCACATTACTCCTTGACTTTTTATAATATTTAAAATTAAGTCCATTTTGTTCACAGAATTGCCAATTACATAATTAAAAATCTAACAAGCTTTGAAATTCTGTGACAAAACTATTAACTAAAGTCAATGCAATAATCAAATATGAAATACAGACTCGAAAATCTATGACACAACTAATTGACTTGAATGAATTCTGCATTTCAATCGGCACCTATTTCCTGAAATAGATAACTCAACACCAATGTGAAATGTGTGGAAACAGTATCAGTAAAGCAATTCAAGCAGTTTATAGAATATAGGCAATCTACGAAACATATAGTATTATTCATTTTCAATCATGCATGCTAAATCAAGACATAGTACCAATGCAACCCAACGTACCAAAAAAACACATCGATATTACTAAAAAATAAAACTTAGTTTAGCAGAACTAAAAATATATCATATAATCAAAATCAAAAGTTTTAGATACATCAAGTAGAAAAAAAAACATAAACATCCAATTTAAAAGCAAAAATATCTACTCCATCTCCATCTCCATCAAAATCATATCTATCTACTCCTCTTTTTTGTCACAAAATGATAAGGGCACCATTGTAATCAAAGAACATAAAATAAATGTTTTACACCCTTACTGTTATTATGAAATATGAGCATTAACACATAATAACTCGAAAATACTGTTATAAATCAGACACAAAGACAAATAATGAAAAGTAAACCTTCCCAAATACTATTTTCAAGTTATCATAGATTAAACTGTATAAGCGACCCATATGTATAAAGTGTTACTAAACCGTTGAAAATAAGACTCCAAACCTTAAATTTGTGAGAAATGATACGCAAAATATCACTACCAATAAGTTTATTCCTTGACTTATGAAAGGCAACCATGTGAAGCACATTAGGACTTATGACGGAAAGCTCATTATAAATGGAAACACTATTTCTCCCCCTTAGTATAAGTAAAATAATTTGTGTCATATCATTCAATAAATGAAGCTCATTATTATTTTTTATCCTAAGTGCAAACTTTTCTTCATTAATTGACTAAAATGACCCATGTAGCTAGTTTTAGGTCGGTTAACCCAAGTCAGTCGACGATAGACACTAGGTTATGAGACACCCCGCAGGCCTAATTAATCGAGTCAAATAAGCTCCGAAGAAAAACATAAGATATTGAGCTCTTTGTATAATTATGTTATTCATATTTTTATTTTTGATAATACCAAGGATAAACTTAAGTTTAGGTCTAATATATATGGTCAAATTATGTACAAAGTCACATTACTAACGTGATTGCCATCTCAAGTCTCACACACACGATAGAGTCCCTCTAATAAGATCATAATGTGTGTAATGCAGAAGGTACATGAAGACTCATATACTAAGTACTCCATTAATAACCTAAGTCAGTAGTGGAAACCATGATACAGCTCATCGATTAACATCATAATTGATCACAACAAACAAAATCAAGTACATCATATGTTAAGCTGAAAAAGTAATGTCCTCATAAAAAAATATTTTATTTCCCTTTTTTTTAGAAATTAAAATAGAATGCATGGAACACAACACAAAATAAAATGACAACTCAACCAAAAGTAAAAATAATAATAAAAAATAAAAATAAAACATAGAAAATATGCGTAAATCAATTACACACAATGGCATAGAACGAGCATCCAACAAAATTATCGAATCAATGAGGCACACAAACACAGTTATAGTACCCTGTTCAATACCATAGTCCCTCAACATTTGCTTCATCCAAAGCAGTTGAGTGCAGCAACTTCCTATTGCAATATATTCAGCATCTGCCGTGGACAATGAGATAGAATTTTATTTCTTATTCATTCAAGCAACAAGATTGGCTCCATTGTAAAAAAAGCCCCCAAAAGTTTTTTTTTCTATCATCGGCATTACCAGTCCAATCGGCACCAGAATAACCAATAAGATCAAAATTAGAGTCCCGAGAGTACAGGATCTCATAATCTATAGTTCCATTGACACATCTGATGATACGACGTACAACACTCATGTGAGATTCTTTGGGATCAGTCTGAAAGCGCGCACAAACCCCTACACTCAAAGGTATGTCAGGTCACTAGCAGTGAGATAAAGTAAACTACCTATCATACATCTGTAAATGGTTTAATCAACACTCTTACCTGTAGGATCATGACCTAACTTGACACTAGTATCCATGGGGGTTCTAGTGTATTTATTGCTGTCTAACCCAAAACGTTTGACAAGATTTTTTGCATATTTCGATTCAGAAATGAACGGCCCATCATCAGTTTGTTTAACTTGAAGCCCTAAAAAGTAATTTAATTCTCCAATCATACTCATCTCAAATTCTTGCTTCATACATTCAGTAAAATCACAAGCAAGATAATCAACAGGAGAACCAAAGATAATGTCATCGACATAGATCTGAGCTATCGTGATTGCATCTTCAATACATCTTATAAATAAGGTTCTGTCTGCACCACTTCTCGAGAAACCATGTTGTATTAGATATGCAGTTAGCCTATCATACGAAGCCCCGGGAGCTTATTTCAGACCATAAAAAGCTTTATTCAACCTATAAACATAATGTGGATATTTAGGATCAATAAACCCTTTAGGTTGTTCAACATAGGCTTTTTCATGGAGTATTCCATTCAAGAAAGCACTCTTGACATCCATTTGATATAATTTAAAACCTAAAGTATAGGCAACAGTTAGAAGAATTCTAATGGATTCAAGTCTAGCTACCAGGGCAAATGTTTCATCGAAATTAACTCTTTCAACCTGAGTATATCTTTAGGCTACCAACATAGCCTTATTTCTAGTTATAGTACCTTCATCATCGATTTTATTATAAAATATCCACTTAATACCTATAACATTACAATCATTAGGCCTAGGAACTAAATCTCAAACTTTGTTTCTCACAAACTGATTTAGCTCTTCATGCATAGCGTTAACCCAACATTCATCCCTAAGAGCTTCTTCTACTTTCTTAGGCTCAATTTGAGACACATAACTAGCATATATCATATTGTTTAATACCCTCTTATAGAGTCTCATACCTTCATCCAAATTCTTTACAATATTCACTTTAGGATGATTCGTCTTAACGCGAGACGAGGGTTCTTTAGGAAGTTCAAGTTTATCATCAGGTGTGGATTCCTTAGTAGGACAATCTAAACCATAAGAAGTGCGTGGGGGAATCACGAATGGAGGTTTCTTTAGGTTCAACAACCATAACAGGATCAACACTCAGGTGTTCAAGCTTCACCCCACCCCTTCCCCTCCTCCACTAGAAGCATCATCCACCACTACATTGATGTACTCTATCACAACTCGTGTACGAGAATTGTATACACGATAGGCTCGACTATTTCTGGAATATCCTAGAAAGATTCCCTCACCACTTTTAAAATCAAACTTTCCTAAATTTTCTCTATCTAGATATAGCATGCTGTCAAACATACGAAAGTACTTGACAGTAGGCTATTTACCTTTTCAGATCTCATATGGTGTCATATCAGTTTTAGATCTAAAATAAACCCTGTTAATGATGTGACACGCAGTGTTGATGGCTTCTCCCTAGAAATACATAGCTAGATCCTTACCATGAATGCTCTTGCCATTTCTTGAAACACACGATTTTTTCTCTCAACTACCCCATTCTGTTGTGGAGTGATCGGCAAAGAGAACTCATGGATTCTCTCTTCCAAGTAGAAGTTCTCAAGATTAGAGTTTTCAAACTCTTTCCATGATTACTACGAATTCGTGATATAGTAAAAGCTTTCTCATTTCTAAGTCTCTTACACTATGAGATGATAAAACCGAACACCTCAGTTTTATCTCTCAACAACTCAATCTATGTATATTCAGAAAAATCAACTACAACCAAGATATACCATTTACCATCAAGACTTTCGATCTTAGATGGTCTCATTAAGTCCATATGGAGTAATTCAAGTGGCTTACTTGTCAAAATCTTAGAAGTATATTTATGAGGAACTCTAACTGTTTACCTTGTTGACATGGGCCACATACAGTGGTATCAGTATTTTCAAGTTTAGGTAAGCCATCTATAAGTTCCTTCTTGGCAAGTTTAGACAAACTTTTATAGTTCATATGACCAAACCGTTGGTGCCACAATTCAGTTACATCAATCTGGCACTACTGCACATGTTGTAGGAGTTAGGAAGAACTCCATAACAATTATCTGAAATTCTTACACATTCGAGGACAACATTACCAGTAGTATCATATACGGTACACCTTTGTTGAGCAAAACTAATTTCGAAATCAGCATCATAGATTTGACTAATGCTTAACAAGTTGGACTTTAACCCTTTCACATAAAACACATTTGAGATAATATGTAGTCCAGATATAGTAACGACATATTTACCAAGTATGGGTGCTGTAGCTCCATCATCAAAAGTAACAACACCACCATTCCAATTAACTAGAGAAGAAAACAAGGCATTGTCACCACACATATGTCTAGAACATGCACTATCAAAATACCACATAGAAATATTTTGAGCTTTAAGTGCAACAAGGGCAACATAACAATTCATCTGATCATTTAACCTAGATAAATCAATCTTCTTAACCCAAACCTTCTCAATTTCTTTATCAGCTTCTATCGTAGTTATAGATGTGAAGGTCATGAACTTTTGATCATCTTCACCACCAGAAGTATCACTCTTAGCACTAGAATCTGATTCATCATCACTTAAGGTCACTGCTAAAGCCTTACGTCTACCATTATTTGAACTCTTTTTCAAATTAGGACATTCATTTCTAAAGTGTCCGTAACTCTGACACTCATGGCATCTAACATATTGAATTTTCTTATTAGTAGTCCTAGAGTCACTCTCTTCACAATTATCTTTCATGAATTTACTAGGGAATCCACTTTTCCGTTCTTGAGGCTTTCTCCTATTCCTCATTACTTTCTGAAATGTTTTAACGAAATAAACTATTTCGTCGTCCCTAAGTGACTCAGCATCAGTAAACTCAATCGCATATTCTCTAATGGTGTTCATAGCGATGGATTTAACCTTTTTAGATTGAGAAATGGTGAATTCATAAGTTTGAAGTGATCTTACGAGTTCTTCTATCTTAATTGCATCTAAGTCTTTACTTTCTTCTATTGCAGTAACCTTAGGTCTAAATCTCTCGGGCAAGGATTTAACGACTTTTCTAACGATTTTGGATTCAGGAATTCTTTCACCTAGGTTAAAGCTCGAATTAACTATGTCATTCAATTTCGCATAGAATTCATCGAACGATTCATCGTCTTTCATTCTAATTTCTTCAAACCTAGTGGTTAACATTTGCAGTTTAGAATTTTTAACCGTTTTAGTTCCCTCTGTGTGGTTTATAAGATATCTCAAACTTCCTTGACAGTTTCACACATCGAGACTCTTCTAAATTCTTCAGCAGACACAGTTAGGGCATGAAGGCCCTTGCTGTTCCAATTACACTCATTTAAGTTCGTTTTAGTCCATAGATAGATATCAGCGGGTTTGACTACACTAACAATGGTTGTTGAAGGTGGAGCCCACCCATTTTGAACGATAATCTAAATACATTCATCGAAAAATTTAAGGAAGGCTTTCATTTGAACTTTACAGTAGACATAGTTACTTTCGTCGAAAAATGGAGGCACGAACAATGACTGACTCATCTAGAATATATAAAAATGGTTAGTTTTCGATTTAAAGCTGTAATACCAATTGAAATTTACGAAGTTCGACCCTAACGATACCTAGAGGGGGTGGATATATATATTATGCGGAATTAAAATTATTAATTAATTAACAACTTGTCACCAATTAATTATCTCTAGATGATTAAATATGCAAGTCAATTTAACCTATATTTAAATATCGTTGTTAATATAATCAATAAAGAAAATAGTAAAAACACACGGTATGATCACAGAGAAACCCTAACTGGGTAAAAACTCTAGACACTTTGTCAGTCAGCAATCCACTATAAATGATTTATAACATACAATCTACTAGACTAAATGATGACACGTACTATCTGATCTCCTGACTGCAATTCTAACAGCTCTCCTGGATTCTGTGCTCATCTACTACTCCAAGCTGCAATTTCTAAAACTCTCTTGGATTGTGCTCTCCGTAACAACTCCTAACTTTGTGAAATTGTTTATCTCTCGTGGATCCACGAAAAACACCGCGTTCTTCAATGACTGGAACTCCAGTCAACTTCCCTCGATCTTCAACTCTAACGATACGAAAGAAAGAACAGTTTGGTATTTGGATTATGAAAGTGATGTTTTTCTCATCAAAACAATCTCACAAGACGAATGTTGAAAAAATGAATATACAGAAATTCTCTTTGATGAAGCTTTCTCAATAATCAAATTTATTTTTCACGTTGAGGTGTATTTTGATATTTATAGATAGGTTAGAAAAGTAATGGGTCGGGGAAAAACTTTTAAATCGCGAAATAAAATTTTTTCGGACAACACCGTCACTCGAGCGACAGGCTGTCGCTAGTGCTAAGGTAGGGCGACAGTCGAGCAACGAAGGTTCCTTTTTTTACGCTCGAGTCAATCCATGTCGACAATCTAGCGAAAATTCCAGTCGTATTTTTCTTCTTTTGTCATACTCGAACCCTAGACCTAAAAAAACCTATTTTCATATAATTACACATTACTTCTTGACTTTTTACAATATTTACAATTAAGTTCCTTTTGTTTACAAAATTGTCAAACTTAACATAATTGATCAAATACAACGCCGGTTGATTATAAATTGCTCCGAACCAACTCCAATTTAAGCTTCAAAGTGTTTTTCACTTTAATTGCATCAAAATGCATTTAAATATCCGATTTACATGCAGTTAACATATTTTAACCTGACTTAGATATATATATGCACCCAATTAACAATAAATAATCAAGTTTAGAAAATACACTTACCGATAACTATTAGAAATTTGTGACTTGTCAAGATTGCACACATTCTCAAAAAAAGAAAAATGATAATTTTTCTACATTTTCCTTTTTCTGTAAAGAAAAATTTCTGACTCCATTAACTACTACCATTACTCGTTAAAAATGAAAATTAATATTTTCATATAGCTCTATCTTTAACTATAAAGTTACATTTAACCAATACAAGAGAGGGTTTAATGGTGTAAAGGTAGAAAGCCTAGGCTGCTTGGAGTTAGAGTAGTTTGGACACAAATTTTCAGATTGCACGTTTGGGAAGCAAAACCTAGGTCAAAGAACAGACAAAAAAGGCTCCAAACGAGGGGTTAGGTTTTTGGAGTTCGCTACAAATTTTGAAGTCCCAAAGTTAGGCATTTGACTCAGTGAAAGTCTCTTCATTTAATTCTTCTTGCTATCCACATTGAAGACATGGTGGGCAAATTTTTGTACCATTAACTGAATTTAATATGCTTTCATTAGTTGAAGTTTGAGAGTTTTAATAATTACATGAAAAATTCAAACTTTTTGGTAGGCTATAATTACTTAGTTTGCATAATTGCTTTTCAAGAAGCGAGAAAAGTGGGGAAATCCATGTCCTGGATTTCCAAAAATGGCTCCAATATCCAAGATAATTTTGACTTCTGCTTCCTTCCAAAAATCAACTCATCTTTATGTAGCTTGTTTTACAAATTAAAAGTGTATTTGAGGCAAATAATGTGTAAGCCAGGCATAGAAAAAAGCCTCAAAATATTTATAATAATTAAAAATGTAGTTAAAATGTGCGTATTGATGTTTAATTAATGGGACCTCAACTCCGGAAGGAAATGTTCATTCTTTTTTTGTGTTTTTTTTATCACGAACATGACTAGATGTTAATATAAATGTATGATATATCAATTTTTTTGAATTATATAATACACCTTGACATACTTATAACCATTTTTAGCATCCAAAATTTTTGCTTAAATCATATTTTGTATTTACTCTCAATACATTCCTTGATGAGGAAGATAAATCAATAATGGTGCCCCATAGCGTAAGATTTAAGTAATTTACTAGAATCCTAGCTATAGTTCACAATAATTATTTTGTTTGACATTTTAGTGCAAATTACAGTAAATAAAAGTGGTAGTTTTTGGATTAATTAATTTACAACTTAGTTAGCTTGCATCTAAAGTAAATGAGGCCTAAATATAGCCCATGTTTGGCCGATATTTTTTAAGAATAATTTTGTGAAAAATGATTATTTTGGATAATGTGTAATTAAAAAGTAGGAAAAAAGTTATGAATTCACTTATAAAATTATTTTGTTAGGAGAATGTGTGGTTAAAAATAAATTTAGGAAAAAAATAAATTTTAAAAAAAATGGAGGCAAAGAGGAGCTTAATCTCTTTTCCGACGTCAATAAACATGAGGGAAAGATCAAAAAAAGCATATTAATGTTTTCATTTTCCAAGGTAGGAAAAAAAGCCTGATTTACCATTCACTTCATGGTATAATTTTTCGGTTGGTTTTCATCACGAGATGTTAAATATGAATATTATGTTGACATTAAAAGACGAAGAAAAGTAGACGACGACGACAACAACAACAAAACTAATGCACTCTCTTTTAGTAATTAAAGTTTAAGAATATGGCTACTTTTAAATTTGAAATCACTGCTTTAAAATTTCAAATTGTTTGACGAAGTATTTAAATGGGACAAAAGATTAGATTTATTATTTTCAGTTAAGTTTAACATTTTTTGTTTCAAATACTCGGGAAATTTATTAAAAAACGAAAACAAAAAAGCAGCAAGGCAAGAAAAATTAATTTTTTTCTTTCCTTTCCTTTTTTTTTTTCTGAAAGTGAGTGGGAAACTGTGCATGAATTTAAAGTTTCTTTAACTAATTTCACTCTTCTACCTTCATCCAAGGGCAAAACCCTAAAGTCAACTTGTTTAAGCAAATTTTGATTTCTTGAATAGAGGTTTTCTACACCCAAAATGGTCAACAGCTGGTAGATTCACCATAATCCTATATTTAGATTTTAATTAGTCCATCAATGCTCTTTAGACCTTATGACTAAACCCTACATAAACAGCTAGGGCATCTTTCATTAATCTGATAGATTAATTCATAATTAATTTATTAAAATCTGACAAGTCAGTGGAATAGAAGCTGTGGGGGAATGGAATAGAAACTATGGCATTTTTGGATCCTGAGATACTGACCCCTCTAAAAATAAACTCTGACCTGAGACTAGTCTCTCTTAGAAATCTAATTTAAATTTAATTAATTCTTTGAATATAAGTTTGAGCTTTTGCATTGGGAGTAGGTTTTGGTCCACTATTTCCAACTAACATTTCAAACACAAGTTAAAATAAAAAAACCATGTTTTTAGAAGTTTGCTTTGTCTTCACATGAAAGACAAATAACTAATATGATACTTATCTTAATTAATGAAAAAATTGCATCTTTGGTCTCCAACCTATTGTTTGAATTGCTAGTTGGTTTCCAAGCTATCATTTTATAAACATATGAGATCTTCCTATATATACATCAAGATTTACATTCTAGATTATATAATAACACATATTACTCCACTATTTGCCAGTTTAAAACAATTAGTTTTTTCATCCAATCTTTTCTCTCCACATCATATTATGTAATCCATTACGTATATTTTTTATTTACAAGTAGCAAAATCCAAACATATATAGTTGTACAGGTAGTCTCCATCAACATAAACCTTCAAAAAACTTTGTTAAAGGTCATAATGCGACCAACCTTATGAAGGCCAAATC
Source organism: Fraxinus americana (assembly GCA_035079005.1). Lineage (NCBI taxonomy): Eukaryota > Viridiplantae > Streptophyta > Magnoliopsida > Lamiales > Oleaceae > Fraxinus > Fraxinus americana. The sequence continues at coordinate 31,448,146 of CM068707.1, forward strand.
AATTAGCACAAAATGACCGAGGCAATATTCTTATGCTTTTCCTATTTATAAAGTTGGTTATGTATCCCATCCCATGACACTTAAATATAGAAATTTGGGCAGTTTTTGTTGTTCGGGACTAATTGTGCACCCTAAGTTGAAAGGTTGAGACCAACTTGCGTCTCAAGAAATAAGCTGCGAATCAGTGGTGCAAATTTTCCCTTAAATAATATCAATATTATTATGCATGAAGATGAAAATCATTCACTTAATTACATCCTAATCCCCATGAAGGCTGATTTGGTGCTTCTTGAGATTCATCAATTTGGAATTTAAAAAAACACAATTTGGGTCATGCGCCATTAAGTATAAGAAATTAAGAGTCTTTGCTAAGAATTTATAATTTTGACTTGGGGTTTTCTGGGTGGCTATTTTATCAAAAACAAGCTCCTTTAAAGTCACCACAAAAGGCGGCTGATCCTTCGGAGGCAGACCCCTTCTCAGGGTGCATATAATCACTTCAAAATAAGGGATTCTTCACTCACTCTTTTGAGATCATCTGTTTGGACAGCATGCTTTTAGGTTAAAACTTCATAGTCTGCCTGTTCTCAAACTAGCTAGGTTTAAGGATTTATGTTCAAATTTTCTGTTTCCTTTTCTTGAGACTGGTTTTCATGTTCTAAACCATTTGGTCCAGGTACCTATAGCTAGTAAAAGTAAAGCTAACAATTTATTTGTCTAATTTTCTGGAAGAATATTTCAACACAGAAATTTAAGATCTGTTTTAAGAAGAAAAAAGTATGGAGGAGAGAAATGAGAGTGAGAAAATGGATGAAGTTATGCTGCCAGGGTTCAGGTTTCATCCGACTGATGAAGAACTAGTAGGGTTTTATCTAAGAAGAAAGATTCAGCAGAGGCCTCTTTCCATTGAACTCATCAAGCAACTTGACATCTACAAGTATGATCCATGGGATCTTCCAAGTAAGAACAATCTCTTTGTTATAAAGTTTGAAGTGCTTTCGTATTAAACCTAGTTAATTTGCTCTATGATTCAGAATGTTTTATTGTTATTATCTCTCTCCCAGGTTTTCTAACTGAAGTTTTCACTTCCTTTACCTATTGGTTTCCTTTGGTTTTAAGACCCTTAAGTTCTTTTGTTCTTTCTTGGCTTATATCCGTAGCCATTTGACGACACACTGTGTTCATGTGTGTGCAATGGTTTTTCAAGTTCAAATCTTGTTCACAACGAATTTAGGGTCAGCCACAATAATATATTTTTGCCCACATGTTCATTTTATTGCTAGATCTACTGAAATATATCGAGAGAGCAAAACTAGATCTTATCCAGCTCTTGTTTGAAATTTCTAAAACACACTATTGCTATGTTTTGTCTATATGTTTCTTGATAACATGCAACCTAACTATCTAGTTCTTGGTGTTCATAATTTTCTGCAACCCAGAACTGGCAACAACTGGAGAAAAAGAATGGTACTTTTACTGTCCAAGGGACCGAAAATATAGAAACAGTGCACGTCCTAACCGTGTCACTGGAGCCGGATTCTGGAAAGCCACGGGGACTGATAGGCCTATATACTCCTCAGAGAACTCAAAATGCATTGGCTTGAAGAAGTCCCTGGTTTTCTACAAAGGGAGAGCAGCAAAAGGTATAAAAACTGACTGGATGATGCACGAGTTCCGGCTTCCCACAGTCCCCGACTCCGTTTCCCCTAAACCATATCTCCACAAAAACATTCCAGCTAATGTATGTATATCAAAAATTCCTATTAACATAAAGTTGATCATTTTTAATCTTTAATGACTTCTCTTTAATATATTCATTTATTTATAGGATTATTTTTTTCTTTTTCTTTTTGGATTTATCAGGAATCATGGGCAATATGTAGGATTTTCAAGAAGGCAAACTCGAGTACAAAAAGAGCTTTCTCTCATTCTTGGGACCAGAAAGACTTCGGTTCAAGTTTTCGCAACTCAATCGTACATGAAGGAATCATTAAAGATTTGACCTTTTCGAACTCATTATGTAACTCACTAGGGGCACGAGAAACAATATACTCGATACCTGAGACTACTACTACATCTGACATGATAAATCCTCATGCTCTTACTCCTGATCAGTTCACTACTGGCTATATGTCATTGGCTAACAAAACGAATTCGGCCTTCCATTTAGGTTTCATAAACAATGATATAGAAAAATCATCAATTGCTAGTTTTTCTCCCCTTGAAGTTCCTGCCTACAAACCAATTAACCAAACTGACAATAGACCCTGTGAAGTTTCCATTTTCAATGGAAACTTTACTCCAAGTTACTCATTCTCATCCTCAGAACCCACCACAAAATGCACCATTGATGCTTCTTCCACGTTGCTGAACTCTATATTTGGAGATTTTGGTAAGAACGTGGACTGCAGTACATTGCAAGAGCAATGCGACACCTTTTCCACCACGATATTACAGGACATGCAAGGAAACATGTGCCATGGAGAAGACATGTCCAGCTTAATACAACAACAAATAAAACATCGTTCTCAACAAATTTGGGATCAACAAGACACGGGCTTAATGAAGGACCATAATGCGGCACAACTAGAAGGATTTCCTTTTAGTTTCCCTTTGAGTATGCCTGCCGATGCATGGAAGTCAAATTTGTTGTGGGATTCTTCTCCTTGTCCTACCGAATTTTCATCAAGTTATTCTACTAATTAACAATTGCTATACCTGAGTAGATAGACTAATTATCCCAATTCTAATCTTGGTTTTGACTGCTGAATTTGTTTGTTATATTTCATTATTTTTAATGTTTTATTTAAAATTTTATGGATAGTGTTGTAAAAATTAAATTATGTAGGACTCCAAGTTTATCATTAGTTTGTATGACAATTGTCTCTGTCTTCGTCGAGTCATTTATTCGGTTCATGCCAAGTCAATGCCGAAGAGAAAGTTTATGTTCTTGTTGGACTTGCAGTGTGAAAGGCACTTCATACCAAAAATTGTTTTGGTCTTTGATATAAACACAACCTGCACCAAGAACAAAATATAAAACAATAACGATAACGATAACAATAACAATAATAGTAAAGAATATAAGGATTTTTCAGTGTAAGTCCCGGAGGTTCAATGATTGTTTCTAGTAGACCCTTGTTGAGCATTTGTTAAGGATTCCACTCAAATTCATTTACATAACCTCAATGTTAGATTTAAAACTTTATGAATCTCGATATTGAAGACTCTTTTGTTTATTGTCAAGATCTTCCATGTCAAATCATCAAGAGAATTAAAAGTCCAGAACATACATTTATTCATTGGGAATGAAGAACGAAAATTGATTGCAAGTTCTTGATATTTCTATTCAATACGCTTTCTCTTGTATTCTTGTGTTAATGGAATGTCACATAGAATGAGAATTCAAATATGAATTGGGGACCATAACCATGTAAAGTGTTTCCATATGTATTTCGGCCCATCATGAAATACAATTCAAATAAATATGATCTCTACACATATTTAGCCACATCATATTAGATACCAAACGTCTTATAACTTTAATTCTTTATTAGATCACTTTAAATGAGTATAACCTTAAGATAACATTTAATACATAATTAATTACACATGTATGCCCACATGACAAATTAAACCCATCAATATTTCCTACTCGGGACACATATTACCTTATAAATGTGCATAATTTTACGAGCTCAAAACTTTTGCTATTATAACCAAAAGTATCTCAAAATAATCTCATCTGTTAATTATGTCAATATAGAATCAAAACGGTATTTGTTATAATTATCATAACTAAACTCATCAATGGTCACATGTATCAATACAATCAAATGACATATATCAAGTATGAATGTGTAGTACGAAATTTACATGCAATGTGATCCAAATATGTATATTTCCAACTTGTCATACCTTATTCTTTAATGAAATCAAATCAAAAACTTTAATCAGAGTGAAAATGACTAAATACATTATTTTTGAAATAAACTAAATATCCATAAAAAACAATGTGTCTAAAATAGATAACATTCAAATACAAAGACTCACTAAACTAGCATATCATCTAAAGGTGCAACACCCATGTGAGCAGTGTGCTCAATAAAACCTTGGGTGGTAGCTCTTTAGTGAACGGATCTGCTAGGTATCACCTAGTTTACAATCCTACATCCAAAATCTTTTAAGAATCTTATTGATATAGGCCATTTTTTATAATCCAAGAATATCCTAAGAACGATCTCAGTGTATCTGTATCCCTAATACAAAAGAAACGTTACTAAGATCTTTTATTTCTATTTTTTCGATAGAAATCTCTTGATTTCATGCAATAAACATATATAATCGCAGGTAAGCAGTATGTCATCGACATACAATACCACGAAAATATATTTACTCCCATTGAACTTGTGATATATACAATCATTAATTGCATCATCTCAAAACCAAACGAGACAATTATTTGATGAAATTTGTGATATCATTGAAGAAAAGCCTATTGAAGCCCATAAATTGATTTCTTTTATTTGCAAACGATTTTCTTCGAACCTCCCGACACAAAGTTTTCCAGTAGTACCATATAAATCATCTTATCAATGTCACCACTAAGAAACGTCGCGTTTACATCCATATGATGTAAATCGAGATTAAAATGTGATACAAATGGCATAATAATCCTAAAAAGAGTCTTTCGTAGAAATTGAAGAGAACATTTTTTTGGAATCAATTTTTTCCTTTTGAGTAAAGCCTTTTGCAACAAGACGAATCTTATATCTCTCCACATTACATTTTAAATCCCTCTTGACTTTAAATATCAATTTACAATCAATGAGCTTCGAACGTGAAGGCAATGTGATGAGTTCCCAATGTTATTGTCTTTCATGGATTTTATTCATTCGTGGCAACAATTCACTTTTGAAAATTATTCATTTGCATGGCTTGATGAAAGTTGATTAGATCTTCTTTTACCAATCTAATGTCATCCCCAAGTTTTTGGAGAAATACTATTATAAAGTCATTCGAAATTGTTTTTCTACTTTATTTAGTAGATCTCATTCATGACATTTGTTCTTGAGGTTGTTGACTTTGTTCTTCTAGAACAATCTCTATATTGTGTATAGGGAGTTATGGAATCCAAAATTGTTTTGTGAACATGATCGGGAACATAAATTTGTTGTTGCTTCTGATCATTGTCAATGGTAATAGAAGGAATATTTATATATTTCTCCTCAAATACAAAATTTCTAACATTATCTCACCTCAAAAACTCTACATCCATAAAGAATCAGGCATTTCCCATTTTGAAAGTTGACCTATTAGTTTGATCATAAAATTTGTAACCCCTTGACCTCTTAGAATATTCAATAATATAACAAGTGAAAGTGATGGAGTCCGATTTCTTTTCATTTGGCCTATAAGGCCTTGCCTCAGTTGGACAATCTCAAATGTGCAAGTGCTTCAAGCCTTCAACTAAGCATCTTGCTTGTTTAGAGCTCATAAGAGGTTTTAACAGTTGTTTTACTTGGAACTCTATTGAGAATGTAAACTGTGGTCTTTAGTGTTTCTCCTCAAAGAGATTCTAGTAAGTAAGAATGACTAGTCATACTCTTTATCATGTCCTTAAGTGTTATGTTTTGTCTCTCAACAACACCATTCATGCTAGGGGATCCGACATAGTGTACTATGGGAGATTGTGCATTACTCTAGGAATTTAGCAAAAGGTCATAAACGGTGTTCTCTTGATACACCATATTTGTCATAGTATTCACCATTACTGTCAAATTTGACGTGTTTTATTCTTTTGCTGGGTTGATTTTCAATCTCAGCCTTGTAAACCTTGAACATGTACAGTGATTGAGATTTCTAATAAATGAGATATAGGTAAACATAACAAGAAAAATCGTCTATGAACATAATAAAAAGTATTGATCATTCCAAGAAGCCAAGAGAATAGCTCAAAGATATCTGTATGTGTTAGTTCTAAAACGTCTGAAGTCATTTTGACACCTAATCTCCTCATATTTGTCTGTTTCTCCTTCATGCAATTAACACAAATATTGAAGTTTAAAAAATTAAGGGGATCAATAATTCATTCAGAAAAGCTTTTTAATTTTCTTTTGAGAGATATGACTCAATCGCTTATGCCGTAACGAAGTGGAATTCTCATTGATTAATTTACGTTTAATGCCATGTGAATTCACATCAAATTTTTATTATTCGAGGCAACTGAATTATTCTAGCATAGATTATCATACACAAATAAAGAATCGATACATTAGCACATTTAAAGTAAGAAAAAAACTAAACTAATTATTTCCAAATGAACAAGACTAACCGAATTTGTCTAGTACAAAAACAGAAATCAAATTCTATCTAAAAGATGGTACGAAAAATGTCTCTTTCAAATCCAAATAAAAAATCAGTCTTTAATAACAATCTAATAGTCCATATAGCCCCAACTTCAACTAATTTGTTGTCGTCCACATAGATGAATATTTCAACATCATTTAACTTTCAAGTGTTCAAGCAACCCTGCAAACACAAAATTATATGAGTAGTGGCACCAAAATCAATCTACGAAATATGTCTACGTACTGAAACTAAATTAATCTTAGAAAATCAAAGTGAAAAGTGTACATTTCTTTACATGTCAAGCGTGGTATTTGGTACAGTCTATCTTCATATGTCTCGAATTTTCACAAAAGTAACGGCTTTTGCTATTTCTTTTGAGCTGAACCGATGCAACTTTCTTATTATTTATTTTCTTGAACTTGTTCTTAAATGTACTTACCAAGTGAGTACTTTCAATTCTCTTCTTACTTTAATATTTCTTCTTCTTTCACACAATAAGAAATGAGCTCATTAATAGTCAAGTTTTCTTTTTAACAGTTGTAACTGACCTTAAATTAACTGAATTGTGCAGAAAAATAAATTAAAACCAAATACACGAACAAATTATCACACAGATCTAGCTTTAGTGTCTTTAGTTTTGAAGCAAGATTAGACATCTCTATGATATACTCACATATGTTTCCTTTATCCTTGTACTTTAGTGAAACTAAGTTCGTCATAAGTTTACTAGTTTTGGCCTTATCGTTTTTTACAAAGTGCTTTCCAATTTTTTAAGAAATTACTTGGCACTAGTTACCTTATCTGGCATAGCGTCCTTGAATGTTTCTGGACTTCCACGCTTGATGATTATAAGATTCATGTGATTTGAACGATCTCACTTATCAAAGTCCCATTTTTCATCGGTTGAACTTTTATCCGTAAGTACAGCAAATTGTTCAGTTTTCAAAGCAAGATCTAGATCATGTAGCTAAGAAGAATATGAAAGTTCTATTTCTAGTGTTTAAAGTTTGTTCCATTAAGCACAAGAATAGAGTTAGTGTTGGCAGATATTGTAAAAGCATATAAATTAACTGAATAGAGAATAAAAAAATACATGTTCACATGAGAATTCATATTAAGCAATCAGTAAATTCAAAAGTGAGCCCCATCACAAATGACCAAACACAACATTGACATTTAATTTTTGGACAGAAATATCAACATTTAAGAGGTACTGTTGATATAATAATCAAATAATAACAGTAAACCATATCAAAAATTAAGTATATCTTTAGACCGGCTCAATGTTCACATAAAAAACTTTATAATTGTCACAATTTATTACCAAATGTGTGCATATAATTCAGCCAAATATTGTCCTTTATTTGGGCCGATCAATACCTGTATGAATTACTTACATATAACCATCCTAATATTCCAAATAAATCAATTTACACAAGAAAAGTTACTTTAGAAATATTTTAGTTCAACTAATATATTTTAGAACAATAGACATCCAAAAGAAACTAAGTATACCAAAATTTGAAACTGGTTGTTACTTTGATCAACTATCGAGCAACATCTATGCCGCTTGTTGCTACTGAGCAGACAGTAACCTGCACTCAAAGCTCAATCGATGCAACATCGCTTGAGTGAAAATGAGGCAGCTAGCAAGCGCATTGCTTGCGTGAAAATGAGGCAACTAGCAAGCGCTACCTCCCTACTTTCAGCGCTCGAAGGTCGGCGACAACGAGCTCCAACCCACCGCTACAGTTCTAAAATCTTCGAAAAAAGTTTCCAAAAAATCCAAAATTCAAAATATAGGGCTAAAAGTCATATCCCAAAATTGAAGAATCCAAAGTACGAATTTCATCCCTAAAATTCTTTTTTAATTCTCAATAATTTAACATGGATTGACTCTGATACCACTTGTTAGATTTAAAACTTTATGAATCTTGATATTGAAAACCTTTTTGTTTATTGTCATGATCTTCTATGTAAATTCATCAAGAGAATTAAAAGTGCGGAACATACCTTGATCCATTGGGAATGAATGACGAAGATTAATTGCAAGTTCTTGATTGCAGTTTCTTGATTTTCTTCTTCAATACATTTTTTCTTGTATTTTTGTGTTGATTGGATGGCACATAGAATGAGAATTCACGTATGAATTTGAGACCATAACCTTATAATAAGATATTTTCATATATATTTCGGCTCATCATAGAATACAATCCAAAGGAATCTGGTCTCTACACATGTTTAGACCCATACCATATTAGATGCACAAAGTCCAATAACTTTAATTCTTTATTAGATAACTTTAAATAGGCTTAATCTTAACAAAATACTTAATATTCAATTAATTTTATATGTAGGCTCACATGACAAATTAAAATCCAACACTTAAATCACAAGGCAAAAGTCGAGATTACATCCAATTCTCACAAAAACATAGAACGAAAAAATTCTCACAAAATTATACTGGGTAAACAACTTCTCACTAAGAGGAGGTCATAGCCTTCATCTTTTACATTGATTCTCACCAAGAAATCTCCAGAAAAAGAAAAATATGAAGAACAGAATGTAGAAGGAGTTCTATTTATATGACACACCATCTAAACCTTGATCCAACGGTTTAAGTTCTTCCACGTGTTGCAATCTAAGGCAAGCTTGATATCACTACCTTGAACTTTTAAGGATGCATAAATCTTGTTCTTTTTTTACTCGGAATTAAATGTCCTTTAGACCATTTCCTTTGGTCCAATTCACCCTAAGCTTGTAGGCGACCATGCTCTTAAATTGTCTATCCCAACCAACTGTGCATCACTATGGCAAACTTTAAGGAGACATAACTCTTCTACGTGTTTTTATCTTGCAAAAATGTATAAATCGTGTAACACTTATAAGCACAACTTAATGACGAACGATTGTAACTTGGATCAAATCTTTGGGCAAAGTCACTGCTTCAATTATTTAGGCCAATTTCTATTGGGCTCAAAACTAGTCAACAACCCAATTACCTCACAATATCCACCTTTATTGATTTTTGAAACCATACCAAAGTGGATTTAAGATAATCCATCATAACTTCATATGTTCACTTACTTGCAATTTAAAAATAGAAGATTATCAGGCCCTGTTTGGTCCATATTATTTTTTCATTTTCATTCTTCTACTCATTTTCAACCACACATTCTTCAATAAAATAATACTTTCTATCACATCAATAATTTTTCCTTCTTTTTCAACCACATATTCTCCATCACATCAACAGTAAAAATGCATTTTTACATTCAAAATGTGCACCAAACGGGGCAGTAACATTCTAGGTTCAAGAGATTAAATAAGTGCTTAAACTATTTAAACAATCACTTTTGTACCTGCATCAGCTGGATTGCACTTAGTTGAAATTTTAATCAACTTAATATAACAATTTTTTAGTTATATCCCTTATGAAATAAAATTTAACATCTATATGTTTTATTCTAACATAAAATATAGGAATTTTCTTTTTTTAAAAAAATATAGCACTTTGATTATCTATATAAAGCTACATCTCATTTTCTAAAAATTCTAATGCTCCCAACAACCCTTATTGCCATAACCCCTTCTTTAACTGTTTCTGTAGTAGTTATATTTTCAATTGCAGATGAAGGACAGAACAACAAGTTTTTGAAATTGTGATTTCAACTAATACATGGTCTATTTATAACAACTACATATGTAATTTACGCATTTTCTATTATATGAATTTCTAACGAAGTCAGAATCGACATATCCTCAAAAATTAAGTCCTTCTATGTTTCTTTAAACACTAAGGCAATGTTTATTGCAACGAATTCAATGGAAAATGTTACATCCGAGAAAAATGAATTTTACTTTGACCGTTTGATTGCAACGTGAAAATGAAAACTGAATTTCGAGGTACAACTACTTTAAGCTGCATTTTCTTTGTTTTCATGGAAAACGAATTTCTATGGGTTTGGTGGGTTTTTATTTTCCAACTAACGTGGAATTGAAATTCATTTACATATTTGCCTGTCAAACGGACCCTAAACTTAACTTGTAGGTTCCTTTTAGATATTTAATTAAACATTTCAATGCAATTCTGATGGTAATTCTCTCATATTATTCACAAATCTACTTAAAACACTAACTACATATGCCATATTTGGTCTAGTACATGCAATAATATAAATTACAGATCCAATAGTATTAGCATAAGTAGATTCATCATCCTTTTTTATTATTCACTTTTACGTGATTGTTTAAAAGATTCATGCAAAAAAAAATTGTCTAACTTTTGCAATATATGACTCTTGATTTAGAAGCAACGGCAGATTTAGGAATATTGGTGAGTTAGGGTGACCGTTGACCATTGACTATTGATTATCAATTGATTATCAACAGTCTACAGCCACAACAGCGAAATCGTTTATAAATATTTAATTAAATAATATTAAAAAAATCAATCTATATTAAAGCTAACAAAATATATAGGGGAAATTACACTAAACCATGTCTTTTCTTTTACATTTTAAAAATTCAGATTTTTACGTTTTTTATTCAATTATCAGGTTTTTATAATTTTAATTAATAATGATTTTATTAAATTAAAATAACATATATACCCACCCCACTATCTACCCCCACCCACTTTATTTTAAATATAACATCTATCCAAACCCTAATCCATTTCACACCACCTCCTCCTCCTCCTCCTCCTCTCTCTCTCTCTCTCTCTCCCGCCGCCGCCACCACCGCCCGCCGCCGCCGCCGTCGTCGCCGCCTCTCCTCCTTTCTTCCCCCCCTTCCCCTTCCCCCACGATCATTGTAGCGCGCGACACGCGTGTGGCGTCTGCAGACAAGATAGACAAAGAAGAGCGATCGCCACGTTGTGCTCGACACGAGCACAACAAAGAAGAATCGTCGCCGTCGTGCTCGACACGTAGCACAAGAAGATACGACGCGATCGTCGTCGCGCACAGCAGCGTCGACGCTGCACCATTTTTTTTTTTTTTTTTTTTTTTTTTGCTTGGTGATGGTGTTATGTTGAGGGTGAGGTACAAATGTGGTGTTGATGCTTGGGGCGGATTAGGGTCGGCGATGTATGAGACGAAGGGTCTGTTACCAACTATTTTGGGTGTCTGTGACCTAGCTACTGTACTCGGGTGGTTTTTTTCTTGTTTGTGATCTACCCTATTGAATTGGTTTTTTGGGTGTATGTGACCTAGCTATTGAATTGCAATGGTTTTTTTTTTGTTTCTGTGACCTAGCTACTGTATTGAGGTGGTTTTTTTTTTTTCATGTATGTGACCTAGCTATTAAACTCTTGTGATTTTTTTTGTGTCTGTGACCAAGCTATTGATCTGTGGGGGATTTTTTTTAAGCGTCTGTGACCTCGCTATTGAATTGTAATGATTTTGTAAGCATTTGTGACTCGTTGAAATAAAGTTGAAATAAAGTTGCGACAAGTAAATGTTTTGATTTTTTTTCAATCTGTGACCTAAGTGGGTGTCCGTGACCTAGAAATTGGGACTATGACTCGCTGAAATAGAGTGTGACCTAGATGGGTGTCTGTGACCTAGGAATTGTAACTGTGACTCGTTGAAATAGAGTTGCGACAAGTAAACGTTTTGATTTTTTTCAATCTGTGACGGGGGAAGGGTGTTTAGGTGACCGTGACCTAGCTATTGTGGTTCTTTTTGGTGTCTGTGACCTTACTATTGACCTGTGACTTTGAAATTGATAATTTGTAACTTAAAAAGGGAATCTGTGACCTTAATTTTTTTCATCTGTGATCTCGAAATAATCTGTGACCTATAAAATTTTAAATCTGTGACCTCGAAATAATCTATGATCTACAAATTTTTTTATCTGTGACCTACAAATTTCTTGATCTGTGACCTCGAAAAAGTCGCCGGATCGGAGCAGTCGCCGGTCGCCGGATCGGAGCAGTCACCGGTCGCCGGAGTAGTAGTCGGAGCAATGGTGGTGGGGTGGGGTGATTTTATTATATTACAGTTAAATATTTAATTTAATATAATAATTATGAAATGTAATTAATTAATTTAAGAAAAACCTGATTTTTGTAATTTTAAACTGTTGGGCCTGATTTTTAATTTTGGAATAGTAAACACCTGACCCATAAACTTTTCCCAAATATATATATGAAAATATAGCTCTTGTTTGATCCCTATTTTTTTTCAAAATACATTTTTCTCTCTCTTCTTTTCAACCACATTTTTCAATAAAATAATATTACATGTAACTCAAAAAAAATTTCTTCATTTTTAACCACACATTCTCCATCAATCTACTATTCCCAAATACATTCTACATAAAAAAAAAAAAAAATGGGGCTCAAACATGCCCATAATTCAATACAACTCAAAATAATAAGAAAAAATGCATGATACAACCCCAATTTATCATTTACCACATATATCAAATATTCACTTTTTCAATTTTCATGCAATTCACATTATAAATCTCCAATCAAATGATCAATACATATAAAATAGCACTTCAACTTCAAGCTCTAAAATTAAGATCATACTATTTAAAATTTATTGACCAAAAAAAAAAAGGGGAGTTTACATTATCAATATTATACCTTGTAATCCTGGGCAAGTTCTCCAACAAGCCTCTTAAAAGGCAGCTTCCTGACCAACAATTCAGTACTCTTCTGATACTTGTAAATTTCACCGTATCATAACATTTATATAATAAGCATAAACCAAGCAGGACACCAACAAAAATCTACATTGCCTAACAAGTAATTGAAGTAAAAGAATACTTATCGTCTACCAAAGAGCAAGCATCAAGCTAACAGTGGTGTGGCACGGCGCGTGCGTCAGAGCAGCTACATAGCTGCAGGACAACGGGAAGTAGAAATTAGAATCAGAATTCAAAAAATGTGAAATGTCGTATGGGTTAATTAATTGGGAACAATACATAAATCAAGTTTTTAGTAAACACTATTTCAAAATTAAGGATAGAGGTTTTTAATTTTAAAAATCAGGTTTTCATTAAAATTTATTTATGATTTCATTAATTAATTGTATATTTTATTAATAAATATATAAAGGTCACATATTGATGAAATTTGGTCACACTTCAAAAATTTTAACGTCACAATTCATTCATCGGTCACAAATTAAAAATTTAAAAATCACAATTTATTCATCGATCACAAATCACAAAATTTATAAGTCACACAACTTATTTTATGGTCATAAACATCAAATTGTAGGTCACATGTTACTTTTATAAGTCACAAATTAATAAATTTGTAGGTCGCGCAGTATTTATTGACCACAATTTATTCTTTATTGGTCACACACCAACCAATTTATTGATCACAATCAACAAATCATTTGTGACCACTACCAACACAACACCACCGTCGTCTCCGCCGCCAAAAACAACACTGCCACACCACCGTCATCTCCGCCACCAACACCACAGAAAACACACCATCGTCGCCAATACCAATACCACAGAAACGCACCGCCGCCGCCAACACTGATACCACCATCACCACCACTTCCCAGAAATAAAATCGCTGTTTCAAAACATCGCAGCCAACGTTTTCACCACTACCACTACACCAAACTGTCAGCACCACCACCACCGTCCCACTCAGCAGCACCGCACAAACTCCACTGCACCACTAAAAAAACCACAAATCTGGATCGCTGTAGCCGCGACATCGTCGTGGTGGTCCGACGATTTGAGGGAAAAGAGAGGCGATGGTAGTGCCGACGAGGTGGTGGTTTCTGTTTCTTCACCATAAAATTCAACAAGCAGCCCCACACCCAACCTAATGAAAACCCACTCATCATAACCCAAAACGTAAGCAATGATGAAAAAAACGATGAATTCATCGGAGAGAGCGGCCCCGCTTGGTGGTGGCTTGGCAGTCAAAGTGGGAAACAGGGGAAGACGGAGAGACGAGAGAGAAGAGGGAGTTTGGAATGGAATTGATTAGGGTTTGAAATATAAATTGTATAATTAATATTTAAAATGAAATACTTAATTTTTGTACAAATAAACTCCAACCCTGGTTTTTGAGTCGAAAATTTTAAATACATGTGCGGATGTAATTTCCTCTAATTAAATTTTGCTCCCATCGCAAAATTAAATTCATTCGTATTTAATGGGCCTATTGCTTTCTTTTTTTGGAAAAAGCCCAACTAATGAAAAGGCCTAAAATAAAACTAAAAAATAAAAAATTGGCCCAACTAAACTCATCTCCCCCTTTCGCCTTTGTCTTCTCGCATGACCAAGTTCTTTTATTTCAAATTTTATTTTTTCTTTAGTTAAATGAATTTCACATAATTATGTTCAACTAAAAGCATATCATCAATTGAACATAAAAAGAAATTAGACATTTTATTTTCTTTAAAATAGAAACAGTGATCATATTTACTTTTCTTGAAATTTAGGCTTGAATATAAGAGTCAAATATCTTATACCATTTTCTAAGTGCTTGTTTCAGCTCATATAATGATTCCTTTAATAGGCATACTAAGTCATTTTTACCTCTAAGGCCCTATTTGATATCCTAAAAATGGGTGGAAAAAGAAAATGTTTTCCGACTATAGCCAATTAAGGGTGTTTGATAGCACAAATTTTTCTGACTTTTGTTTTTCCCACATTTTTCTAGGTACAACCTTTTGATGCACATTTGCTTGATTTTGTTTTCCCACCTATTAGGTGGGAAAGCAATTTCCACCTTTTTTTTTTTTTTTTTTTTACTTTTTGGTAATTGGAACAAATTCTAGAAGTAATGGTAGAAAAAAATATCACTTTAATGAACAATTTTCATAAAAAAGAAGCCAAATGGACACCAAACTTTCAATATTTTTCAGGTGAAAAATTATACCAATTAAATACAATTAATTACAATTCACGGAAAAACAAATTCTAGGCAATTCAATTCCCAGTAAAACATTTTCTTTCCACTCATTTTCCACATTTGCAATCAAACGGACCCTAATTTCAAAATATTTAGGTTGAATCATATAAAATGATTTCATGCAAAGAACAATACAAGAATGCAATTTTTACATCCAAAGCTAGCCTTGTATCTCCAGATTTAGCTCTCCTTTTATTTTATAAACTCATTAGCAATCTATGATTTTAATATCAATTGTTTTTTCTACTAAGAACCAGGTTCCATTTTTTTAGCAATGAATTCATTTCTTCTCTTGCATTACTACAACCAACTTCTTAGAATCTTTATTAGAGATTGCTTCTTCATTAGAATTTGGTTCTATATTCAAGATATAAGATTCTAATTTCTCCTTTAAACTTATGTAGAAGCAAAGTCATGCAAGTCCTGATTTTGTATCCAATATTTGTCAACAAATCTGCCACCTTGTTGCCCTTTCTCCATACGAGTGAAAAATTTCATCTGTGAATATTGAAATGTATTGTCCAAGGTTTTTCTTAATTTGATAAATGTTCTTCTCACTGCTGAATAAGATACAACCCAAACATTCTGTTTCTAGCCTATTGCAGATCTCCAAACCACTACAACTAGCTCTGTCCAAACCAGCCTAGTGAAAATTTCATTGCTAATCCTCTTTCCGTTAAAAAATTACCAACCAACTTTCTCGGTATGTTCTGATGCAGTCAGAACATGGTAAGAAATGATCACAATGCCATCGTGCAGTTAATTTAGAAGTCCCTTTAAACAAACATTTGTGTTGAGTTTAACAAAATTAAGGGTTTATTTTCAATGAAATATCTGAGGTTGTGTCACAAGTTTTGGGGTTTTTTGCAGATAAGCCCACGTTGTTTTGAAACAGTCACTTCATTTTGCAACCGAAATGTTATCCATGTCTGCATTGTAGGTAATGAAAAGATAACTGAGATTGAAATTAATTCTCATTGAATTACCAATGATTGATTCCAACATATATAACAAGTTTACAGTTAACGATAAGTCTAATCTAAAAATACATTTGAGTTACAGATTTTGAATTGCAACAGAACATGTGGAGATAAACTAATTGTAGATAAGTCAAACTGTAGTTGAATCAAAGTGGACTCGACTAGGTTAGGTAGTTGAGGCCGAGTGCTTCAGTTCCGGGGCAGGTGCACTAGTTTCATCTGGGTTGAGCTCATGTGCGTAACTTGATTTATTATACATAATAGTAGGTATCCAATGTTGTCATTATCATCATGTTTGTATTGGCACGCAACACATATTTTAGACCCTCATATGTGGCTATTGCATCTTCAAAAGTAGCAAAGTTTCTTGTTTAATTTGTTGTGAAAAGTCAGCCTAGATAGATAGATGTGATAACCCTGAAAGCTCGAAATAATCAGTCCTTGTCCAAGACAAGGACTTAATCATATGGATCTTGTAATCTTTCATTAAAGTCTCATTTGCTGAAATTCGTGCCATATAGTGGTGAAAAAAATTTCTACTCTGATTGTAACTCTCAATTTGAACTCAGTTAAATATGGAGCCTTAATTCTTAATAAAACGCATACTTAAGGTTTGACTATCTACTTTTTTCTCTTATATTTCCCTTTGTTGCTTTGGTTTTATACTACGTTATTTGCACAAAATAGCTCACCCAAAATAGAGAGAAAATGTGAGATGACAGAGCAGATATTCGTGGGATCTGGAAAACCTACACTAACACCATCAAAACATTAATATCTCAGCTTTTCATGGTCCGATCACTTTGAAATTTGGATAGAATGTTCACCACTCATTGTTCTTCAAATTACGATTAACATCCAACTGACCATTCATGAGAAATTTGTACGTTAACATTAGCCAAATTCTTAAAAAAATAAAAATTTATTGATCGATGATCCTAATGTTCTGGAACGCCACTTACAGATCCCATCAATTCCTATCCATGAATTTATATATTCTCTTGAATTAGTTGCTCAGTATAAAAATTGCATTTTATCTCAATTACTAGTTTAGGCACGTGCGATGCACGTACTGTATTTTAATTGGATATTTAATAGTGTTGAGTGATTTGAAGATATTTTTGATAATTGTGAGATTTTGTAGCAAAGCATGTTCATTTTTTCTTTTTCTTTCACATTTCTTTTCTTTTTTCTTTTTTCTTTTTTCTTCTTTAGTTTATCTGGTTCTTATAGTGTGTATATATACATATACATGGGGATCAAATATAGTAGAATGGTTATAATTTGACTATTGCTAGTGTAACCAGATGAAACATGTAGAAGAAGCAACTGGTAAAAAACTCACGGAAGGCAAAAAGTAAAGAATAATTAAATAAAGATGGATTAAAACCAACATACATGTTATGTACACTAAACTGCAGAAAGTAGTTCACATTGGAAAAACTTTTGATATCCAAGGGTATTGCCAACAACAGTTTACCATTTGGAAACTAAAAATAACGATGACCATTTGGACGGAAAAGAGAATTTTAATACAGTAGTTTGGATGTTGAATCAATCCCAAATTTCGAGCAAAAAAAAAACCTACATCAGATCTTTAAATAGAGAGGGGGAAAACTACAATTACGTAAGTGTCCAACTTCCATTGGTAGGACAAACTTTGTACATCATGAACATTGGAGTTTCATTGTTCACAAGTTCGAATATACACGCGTCACCTATTTGAAGTTGTTTTTCTATAACGTAGACTGACCACTCTACGCTGAAACGCCAGACGTCACCATTAGTTCTTACATTTGTTCGGACTGGCCAATTGCGGTGTGAATGATCATGGATTTGGATATTTCGGACAAATTTTTGTAGACATACTCAAGCGAAAGCTCTGGGTATATCCTCAAAACCATTCTCTTTACATCTCAAGGCCCTTTTCAAAAACCATTGTATTCAACACCTCCAAGGTGATTAAGCCTACGGTTGGCTCATGTTTACAATATGTTATATTAAAATTCAAACTACTTTTTATCAAAACATTTGAAGGACTAACAAACATTACCCATTTTTGTACTACTCATTTTAGTTTATTTATATTTTAAACTGTTTATAAACAATTCCCAAACATGATTTAAAGAAGACAAGATATAGGAGCCCTAGGAAACAATTATTCTCTCCAAACACCAAAATATAAAAGTTGAACAACTCAAACAATAACCAAAATACACAATACCATCGCATGCTCAACCAGGACCCTAGCCTGAAGTCTATACCTCCAGAAAAATTGAGGACGGCTTTCATGGGATATGCAAATATTTTAATCATCTTATATTTACATGGATAGAAGGAAGGAGAATTAAAAAAAAAATTAATTAGCCACCTCTCCCAGGAACATAGCTGAGAGTACAACTGAGAAGAAGGGCTCCATGGCTTTTATTGTGTGAGTGAATGAAACAACAAATTTTCCAAGACTCGTGTTGGTGAAAAGGTTGCCTAAGGTGTGCACCACTGCCAGTGGCAGAATAGATGCAAGCTGTCAATGGAAATTCAAGATAAGTTTTCCCACTTATAATTGTCAAAACTACAAAGCGTAGAATCACTGCTGTAACATTACCTGTGCGCCACTAATTTTTGGCCTTTTATAAAGATTGGTCATCCACGTGAGAATAACAAGCACAGTCCCAACAGCAAGTTGGGCTAAAGGGACGGTTACAGGATATGGGTATACTTTGAGCACCTGAAACAATTTATAATCATCTTTAACTTTCAATAATCAAGGTTAGAAATTTCTGTTACAAAGTTCATGATGCAACTTATACCACACAATTGAAATACATGATAGTTGCTTCTATTTCCAATTTAAAGGACCTAATTTCAAAACAACCTTGAATTACCCACCAAAGGTGCAACAAACAGAGAGTTATTAAAGCTCAACGATGGAAACTTGAGTGAATACAATTAGATGCAGAAGTGTCACAAAATCAAAGACTAATGTAAACTCCAAGACAGAAGTCATTAACAAAATAAATAACACTTACAATCATCGTTTACTCATAAATTATAATTAAATAAAAATGCAATCTTTTTTCATAATGAAAATTTTAAAAAAAGAGTAAAAACACATAGCATTTGATGTTTTCCATATCCTATGAGGCCTAGCACAATACTACAATCCAAAACACTAAAACAGACCAACATAAAAGCATAACACCAACCGTTTACTCAAAACACGACCAGAATGCATGAAAATCAAACAATCAAAAGAAGAAAAATTCGAAGAAATAAAAAATGCTAAAAGCCAACAGCAATCTACAATTGTGGATAGACATCCCTTCATAGAACATGTGGATGTGTGTAATTTTACTACAGTTCAAATCTGTCAAATATCGATTTATCCAATGCTAAATATTTGTATGCAGTAAAGCATAACAATTTTTTACTCCAATTGCACAGCTGCGTTCACTGACATACCAGTCAACCAATCCCCTATCCCAAGTCTGAAAGTTCCTAGTTGATTAAGAAATTGAAAATTATTTCCATTTGAATTATAACCATCTCTTGGCAAAAAGCTCTATCAAAAATACAATTATATTATCTCCTTGATAGCATTCCTATGAAAGTTCCAGAATTTTAGTCTTTGAGTAATCTGGTTGAAGAGAGGCACTCTTTATGATAGTTCCAAAATTTCATAAATGTAAAAGAACTAATGAAGAAAAAATAACAAAAAACAGAATTAAAAAAATACCAATTTTTACCAAGAAGCAGGTGCAGGGTGCTCCACACACATGACCTAATCGCTCTGAACTTCAACCATTCTTACCTGCAAATCAAGTAATCAACAACAAAATTACATCTCAAAGTACAACAACACGAAGACCAACGTACAACAAATTCAAGGAAACAAATTATAATGGGTTGTACGTTAGAATGCAAATTAGGAAAAAAAAATGAGCATGAGAAGGTAGGAAACAAAAATGAGCGTGAGAAGGCATATTTATGATTTGTACCTCACATTGATGTCTGTTCAATTCTACATTAAAAGAGTTCGTTGATTTGTCTTCGTCAATTTTTTCTTCAAAATTTTCATTATCTTCTCCATGGCCATAGTAGCAATGCAATACATCAGTATTTCTAGCTTGAAAAAGAAAAATATTGAACTCTTGATACATTGTTTTTGAAGCATCAATATAATAAATGACATCATAACAAACAGCTAGTGTAATTTTTCAGATTTTTACAAGTAAAACTGAAGTAAAAAGCAGAGAAATATCATCCAGCACATACCTTGAGCCCTTAATGAGCGTCCTTCATTATCTTTCCATCTTTCTCCAATTATGGCCATCTTCCAGAAGTATATCAACACTTTCCAATCAAAAAGAAAAAGGGAACCACCTGAAAGTAGATGAGAAAATTATTATAATTTGGTCAAGCCTACGTAATACATGTAAAAGAGAGATATTTTGCACAAAGACAAAAGGCATACCTGGCTTCTGTTGCAAGTTTAAGGACATATTTATTGAACCAGTTAATCAATTGTATAAACCAAACTACTATATGAAGGCCAGGTGGACTCTGCTGAAAGTTAAAAAAATATGTATAAATTAAAAAATAAATAAATTGAAGAACAACAGAATGCAAAAGAGGGCTTTCAGGTTAGTACTATAGCTTATTGTGAGTATGTTCAGCCTCTGGTATGAGATGCATCTTTAATGAATTAGAATTGAGGAGTAAATAATGTGCAAGTGATAGTTAAAATGAAATGCATTTAAGAAGACTATTTTTTATTGATAATAAAACATGTTTTATATATTAGTGACAGCCACTGTGCAAGTAGCGTTCTGTGTCACTTCAGAGTATTTACATTGGTAACAATAAAAAAGATACCAAAATATTTAAAGCAACATTTTCAACTGAAAGTACCTTCTATGCATTGTTGATCATTTTTTCCAGTTTTCAGTGTTACTTGTCACACTGCTTTTCTGCACCACATGAAATGAAATTATCGAGTGAATTAAATGTGCAATTGTAATTATACTGGTGAACAATATTGTAAGACAAAAATTGAATTTGTTGATGATATGATAATTAGAGTTTGCTTATTATTTTACATGTTCTTAATGGAGTCATTTATGCTATTTGAAATTTGAGCGAGGTAACAATCTTCAATTTGTGGCTAAAGATGACCAAGATGATCTTGCTAATTTTAAAATGTATTCATGTTTTGAACAAGAAAAGCAATAATAAGTATTTGTATAATATTAAATTTATGGAGTTGTGATTGTGTATTCGACATGTCATGTTTGGGAGGAACACATATTGAAGTCGATGTTGCACTTGCTAAAATCTGCAAAAAAATGATAGTTAAAATTGGTTAACAGAACATATGTGAACTGGAGGAAAAAAGAGGAGTAAAAGATGGTAAGGTATGAAGAAGATTACGTAAATGATGAAGTTGATGATTTTAGATAAACAAAGTGAAGTCCTTGATTAGTTTCAACAACATTATTTCCTAAAACAAAATTAGGCACAAAGAAAACGAGGTAATTTTTGTTCTTGTGAACAGATTATTTCTTAATTTCAACCTCTACAGATTAAAAACTCCATTAATTCACACGCTTTAGAATGCGAACAATCAATTTCTCCATCTTGGAGGTATTTTCATGAGCAGCAACCCCACTGTAATATATTAGAATATTTGTCTCATTTTATATGATGAACGAGAGGGGATTGGCCCAATTAAGCATTTAGGCTAATATGGTTGGCAAATAACGAAGCATGTAACCTATGGGACTAAATAACATATGTCCATATATGTAACACACAACAATATTCAACTCAACCTCAAAGTTATGCAAGTGAAACACGGCTCAAACTTCTAAACCCAAATAATCTTTACAAATACAAAATAGAAAAATGAAAACCCAGAAAAATGAAAGCAAACCCAACATAAATATTGGCATAAGACTTCATATTAATAAAAAAAAAAGAGAGAGGGAAAAAGATGTGATTTACCGAACCGGTACCTCATTCATAGCCCATAAGTTCATTTGGTAGATCTTGGGGTGCTTATCCATTTCCGTCGATAGAGCTCTCCCCACCACCTGGTACTGATGGAACTGCACACATTATAACATGCAAAAACCAATCAATCCCATTTAAACCAAAAGAAACCAAAAAACCAATTTCTCTAAATCTATAAATGAAACCAAAAACAAATGAAATCTATTTGCTATTCCACTGTCCTCAATTTTTCCCAAGTATTTTCAATTTCAACAAATGTAACAGAGAGGGGTTTCTCTAAATTATTTTCTACGTTTCAAGTTGAGATCCCAAATAATCAAAACAAACAAACCAGATAAAATTTCATTTAAAAATAAACACTTTCCTCCATTTTTCCTTAAGTATTTTCAACTTCAACAAATGTAATAGAGATATTTCTCTAAATTATTTTCTACGTTTCAAGTTGAGATTCCAAATAATCAAAACAAACAAACTAGATAAAATTTCATTTAAAAAAAAATTGCAGATCTAGAACCATACAATAAAATCTAACCACCATACCTTTGATTCATAGCAGAAATCTATATTTACTTACCAAAAAACCTTGTTTCAATAGTGCTTTCGATTGATCTATGATAAAAACTTCAAAACTCTGCAAAAGAAAACAAAAATAAAGGGTTAAAACTTTTAGGATGGTCAACACCGTACCGAAAAACTTTGACAAAATTACACAGCATATAGACAAAATTGTGGGAAAAAGAAATAGAAGAGAGAAGAAATGAGGAGAATGGAGGATAATGGATGGATGTATTGAGAATAGAGGAAATGAGCATAGGTTGTTGAGTGCAGAAATGGGGAGAGTCACAAAAGAAAAAGAAATACCAAAAGCTCAGATATTGCCAAGGAAGCAAACTGCCATTTCGATAGTAGAACAACTATGCAATCAGTAAGTGAATTGCAGATTAAAAGGTGTCATTGTCATGCTCTTACATTCATCTTCCCAGCTTGTATCTGCAAAATTCTTGATGCAATGTTGTCTGATGTCATAAAATTTATTGAATTTGTTTTGACCAAAGAATTGTGCCCTTTAAGTGCTAAAATAAATAATGCCGATATCAAAGATTAAAAATGCTTCGTGCATTAGATATTTGAAATAAAACATTGATATCCAATTTAGTACTATCAATGCACACCTCTTCGTCATTTATATCTCTTAGATACTGATACCATTTTCCTACTTGTATTCGAAATATAAGTTTCCTACATAAATTAGACATGAATAACCAAAACGAATTCAGTATCATACAGAAGGTTCAAATGAATGTTGAAACACACAGACACACAAAAGAGACCATAGACTTCTTGGACCGAGATGCTAGCAAGCATCTACGGGAAATTTTTGGATATTAAACGACGATTCCGGAATAGATAGATTCAAATTGCGTGATACAATGGAAAATATAATCAAAATTCATGAGGCCTAGAAAAATCTTGAAAGTTTGGTTGATGCTATAGGTTTCTTGTCTTTAGAAGAGGTTCGTTGTTTTAGTTTCTTGAAGTGTGTTTTGAAGATTTTTCGAAGAACTTGAGATCCCTGTTGATTGTGCATAATTCTAGGTCATTTGTCTAGATAATACATATGAAAAGTTACATCATATCAACCTTGTTCCCATTCAAACCTAGGCCTTCAATTGCAGAGGAAAGCTGTCAAATATCAAAACAATCAGCATAGATCATGACTTCAAACCACGGACAAAATGATAGTCATATCCTACATTTCATCCTCCAACTACTTGGAGTTATCTAGCACAATCATTGATACAAGCATGGAAATCAAATAACAAAATACACTCTTCCACATAGACACAAGCACAAGAATGCACCTGTTGTTATATTTTATCCATTGTTCAGAATACGGGGGAGGTTGGGTGTAAAAGTTAATAGACGTCACCTGAAAATTCAGGAGTTACTAAAGACCACAAGGATGAACACATTACCATCTTATTTCCACCAGATATTTCATAGATGTAAAGGGAAAAAATTGCTTTCAAGCAAACCAAGGAAGAAAAGAATAAAAGGACAAGCTCAATAAGAATATCAAGATGCAATTTAGTGCAAAAGAAGTACTAATTTAATAAGCAAGGCTAAAAGGGTTAGTTAAAAGGATAACTGCATCATACATCTGGCTGAAGTTCTCTCATTATCTCATACATGTCTAAGAGGACAAATAGCTTTTCAGGTGATCCCCTGCTCTTGGCAATAGCTTCTCCAAAACTAAGTAGCATGGCTACATTATTTGCCATAACTTCTACAAAACACTGATCCCTAAGACTCTCATGATCAAAAATCTGATTGCACACACTCTTTTCAGCAACAAATAGAAGTTTCACCTGGTTTGTATTCGATAATAATGTCAGGGAATGAAGAAACAAATGAAATTTTTTTTTATGAAACATAAGTCAAAATTTACCAAAATCCGCATAAAATTAATCCAGTCTCCAATCTTTACCTCCAGAACTTCCCACTGCATCTTTTGTACATTATCTTTACTAAGTCTTTCCACACCTAGTTTCCTGAGAGTCTGCTCCACCGCCGAAGACCGAGTTTCCCTAATTACAATGAAGACAACAGTAACAAAATACACTCAAGTGCGCACATGCATATATAGACACACTTTCAAACACAAGGCTCAGCTCAACATATTCAGGCATCTGTACATGAAAAATATTGCCATAAATCATCAGAACTAAATTATCTCAGATTAAAGTCATATTAACAAGACGGGGGAAAAATCACCTACAAGTGTTATGGATTTAATAGTAGAATATATTGCCTCTTGGACTACATTGACAAGTAGAGGTATTAAGGACTCGAAATAAAATCTAGTAATGTAATTGGACAGAAAATATGAACTAAAAATTAAGTCTACTAATACGCCCAAAAATCACTGAAAAGACCAAATAAATGGAACTCAAAAAATTTATTAGCCAAAATCGTTCTCGTGTCATCTAATGAAAGTCTTTTTCATGCACGAGGGAGACACAGTCCATGTCTCCGTGAAAACCCCCCATCCTCGCTACAGTGTCGCTGCTACGTCTGGCGTCTCCATTGATTTCGTGGCGGTCGGAACTCAATACACAGACACGATGGGAAATTTTAGCTTCTGGAGAGAGTAAAAGACATGGTTTCTCGTATCTAGAGTGGGAAATGAAAGAAAAACCAGAACATCCAAGACAAGAGAGGATTAACAGAGAGAAAATAATAAATAACTTCGGCAGAATCAACTCGGGTGTCATCTTTTGTTGACAAAGGAAGGTGAAAGGCAGAAGAAGATACAAACCAGAGTGGAAGCCATGGAGAAGGAGAAGGAGAAGGAGAAGGAGAAGGATATTTTGAAGTTTACCGGGTGTTCAAGCAGGAGAGATTTTCAGAGATATATTTGGAAGTTGGGGAAAATTGAGAGGGAGATAGAGAGTATATGCTCAAACCCTAAGCACGTTGCACAAAAATGGATTGGTTTTGGTAAGATAAGAGATGGAGGCGGTGGATTAGGAAAGAAAGGCGGTGGGCAACGACGTCGTTTTGGGGAAGGAGGCGAGAGCTTGACAAGTGGCAGAAAAAACTTGCCTCTTTTATGTAGTTAGGAGATAAAGATTACATGTATACATGCATCCACCTATAGATTCCAATTGATAACCCGTTTTCTTTAATTGTCTATTATGTATAGATTATAATCATTACACTTACATATTCATTTTTTTGTGTTTGATTGCATGTTACAATTTATCATAGCGTAAAATATATTAGTTGTATATATTTAATAGATATGTTTAATTTGTTGTTACTCTCGAATAAGTACAACATTATACTATTTCAAAAGAACATTACATGTTCCTCAAGAACATGAGTACATGACATTACAATTTCAATATTTTAGAAAAATATTGACATATTGCTTCAGAATAAGCATAAAGTTTATATTGTTGATGCTTTTGAAGAAGCTAAATCACAAAATTTCAATCTTTAATTATGATCATTAGTGAAGAATATCAAACAAATATTTGATTTGATATTTTATGAGAATTTTATGAAATATCCATACTGTTCAATATTAATGACATAGAGTAAACAAATTTTATGCAAGTAATTTGTTTTCAACTAAATATAAAAAGAAATTTCTAAAGTTAGTATGTCAATTAGTATAATTGAAGTACATCTTATATTGAACTAGAATTTCAATTTGATTTTATTGTTTGACATGATCACTTGGATCATCACTAGATCAATAAAAATATGAAATTGAGAATTCGACATTCAACAAAGAACTATAAGATTTTTCAATTCAATGAATTCCTATATTATGTTTGTTCTCTTTATTGAAAATTTGTTATTAACCATCATTAGCTAAAATATGGATTGAGTTTCATATATTTCTAAAAAGTAGTTAGGGTGGCATATGTGGTCCGTCACTCTTCATGTTGACTATCTAAATATTATTTGTATTTAATATCATCTGCTAAATGATTGCATGTATTCATAACCTAAAGTTTTAGAAATTATTGCTCAAATTTTAAATTATGAGCATAATTTTTAGATCATACAATCAAGGTAGTGTGTCTTATTAATGCTAGTGAGCTAGAATCTTAACTTTTTAATAAATGTTAGTTAGGATGGCGATAAATTGTTTAACATATTGCTTGTTAAACACATTCATTTAATTTCTAAACTATCAGTATTAATAACAAATCGTTTTTGAGTTCTATTTAAAGAATGCTATTAGCATCGTGTCCATATTAAAGTTTTTTCACTATATTTGACATATGGTCAGAGCCTAATTTTTCTATGTAATTATTTTGATAATGCAATATATGTACAATTAATCTAGCACAATACACTGAGTTAGAAAGCAAAGAATGTTGAGAATAAATCAGTAGTTTGAACCCTTCAATATCTCAAATCGTAATGGGTGATATTATATAATGCGATTTGCTGATTGTCAATCTGATTGAACACATTTTCTAGCATTGGTTGGAAGAATTAAGAAATTGGAAATAATGTACAAATATATTATTATAAATTTTTGTAAAAGACAATTCAAACCAGAAGTTCGAAAAATAATTCATTAGATACATTTATTGGTCAAAGAGATTAACAATATCTCACACACCAACTTTGAATACTCCAACTCGAATTGATGTCTTAGAAGGATATCTCGTTAACATTATACTTGATATATCTATGGCACACCGAAGTGTGAATATATTCATTCTAAGACAAAAATTTTTGAACGAAAATTGAGCGGATAATAAAGACGATCTCATTTGGGAGACGTATGCTCTTATAGAACATATAAACATAATTAATTATAAAATATCGGAAGAGATTCGATATTAAAAATATTGAAAGTTGAGAGATCTCAATAAGGTATATCCTTATGAAAAAGAAAAAGAATTGAAAATAAAAAAAATTTGTCAACAACATATTTTTACATAATATATGGCTTCATATTATAAATAGAGTGGATGTTGAAATATATTGATCAAAGAAATAATTGGTCAAACAAAAGGATGAATCCTAGTAAAATTGAATTTGCTAGATAAACTTGAAATTTCTAGACCTACAATCCAAAAATTTGAAGATGTATATTTATGCGAAATGGAAATGAGAAAAATGAAGTCGTACTATGTAAAGCATGACTCTCAACATAATGAATTTCGCGAAGATCATGGTGTATGAATCACAAGTCCATATTTTGTTATCTTGATAATGCATAAAATTTGAAATGTCGTTATAGTCAACTCATGGCATAACTATTAATGTTATCCCTGAAGAATTTAATATATCTGAAGCATATAATTCAAATGATAATATCGTAAAGGAAAAATACATACTGTACTCTTTTTCTCTTGATCAAATTTTTGTTCCATTGAATTCTTCTAGTAAGGTTTTTAATGAGATAATTTTTGTAACGTACTCAAAAGAATAATGTACCTTTTTTTTCATTCGTTAGGATTTTTCCTAATAAGGATTTAACAAGATATATTCTTTGTATAATAAATGTTTATAATTCATATCACATTTTTCCTCAAAATAATATTCTAATATGTATGAGACTTTTGAAGAGAACAAGAGCTATTGTTTAAATCATCGTGCTACTTCAATAATCAAAAATTGATAAATATCTTATATGGAGACGATATTGTTTGAAAACTATACAACACAATGTGGGACATACTTTACGAGAATTGTGATAATGAAGACATTGGTGACAAGACATGAATGACTTGTAACCAAATTTTTCATTTATTGAAATTAGGGGAACATTGTACTATTTTTCTTTTGCTCAAATTTTATTCCATTGGATTTTCTTAACAAGGCTTTAACGATACAACATTTTATTACTCCAATTTTTTTATAATTATTTGTACTCTTTAATCCTTTATTTGGTATTTTTATTCCACTGGATTTTTGCTATACTAAGTTTTTAATGAGATAATTATTGTTCAAGTAATCAAAAGAGTCTATTTGTTCTTATCGGAATAATGAGATAAGTCTTATCTACTCTAAAATAGTCTATTCTACTCTGATTGTAAATCTTATTTTGAACCCTATAAATATGTGGCTTGGGTTCTCAATAAAACACGGACTTGAATTTTGACCATCTAATTCTCTCTTAGTTGCTTTAGTTATATAAGATACAGATATCTGGAAATAAAACAGCAGTGTAAAATTCCCTTATTGATGCCAAGTTTTCTGCCGTTAAAAAGCTTCACCAACGAAATTTTCGGAATGGACTTTTTTATTGATATTGTCACTAGTTAATATACGTATATTATTTTGTGGTAATTACACCAAACCCAATCTTTCAAAATCCAACTTAAAAAATCAGATATAAGGTTTGTTTATTCAAAAATCAGATATTTAATTATTAAATATTAATTGTATAATAATCATTTCAAAATTTCAATCCCTAATTAACTTATCTTCCTCTCCATCTCCCTCTTTCTCATCTCGGTCTCTCTACCTTCCCCACCGGCGCCGCACCTACCCCATCATCCGGCACCGGAACTCCCTGTCGTAGCACCGTCGAACGCAGTGGGCTGAAGCCACTGTCGTCGCACCGTCGTAGAGGCGTCGAACGGTGTCGTCGAGGCTACTGCAAACTCGCAGCAGCGTTTCCAGGTGGAGGAAGATTGTGCCGTCCGCCGAGGCTGCTGTAAACTCGCAGAAAATAACCACCCGTGCGCCCACAGACAATCGCTCGTAGCCGTGCACATGCAGTCCCTCGCCTATTCCGTGGCTCCTTCAGATCTGTCAGTGGAGTAAACCCTAGATGAGTATACCAGAAAGTATGAGCCAGTGGTGGTGGAGGAAGATTGTGATTTTCCTTTTTTTATTTTTTTTTCTGGTTTTGTTTTGCAAATGGTGGTGGTTCAGTGGTGGTGGTGGTTTTGGAAATGACGGTGTTACTGCTGGTTGTCTGGTGTTTGGGTGGTGACAGTTTTGTTGGTGGTGGCGCTGTTAGGTGGCGCCTGGAGTTGGTGTATTTCAGTGGTGGTGGCAACAACGACGTGGCTGGTGGCAATGATAAGTGGTGGTCATAGCTGTCGGTGGTGGTCACAAAAGTTGGTGGTGGTCACGAGGTTCGGTGGTGGTCACGGGAGTGGTCACAGAAGTCGGTGGTGGTCACGGGGAACGGGGGTGGGTGGTCACAGACATCGGTGGTGGTCACGAGGGTGGTCACAGAATTCGGTGGTGGTGACCTTAAAATTGTGACTAAAAATTAATCTGTGACCAATAAATTTGAAAATATGTGACTGATAGATAACTGTGACCTGTAATTTTTTTGATCTGTGAACAATAAAATAATATGTGACCTGATTTGTGACCTCGAAATAATCAATGACTTACAAAATTTTTGATCTGTGGCCAATTAATTATGTATATGTGACAATTAATTGTATAATTGTAACACTGTTATATTTAATTAATAAAATAAATAAATATTTAATTAATAATATAAATAATTGTCGGAATCGAAATGTCACCGGAAAAGTTCGCCGGAACAGTCGTGGAAAAGTTCGCCGGAGTAGGACGGTGATCGGAACGGTTGTCGGAACGGTAAAGGTGGTGAATGTGGGATAAGTTAATTATATTATATTAGAATTAAATATTAAATAATAAATTAATTTAATAATTTATTATTTCATAAATAAAAATTTAAAAATATCTAATAAAAATCTGATTTTGGTAATTTTAAACTTGTATTCTTTATTTTTAAAATAGACTAAACTTATACTCTTGAATATGTAATCTTCCCTATTATTTTTTATGTTCTCATTTGGTAATTTAAAGATGGAAATTTCAAAAGTGAATTCCATTGATAATTGTGCCAAATTATAATATATGGATGTTTTGGTCCTTGATTCGTTGTTAAGGGAAATATCCTTTCTATTGCTAATCCATTAGAAAATTCACTGGTAATTCCTCCAATTTTTCAGTACCGATCACAGAGAATTTCTTTGTTTGAAGTTGGAAAATCATCTCTCGAATAAATTGTGTTGAAATTATTTGTTTCTTTTTATTCAATATTACAAGTTACTCTAAATAAAAACAGTCACTCATTCGTGGCTTTTACCTTCATCTTTCGTTTTCCTTCATGGAATTATGTTAGTATTTTGGCTGAGATTAAAAACAAGGGTTCATTAACACAATACGTCCCTAACTTTGGGGTTAATTTCGGAAACCGTCCATATCTTTCATTTCTTGACATTTATACCCCTACCTTCCACTTTTTGTGCGCTGAACGTCCTTTTCACAACTTTTTGACGATTTTACCCCTCATTCAATTGAAACAAAAAGAAAAGAAAAACTAAAGAATTAATTGCAATGATAACCCCAAATTTTTCAAATCTACTTTTGAGTCACAAGATACTAATTTTTTGCCCCCAATCAGCCGCCAACTTCGGAGCCATATTCAGCCACCTTTCGACCACCAAAACCATCGGATATTGGCATAAACGGAAAGCTCTTAACCTCCTCTACAATCACCACCCAACAACTCCCCCAAAACACCAAATAATCTTGCCGAAATCAATTCTCAAAGTCGGCCACTCGAAAATCTGAAAACCGATGAAATCTCCACCTCTGGCCACCCATTTGATTGGAACTCTTCACCAATCATTTGCCCACAACTAGAAGACACTAACCATGCCATCAATTTAACCCAAACATCACCACAACACACGTTCTGTCAACTTAACCCTTCTTGAATAAATTCTTCAAATCAGAATAAAAACTCAAATCTCTGTCTTCCGCTTTACAAATCCGTTCTTCAAACAGTTCTTCCAGTTGAGTCGTCGGTTCTATATCCTTAATTCGTCGTCTAATCGTTCATTTTTTCTCGATTCTATTCTTCAATTAAACTCCAAAAAATCAGATAATTTTTTTGCTTGGAAAGGGAAGTAATGGCTTCGAGTGCTGACGGCGGAGTAGCGACGTGGCAGCCGCAAGAGGAGGGGCTAAGGGAGATCTGCGGTCTTCTAGAGCAGCAGATGGCTCCCACTTCCGACGATAAGTCTCTGATTTGGCAGAAGCTTCAAAACTATACTCAATTCCCCGATTTCAATAATTACCTCGCCTTTATTTTTGCATGCGCCGAGGTTTGATTGATTTACATACTTTATTTAACTTAATTTGGTTTAGTTTTGAGCCATTGAAATGGTTTGGCTGGTTCCGGTAGTATTTGATTGGGGGCAAAAAATTAGTATCATGTGACTCAAAAGTAAGTTTTAAAAATTTAGGGTTATCATTGCAATTAATTCTTTAGTTTCTCTTTTCTTTTCTTTTCTTTTTGTTTCAATTGAATGAGATGTAAAATCGTCAAATAGTTGTGGAAAGGATGTTGAGCGCACAAAAAGTGGAAGGTGAGAGTATAAATGCCAAGAAATGAAAGGTAAGGACGATTTTTGAAATCAACCCCAAAGGTAGGGACGTTTTGTGCTAGTTAACCTAAAAACAAGTATACTTTTAGCCTTTAGGAACATTCAGATATGTTACTTTTTTCTCAATTAAAAAGAAAATTATTTATTTTGTATGAAATTATAACCGTGAAAGAAGAATGTTGAGGAAGGAGAGTCGAAAAATGTAGTGTTGCTTAGCACTTAAAGGCACGGTTTTCTTGTAGACGCACGAGAATTGAACTGGCTCTATAGCCCCATGATGACAAACACGAGTGAATTGCTTTGAACTACAGTTGTGTTCAATGGAAGATACTACAGAATCACTTTAACTAACTACTTGGAGAGTGCTTGAACAACACTACCAAACTATTTCCTGGGAATAATCCTTATGGAAGGGGCCAAGGTCCTTTTCTGGGCAAAATAACTATAACCAGAAGGTAATTTTCACCGAGCACAATTTTCTTGCAACAGTGAATATATAAACGAGAATGCAAATAAGCCCATGTTTTACAACCATTAAAACAACTCTTTTTTCTGAAAACTCATTTTCAACCACACGTTCTCACAATAAAATATTATGCACGTAAACCCAAAACTTTTTCTTACTTTTTAAACCACACATTCTCCAAAAAAAAAAAAAAAAAACACAATTCCAAAACTCATTTTTTCCAAAAATTTCATTATAATGGGTTGTCAAACAAGGGCTAAAATGTGCTTGTTATCATTCTCACATTGGAAGACAGGAAAAAGCAGCAATAAATGGTTCTCCGAGGTTTTAAAGGTTTTTTTGGAGAAGGAATAGCACGAGGACTCCTAGAAAAATATAGCTTTGGAGGGAAAAGTAAACAATCTTGGCACCAAAAATTCCAATATGGCGAACAATGAAAAGGAAACAATCAATTTGAACATCAAGCTATCATTAAAACTCTCCAGAACAAACTTAGCAATAAACTCTGACTCAATGAGGGGAAAAAATCCAGAATTGTACCAGAGCAAATCCCAAATGGAGTTTTAAGATATTATGAAGGCAGGGAAACCCAAAACCAAATATGAGAATTTTCGACAAACTGAACAGTCATTTGACAAAATCTAACAAACATACATAATTTAAGCATGGAGACCTCAGAATACAATTCCAATTATCCTTGACTAAGTAGTATCCAAAAACTATATTGGCATATGACTCACACTTCAGCTCTTAGAAGATAGCTTTTCCTTGGCCTTCTGAATCTTCAAAACCTTCTTCACAATCTTTTGCTCTTCCACCAAGAATGCTCTGATGATCCTACAAATTCCAATGAGAAAGAAAGTCACAAACTTTAAGATAGAAACAAAGAACAAGGAAACCGTAGTAAATGTAAGATACATGGAGGAAAAAACTACCTCTCTCTTACAGCACCTCCAGACAACACTCCACCATAAGCACGGTTCACAGTCCTTCGATTTCTTGATAATCTAGACCTCTTGTACTCGGCAGGTCTCAAGTGAGGAATCTGCAAAAATATTGCAACTCATTCATCAAATTTCACCAACATGAGGATTTATGATCTTAGTCAGAAGCATGCAGAAAAGGTCCAAGTATACTATCATCATCACAATAATTATAAGCCATATCAGGCCCTTTTACAGTTGCTTCAAGCCTTTAATAGGTCAATAACAAAACATTCTTACCACATCTATTATATATATTTAAGCTGTCTTCAACCCCATAAAACAGAAGCATTTCAAGTCAACCTCACAACGGTAAGTTGCAAATACACAAACGTGGCCAAACTAAGTGTCTTGAAACTAACAGCATTGACATAATAAATTATTCAACAAAAAAAGCTAGTTAACATTTAAACGATAGAAGATAGGGAGCATACAAGATTTGGTCTTTTCAACTAGACAAGTTCTACTTAATAGATTTATAGGAACTTCATACATTCTTTTCAAGTTTACAACAAAATAACGAGTTTGAAGATCATAATAATTACATAGCGTAGATAGCACCATAACTTAAAATCTTATTTAACTATTTAGATAAAGTCATTTTTTAACTTTTGTACAAATAAAGTCTTTTAAAAACAAGAAATTAAAGTCAAATGAAATTTTTTTTAAAAATATAAAAAAATAATAAGCTAAAGTCAAATAAAAGACTTCAAAAAAAAAGGGAAAAAATAAAAAACTAATAAAGCACACCTAGGGAAAATGTAAGAGAGGGAGGAAAAAAATCAGCCGTTAGGAAATGGAAAAAAAAAATGCGTCTAGGCACAAAGAGAGACATTTTGCCCGAGTTTCGAGCCTAGACAAACTTTTTAGAACACTGACTACAAATATTATAAAACATGATTAACAATCATTCATCCCAACCGTAAGGTTTCTGTTCAACTTCAAAGTAAACATAATTGAATTGCAGCAGATTACTGAGGTTTGTAATATATAGATAACTGAAGAACATAACCCATGTTTAAACGAAAACATTAGAGGAGCAAATTATAGGTAATTCTTAAAGTCCACATCCAAATGTCATTCTAGTACAGTAGTACTTCAAAGATGAGAAGTTTCCATTTGCTCCTAGCTGCCCAAAATGTAGCATAAAAATTCTGCAGGTTCTTAAAGCTATCTTGAGTACAAAATGTAAGGTGCTTGCAAATAAATTGAATATCTTCTAAATCTTAGCCCTGGGCTCTCAAACTCCTCGTGATTCCAATGAGTCCTGATACAAAAGTAAGAGTTCCGTGTATATTCAAATTAAATTACTAAAGCAAAGGAAGTTATCAATTGACAAAAACTGTAAAGAATCAATACACGAAAACAATAGATCTAGGTACAAACTTAACACACTAGATTAGCCATAATTTCACAACATAATCACAAAAAGATGACGTTTCCATTTCATTTAAACTTTAAGCACACGAGGAAACCTAGAAAATTTGATCTTACCCCTTGGATTCTCTTTCCAGTAACAGGGCACTTTGGGCCACTAGCCCTCTTCTTCGTGCTTTGGTACACTAATTTCCCTCCTATTTCACTCACACATAAAACACCCATGAATTAACAAATATAAAACCCATCAATAAAACGCTCACATCAAAATACCCACAAAAAATACATAATCAGATTTACATTTTTCAAATCCAACACATTATACGTAAATATAGGGGTTTTTTTACCTGGTGTTTTGAGGATCCGGTGTTGGTTGGATTTAGTGGCATAGCTATGCCGCTTCCTGTATGTGAGGCGTTGCACCATTTTCCTCCTTATTGGGTCCTCGGGTTCAGGTGGTGACTCGGCGCTTTAGGGTTACTAAGGCGAAGAAGGGCTTTTGAAGATGGAGAGGGAACTGTGTAAAAGTGGGAGAGTAATGATTGTTAACCTAAATCGTACGGTTGAAATATTCCATTTCCTTCTTTACTTAGGGATATACGGCTGTGATTCGGCAGTGTCTTTCTATTTTTATTTTTATTTTTTCATTCTGCATTAAGAAGTTAGTGGATCTTTTGTGGGCAAGAGCCCATATGTAACTGAGTCGAAATATTAATGGGCTTGAAGCAGATTTAGCCCAATAGATGACGATTTTGAATTAATTCTAATAATTAAAACTTAAAAAAAATCTTATTGATTATATTATTTATTACTTAAAAACAAGTTTCAAAAATGTGTAATGCGTGGTAATGCATTTCGATCGAGTATCAAGTATTACAAGAATATGCATTTTTCAAATTTTTAATATTATTTTAAATATTCTAAACTAATAAATAAATAAAATAATGTATTTTCTTATATATATATATGGGTTATTCCACTTGTACCGAGGGGGGGTTTACCGAATGCTTCCCCCCTCCTCACAATGCACGCCCCCCAAGTGTAGTCAAAAATGTCGGCTCGTGGCCCCCACCTTGGTAATGTGAGTGGGGTGTAAAAGATTATGTATAAAATTATGTACATGTAGACTAGCCCTATATATATATCATCCTTTACCTTTAAAGAGAGAATCGTCCTCCACTATTCATCTTGAAGCCTAGGTTTCACACTACTGTAGATGAACTTGTTGTTTACTATTCATCAAGCCAAATGAAATTAATGTGCCGGTTTATTCCTACCATTGTTGACTAAAATCCTTCTTGGTACCTCGTGTTCACACTTCACCCGTTTGGAGTTTGCTTCTTAGGGGGACTAAACTGGTTTGGATTGTGGTGGGCCTGCATTGACTTCCAACTGTTCTATATTATGTGGGGAAAAAAAAATCAAGCCTCAATTGTTGACATTACTAAGGGATGTAGTTTGCCAGTTCACATAGTGCCCTTAATTGTGGGCATTGCCGCATTTGTACAAAAATATTCACGCCACCTTACTTGTTGACTAACTCACTCCATCACTACCATAATTAAATGAACACTTTGAGAAGCCGTAGTTGAAGCAAGATGTATTCTTTCACGAGTAAGTAATATGTGAATTACTATTTATTTGAGAAATATCCTATTGTGCATATAACTGTGGAAATTTGTACAAACATATTCACGTCACTGTAATTGTTGACTACCGAACTCCACCACCTTCAAATTGGATGTACTACACCAGTTTTCCACCTTCCCATATATGGACGTATGTAAAAAAAACTATTTACTAACCGCCTCTACCACCTTCAAATTATCTTTATTGAAACATTTTATTTTTCTGTTCTCACAACAACCATAAAGAAAGAATATGCGATTTTCATATTTCGCCATAGAATTGACGTCCAAACTATTTGAAGCTAACGTTCTGAACCAGTTTATTTTTCTATTTTCACAATCTACCTTCCTATAGAAGAGAGGATTGTTGAATTCATGGTTCATATTTTTGTTCAACTTTCCTATTTCATCTCGTTTTTTGTCTGTACGTTTCTTATGGAAATGTTTCCCATTTCTTTTTTTTTTCCTCCACCGTTATGTCTTTCGTTCGTTTTTCTTGACTTCTTCCTGTTTTTATTTTATAGAGCAGTAGTAAAATATTAAAAGAGAACGCTACAGTTATCTTTCATACTTCCGGTATTTTTTCCATTAGGTGTAGCTTTACTGTAAAAGTATACTATAACTTTGTTATTATACATATTTTATTATTACGAATTGAATAATAAAATCAGCATAAGCTAAAAATTGAGTAAGAGAGTGCGTCTCTTTCGCTTCGATAGATTTGTAGATTCACGCAACATGTTAAAGGTAAACTTGTTTGTATTTTAAAAAAATTTCTCACAGACTGCACCTGCGTTTTCCATCCTTCTACTATATATATATATATATTGTTTGTTCTTATGTTATAGGTTCGTTATGTGCATATACTGTTACTTACCTCTTCGATTTAGTCTTCATTATGAATTTCTTATGGTTGTTTGGTTTGCAGTTTCAGTTCAACTGTTGAAAATAGGGAAATATTGCATACTGGGTAGGAGATCATTGAACTGAGGTATATTGATTTGATAGCTGTTATATTTTAGGTTTATTTGTTTATCCAAGTTAGTTTTTTTTTTCATTTTCCTGATTCATTTGTTGAGGTGTTCATTCCTCATGATTTGAGGTTTGATTCTTGGCCATATTTTTTTTTCTTCTGGTGAAATTATAATGTCATGCAAAAAAAGGGGGGATAAGATTATAAATTGAAAGAAAGTGAGGCAGTGGTGGTGGTATGAGTAAAACAAATCCTTCATTTCTCTTCTTCATTCAATCCACTTCAAACCTCATATATATATATATATATATATATATATATATATATATATATATATATATATATAGAGAGAGAGAGAGAGAGAGAGAGAGAGAGAGAGAGAGAGAGAGAAGCTTAAGGGGAAAAAGGGAATAAGAGAAAAATAAACAATAGAAGAGGCTTTCAGTTCACGACCTGGCAAGAAAATTTAACAAGAATTCATCTGCTGTAAAAACGTCTGAAGAGGTCTGAATTTCTATTTGTCAATTTATATTGCTGTTGAACTTTTAAGATCATATATGCAAAAATAACTGATATAAATGTTAGTGTTTATATAGTCGTTTAATCAAGGTAGTTGCCAA
Source organism: Fraxinus americana (assembly GCA_035079005.1). Lineage (NCBI taxonomy): Eukaryota > Viridiplantae > Streptophyta > Magnoliopsida > Lamiales > Oleaceae > Fraxinus > Fraxinus americana. The sequence goes on from CM068707.1 coordinate 31,486,364, forward strand.
ATTGATAGGGACTCAGTTCTCTTTCTCCTATCATTTCATTTGTTCGGTGGATGAGAATTGATGACTAACTGAATTGTTAAATTCTTTCTGAACATTCCTTTTGTTGACTTATAAGGTGAATTTTTTTTTTTTTTTTTTAAGATAATTGAAAACTATTGAAAATAAAAATAAAAGAATTTATTCGTTGTGTGCGGACACCACGGAGTTGCTCCATGGTGTCAGCACACCACGGAGCGGACACCACGGAGCATTTGGTCCGTGGTGTCCGCACACCACATACTTTTTTTTTTTATTAACATGGCCATTAAATATATTATATTTTCCTCCTTTCATTATCTTTTGTATTTGTTAAAAAAAAACTATTTTTAACAGATAAACTCTTCAACACATGTATGAAAATTATAATTTCCTTTCGAGGGCATTGCCCCCGAAACCCCACGAGGGGATGCTGCCCCGTCGACCCTCACGAAGTCTACCTTTTTTCCCAATTCTACTATATTGCACGCCCCCTCGATCCCGCAACGTCTACCCTATTTTTTGTTTCTTTTCCAATTCTACTATTTTACCTCTTAAATAAATCACTCCAACTTTTATCTGAGTATGCACACAGGGTATATTCAGGATTTTTTTTTTTACATCTACAATTAAGAAAAAAAAAATTTAGTAATTAATAATCACTACAATCTTTTATTAACAAAAAAATAATAATAATAACTTCAACCTCCATAAACCATTCATTTCATTTTCATATGTTTTGTCTTTCATTAGTCAACAATTGTGGGCAAGTAAAAAGTCCATAATACCCTTTTGTTTTGAAGAGACTCATGGATGGGTAGTGGATTACTATAAAAAATCTGCATTATTGAACAGTAAATGGCGGAGGATAAAATGGGAACAAACAATTAATTAGTGGGGATGAAATGAGGAGAACAGTGGGGATAAAATGGGAAAGGCAAATACGTCCTGAATGAGTAGGGAATGAGGAATTTCCTCTTTTAATAGAAGAGGGATATATAATGTTTCATATACGTGCACAAATGATAAAGTAGAAATTAAATTTTATAATTTTGTATCAAATTATACAAAAATCATATGTTTCATCTTTTCGACTGTCAATAATAAATAATAGAAAGAGAAAATAACGTGGAGTTAACGTTAAAATTCCTTATTGCTTTAGCAAGGATTACTAGAACTTGTTGTGGTTATATTTGGAATATTTTTGATCAGTTGTTTGTATTTGTTACGTAATAAGGTTTACGCTTGTCCATCATTTAAAATTTTTGCTCATTTAAAATTTTTGCACAAATCTATTTGTCATTAATGTTTAAATCATGTCGCTCAAATTTAGATTCTATGTGTTGTTTTTTACAAAGTGTAATTAATGTTATATAATTATTACATTTTTAGAAAATTTAAACAGTTGAATATTTCTTGAACGATTTTTTATAACTAATTTCTCATATTCGACGGACAGTTTTGGTTTTCCTATGCGAATGGTTTAACAGATATGCTAATAGTGTTCTTCAATTGTCTTAGTTGATACTACGTTGTGATAGATATTTTGGAAACGTCTGTTGAAGACCATTCCTTTGATAACTTGGATGCTATCTCGAGAAGTGGAAATGAGTTTTACAGAGATTTCATTCATCAACAACGAATTCAAAAGCAGAGAGAGAGGCGAAATAAACTTAGAACTGATTACAGTGCTTATCATAAAAGCAGAAATGACCATATGTTACTGAAAATACATTGTAAGACATGCAAGTTTTATAGAGAAAATAAAGGTTTCTGTTGTTCTGATTGAAAAGTTCAGCTTCTTATATGTGACTCACTAGCTGAACTGTATGACTTATTTACATATAAAGAAGTTCATTGTATGGAATTCAAAAAAATTGTAAGGGGATATAAGAATCATTTTGTTTTCACTTCATTTGGTGTAAAGTACGATAAAGAACTCTTTAAAACATACAAAGGTATTTAGAACACCGCTTAAAAATGAGGACGAGTGATAGAGCATTGCTAACTGTATCAGAAAAGACTCATAATGAAAATCCTAAATGCATATTATATTGAAAAATTATAAATCAAGATTATTCATAAATTCAAATTTGAAACTCGGCTCGTACTTTTGATAATCAATCAGTCTCTCTCCGAGTAAAAAAAAAGAATTGCCATAGATTTATTGTTATAGTAAAAATCTGTCAAAAGAATTTTAGTTCACTTATAGTTTGAAAGGCTCTACTTGAGATTTAAGTTTTTCTGTAGACAGTACCCTAACAATGATTAGTGGAATGGAGTAGTAAAAAGATTTCAGAAATTCGACCTAAATTTATGAAAAACAAAACTTAATTGTCTATAGTTGCAATAAGTTTAAAATTAAGCCATATGAACAACAAACACGCGACCAATTCAAATATCAGTAAACGCTCGTATTGATAAAAAATTTATCCCAAGTAATTCTTTGAAAATTGTTTTTGTTTTCAAGAATGTTTGATTAAGTAGGAAAACTCATTGAAAAACGAAAAAATAATTTTATATATTTTTTTAGTATGTTTGTTTAAAACGAGTATGCGAGGGAAGTGTAAAATTTGAACTCTAGTCCGAATATTAGTGCTTCCTGAATTTGTGTTGAAGTCGTGTTTATGGTTATTGAAACTTTACTAATGATGCGCCTTTAATTGGATTGAGACACGTGGTTACATCTTGACCGTTGTTTTTTGCTTATTGATGGTTCTATTATTTGTTTGGGGGTTTTCATTTTGGCTGAGTGCTGTAGTTTTGAAGGAAATTCTCGTCTGTCTAAGGTTTCCTCTTCTGTTTTTCTTCTCACAAATTTCTGATTTGAGACTTGCGATCTGTAATCTTTAGCTCTTATTTTGTGATATTTTGAGTGAATATTTGTAAGAGGATTTGCGCTCTCTTGAGTTACTATTTTCATTGGGTTTGTCAAGATTCTTAGTGATTCTTTGTGGATCGATAGTTGTGTCTTTGAGATATAAGTGTTCTTGTACTATCTCGGTGTATTGGTTAAACATTTATAACCTTCGTTGCCATTTTGGGCTATATAATGGAACCGATCATAATCCAATTTATTGGATGCTCAACGAGGGATGAAGGTGGTAGAAATAGTTTCCGAACTTCCGGTGGCTTATGCTGAAAGAAATCGCTTGTGCAGTCTTTAATTTCTGCACTTTTGTTTTTTGTGAGATCATTTTATTGGTACTTCTCAATGTTAATATCATGTGTTCCTGAACCTACAATGGTATCAAACCATTAGTAAGGAGCAATATATCTGGATCTTAGAGAAATTGGTTGATCTACAACATATCTGAATTTTTGGAATTGATGTCAAGCAAAATTGGAAGAAAACAAGTTTTTTTAACTCCTTATGTGAGATCTTTCTAATTTTTTTGTAAAGTTCACTTTTAAACAATTAGGGTTTCTTGATTTTTTTTCTTAATTTACCGTACACATTAACCCCTTGAGATTAATCTTTTTTCCAAATGCTCCTACGAAGCCTTGGAAATTTGAGATAAATCAAGTATCGGTGTATACTTGGAGGATCTTGTAGGAGGACTCTTTGAAACATAGCTTCGTGATCTCTGTCATCATGTTTTCTTTTGAGTTTTGACCTGCATATTCTCTATGTATGCTTGAAATTTGTAAAATCTTGTTTTACTAAGTGCATTACTGTGATTTGTGAGTGACACCAATCTGTACTCTTATCGTTCTTTGCAAATCAGTGAAAATTGTCTTTAATTTGTGAATCATACTTGTCTACAACATGGCTTTTGCTGAGTTTGAATTTAATCAATTTGATGGAAAATGTGATTTCAATATATGGAATCAAAAAATGAAGGCAATTTTAATGTAAATGAGATGCGTTAGGGTTCTAGATGATAAGATGGCTTGTTGACTTACTTCTTGCAAAGAAAATTGAACTTGAAAAGGTTGCTCGGAGTACTATTTTCTTGTACTTTTCTGAAAATGTGATAAGAAGTATTGGTGAAACAAAAAATTGCTTTTGATTTGTGGACTAAGTTTCACGCTAAATATGTAACAATAATTACTCCAAATAAGTGTTTCTTATTAAAACAATTATTTTCTTTGAAAATGGATTCAGCAGTTGATTTGGATGAAAATTTAAACAAATTTACAAAACTTACCTTAACACTTGGCCAACTATGATGAAAAACTTTCAAAAGATCAGATGGTTGTAGTCTTGTTAAATTCCATTTGTGACCGATATAAAAACATCAAAATTGCTCTATGGTATGGTAGGGAGAACTTACTGCTGATATTATAATAAATTCTCCAAGAAATAAGGCTATAGAGATGAAAGATGATTCTAGTAATAGTCAAAATAGAGATAATTTGTTAGTAAAAAGGAAAGTTTCTGGTAAATCAAATTATCACTCTTAAGTCTTTTATTGAAAGTAAAAATAAATTGAGTGATAAGAATAAGTCCAAAAATAAGGCTTAAGGTAAGAAGTGTTATTATTGTAGGAAGTTTGGTCATTTTGTTAAAGTCTATTTTAAGAAGGAAAATAATTCAAAAGAAAAGAAATTTGATGATGGGAGTAATGCTTTAGTATATCATAAAGCTAAGCATGAAATTTGTCTAGTCCTTGTTAATGTGGAAAACAGTTGAGTGATGAATGGATACTTGACTCGGGTTGTTCCTTCCAAATGTGCCAAATAAAAACTGTTTTCTTAAGTTTGAAAAAAACTGTTGTATGACAAGTTATATTGGGATATAATACCTATAAAGTCAGAGATAAGTGTTCATTTATAACCTTTGTTTCCATATTGGGCTATTTAGTTGAACCGAGCATAATCCAATTTATCGGATGCTCAACGGGGGACGTAGACGTTAGAAATGGTCGTCGAACCTTCAGGGCTTAGGACGAAAGAAATCGCTTGTGGTCTTTAATTTCTTCACTTCTATTTTCTGTGAGATCGATTTTGTCGCTTCTCAATGTTAATATCGTATGTTCGAGGTCCTACAGGAAGTAATTCTCAAGGAATTAAATTCGGTAATACCAGGTAGTGCTAAAAAGGAAAAACAAAGTTCGCCTCTAGTCCGTTACCCTATCCGGTGCAACGTTCTAAAATTGTTCTTTTGTTTATTTGCATACTTGTAAAACTATTAACTTGTAATACACAACACTGAAAATTGTCCTCATCTGAAATGCAGAATCAGACAGGAAATGCACATATCAAACATTGTGCATACATCATCTTATCTGCATACTATGTCCCTACTGATTTACATATATAACTATGTATCATTTACTGGCAGACACTGGAGATTTTAGCAAGGAAAAAGCGAAAACGAAGGCTCCACGAGGACCTTTCTGCTCGCAAAATTAATGTTGTTGAGTTTCTTCTGACACCATACTAATTGATCCATCGTTAATCTTGACAAACTCAATACTTTCGATACCAATCTCAACTCCACCCGAGAAGTGAAAAGCGCGTTATTCAATTGACATTCTTGGTGCTTTTGAAACTTCTTCACTATGCAATTACGACTTCTTGCTATTTCTTCAAGTCTTCTCTCTTTCTGCATTTACAATGAAAAAATTGTTAAAACGGTATATGTCAACTAAAGGAAAGGTCACTTTATATATCAAGAAAATAGAAAACGAACCTTCTGAAGGTTAGTTATTATATCCATTATAAGCTCTGAATCTGCAGGTTCTTGAAGATCAATTTTAGCTCTTCGAACGTCCTTTAAGACAATAGTTTTCGTGCTCTTATCAGCATGAAGAAATTCCCAGAAAATTAACATTGATCCCCTAATGATCTCAGTTAACAATTCAAGTGAAATTGCATCTGTTTCCTCTCTTTTTTCCTTCTTATCCTTCAAACAATCATCTGCAAGCAATTTGAAGCAAATCTGCTAGTTAGAATACAGTTTCAGTTTGTCTAATTATTCAGAGACATCATTTTTATTTTTCTTTTCTTACCTTTGATGATTGGGACCTGAAGAAGACTTTGAATCAAGCACCGGTTCTTCACATAGTTTTGAATTCTGGGACCTTGAAACTGTTCATCTTCCGTAAATCTTTGCATGAGTACTTGAAATTGTTGAAATTCCTCAGCTACTCGATTATAAGAGTGAAATCTCTGAGCGTCATATTCGAGTAACTCTTTTGCTTTTATGTACTGCCAGCACAGAATTTCCCACGAAAGACAAAGTTGTCCAACATACACCAACTCTAAATCCCGAAGCATTTCTACAATCAATTTATGTGTTGGATCAACGTAAACTCTATGTACTTTCATTGGCCAAGTTGGTTTTAGTGTTAAAACTGATTTTTTCTTGACCGAGGTAAATACTTCTGAATCCTTCAGCTGGAGGAAACCTAAAATGCTCAACAAAAACATCAGAATTCATAAATTGTTTTCTATTATTCCATATTAAAAAAAAAAAGAATAAAAAAAAAACCCACTTTTTTCTTTATTTCATCTCTCATTGTGGATGCCTTTAGAGAACAAATTATTTTATTTGAGTAAAGTGTTTAAGCTGACTTGACATTGATCAGGACATTAGGTGACCATTAACCAGCACTAAGTGGAAAATAAATAAATATATGCCAATACGATTAAGCACAGAGACAGTTGCTTTTAGAGTTTTAAAATCAGACTATAAAGACAGAGGCACTGAACAAATAGGGATAGATTTAAATTTGAAGAAGGGGTCCTGACTCTATAAAAAGTGAGTACATCAGCTATGTAATCATTTTCAAGAACCCTTTAAGAATATAATCTTTAATGTGATTGGATGGAATAATAATTGATTATGTGAGTTAATAAGAAAATATCAAAATCTATTCAACCACCCTCATTAATCCATTAATTTAAGCAGAAGCATGCCAATTGACAAATAATGATACACACAACATGATACTAGCCACAAAATATCTCTAACTTAATTCTTCACTGAAATTAAACTAAATTTTACAGATTTAAAACAAAATTGGTGAAAACGAAAACAGGGGTTTTAATTTTAACTTACTGATAGCATGTAGAGTCTGGTAATTCAAGATGTCCAATTTGCGCATTCGTTCTTTGTAGCTCTTGTAAAACTTCAGAATTTCTTCCATTACATCTTTGTACTCAACCTTGTCATCAATTTTTAGAGGCTTTAAATCTTCAACCATCTTAGGAGTTTCACATTCTTCTGATATGGTTGGAAGCCCTTTAAGTCTGGAATTTTTTAGCTCCATTTTCATCTGCTGTACTAAATGTTGGTGTTCCTTCAGGATATCGCATTCATCATCATCCTCGGAATCTGAATCCCATGACCTACTGTTTGAAGCCTCCTTTTGTGAATTGACAACGAATGCCTTCATTTCGCTCTTGACTTCATGTGATTCCTCGATTTTGTAAAGACTTTCTTTGACAATATCCTTTGAGTTCGCCATTGGAGGCTCTAATTCAATGTACTCATTACTATCTTCTAAACTTTCGGAGTTGAATACCGAATTCCTAATATCAAAGCCCGGATAATCAATACCACACTGTTCTGCAGTTTCACCTGTTCCGATATCTTTGGCTATTCTTCGATCATGTCCGTGGAGGAATGCATTATTACCCGACTCAACATCCTCAACCAATTCGACTTCATTTCCAAGATCTTCTGAATCTTGTTTTATCTCAGGAGCCGAGAATTCTTTCCTCAGTAGCAATTCATTTTCATTTCCAGGAACTTCTGAATCTTGCTTTCCCTCAGAAGCTGAGAATTGGCTCTGTGGAAGCAATTCAATTTCATATGCAAAATCTTTATCCTCAGTGGATTTAACTTCCATAGAAACTATCCCTTCATCACTGACGTTCTCATATTTAGCAAAACCTATTTTTCCCTTGTCCTCATCAACCCGTTGCAAATTTTCTTGTGAATTAACCTCCAATGTTTCTCGTTTTGGCGAAAATTCACTATCAATACATTGATTAGTAAAATCAAAACCCTCATTTGAGCCCCTTTCCTCCTGTAATTCCTCATCAACTTGTTGCAAATTTTCTTGTGAATTCACCTCCAAAGAATCTCGTTTATCTTGATTAGTACAATCAAAATCCTCATTTGAGCCCTTTTCCTCCTGTATTTCCTCATCAAGTCGTTGCAAGTTTTCTTGTGAATTCACCTCCAAAGAATCTACTTTTCGCGAAAAGTCACTATTAAGACATTGATTAGTACAAGCAAACCACTCAATTGAGCCCACAAACATTTCAAATTTCATAGTTTTGGCTTCTTCCATGAATCCACTGACATTTTTGCCAGAATTGAACTGATACTTACTAGTGTTTGCAACAAGGGCATTTTGCAAACAAACAGAGCCCTCTGAATTCCTTTTTTCTGCTAACCTAATGGTCTCAAAAACCTTGAAATTCTTGGACACAACTTGATCATCACTGTGAGAACGATTGGCCTTATAACTTGAACCTTTCTCCCCCTTTGATCTGTCGAAAACATTGGATCATAGTTAAGTTTGTTTATACTACAGAAAGCATAAGAAAGTACACAGTCACCATACCTGTACACATATTTGGTGATGAACCAAAAAATCTTGAGCAAGAACCCATATACAGAAATCAAGAAACTGCTACAAAATCTAAACATTGTTCCATGAACAGGCTCACTCACATAATTAAAGTGGGTTTTGAGCACAAAAATTTGATGGTGGCCATAAATACAATTAACCCATGTACGGAACATGGGAACAGTCTATTGTAGATTTTTTCTTGGAGAAAGTGGACTAAGCACTAATGGGCCACCTCAATTTGTGGTGTAGCCATCTGCTAACTGTGGAAGGTTTAATGGGGTGGTGAATGTTGGCGAAGATTACGGGAAGAATGTAATAAAGTTTCATAAAATTAATGAGATTGAAAGCTACGTGTGAAGAAGAATATTAATGGCATTCTTCATGCTTTGCTTGTATTTATTTGTTAATTGTCAACCGTTAAGTGGCAAATCTCTCAGAAGTTTTTTTGTCGGTTGGAATTATGAAGACTTAACCAATTAACACGTTTCAACTGTGGGACATAGGAAGTAAATTGTTTTTACAGTACTAAAGGCCCAATAAAGGCCTGTTTGGTTGTTTTGCTTTTTGGAAGTGTTGGGTTTTTGATACCCAATAAATCCGAGCGATGATGTTAAACCGGTTTTATGTTGGATTGGTCTTCATAGGCCTCGGCCGATGATTGAAGTGGAATGTCGACACCACAATGAACGTACCATCCCGACACCCTAAGTGGGCCATTCGAAGTAGCCTAATTTGTTTAGTGTTGCTCATGGCTCGGCCCATTACCTTGGACGGCTTTTAGTTGATAGCCCACTTGTTCGTTGATCATCTATTGGGCCTCTTGTTGCCTAAACCTAAAAGCCCATTCCCTTGTCCTATATGTGCTACCCGGTTTTCTAGTGTTGTTTGTGTGGAAGAAAAGAAGGAGCCGTGAGTTGAGAGAGAAGAGAGAAACCGACCCCTTGCTTTGTGCTTCTTGGTAGTTCTTCTCCTCCCTTTCTCTTCTTGCCTTGGTGGCTGAAAATAGGCCTCCTTCTTCACACCAAGTCCTATGTGGGTCGATCGTCTTGGGGAGCAACCGGTTTTGGGTTGGTGTCGGCTTGGAGGAACTTGGTTGACATTGTGGTGGTTCGTTTGGTTTAATCTGAGCTTGGTTTGTGGTTGATTGGAGCCTCAAATCTCCACATATGGTATCAGAGCTTTAGGTGGTGTTTTTCAGGCCAAAAAATCGATCCAAACAGACCAGAAATCGAGCAGGAAGAGAGCAGAAAATCTGTCCGTATTTTCGTATTTTTTCGACCCGCAATCTCAATTTCGAGTAAAACCACTTATCATCTTAACAAACCAGCACCACCATTGGACTCGCAGTCGAAGCGGTGGCCGGAGGAGTGGCGCGTGGTGGTGGTCGTCGCGCGTCGTCGGCTGCACCTTACGCGCCGCCACGGTGGCGGCGCGTGGAGGCCCGTGTGATCAGAATTTGGAAAACGGTCTTCGTGCAGCTTTGTTGGGGACATCGAGACGGACTCCAACGGTGTTGACGGATTTTTACTGGGGTACTACGGTGAAAGTTAGACGAGTTTGCTTGGACGTTCTCGGTGCCGAGTGTCATTTTGTGTTGCCGTGGTTGCCGGAGATTATATGACGAAGAGTGATGGTCCTAAATTGGTGAATTAGCATCTTTCGATAAATACGGATCTTCGATGTGGTCCGCCGTATCGTATTCTTTGCCTTTTATTATTGCAGCTAAATTTATCAGTGTATGATGATTTATTTTTCGCATTAGAAGTCATCGTGTGGGGTGACGTTAGGTTTGGGGTTACCGTGAAGGGGTAACCATTGCCTGTTGCTAGACCTAGGAATTATTTGTTAATTATTTACCTTAAATTCTTCGTGAATTTGTTGTCAATTTATTTTTTCATTATTAGAATTGCACGTGACCTTAGGAAAGTTTACTTGATTATTCTCATGGAATTGTGCTCTGCTTTACTTGTGGTCGTTATTGATTGTATTTTGTGTTCTGTGCATTTTTTGGGTAAAATGACGACACATTATGAGTTGTGCATGTTTTAATGAAAAATATGATATTTTAATTTGGCAAATGTGGTCTAAGGCAAGTGCGAAAAATAAGATGTGTTTTAACTGCATTATTTTGGACATTGTTGAAATAGACTGTCTTAGGGATGATAAAAGGAAAGTTGATGAGAGTGGTGATGCGAATTCTATTTTTTGGGTCGAGTGATGACCTATGTGAGGTTTATTGAGTGTAAACCTGGTTAATGCTATGTGCATTTGTGTGTAATCCTTTCTGCACGTGTGTGATGCTCAATTCGGTTGCGTGGTTATATGTGCATTATTCAATGTGTTTGATATGTGCATCGGCATGAATTGGAGTGATCTTACTACTTGGTGTAATGTGTTTGCATGCATAGTGGGTTGAGATCTATGGCGTACTCCGTTTGCTCTGTGAGTGAGAAGTAAGATTGTGTCGAAAGTCTTCCTGACATTGGTGGTCGTGCAATGAGTCCCGTTTGGTAACGCCAGACAAGACGATTGGCGGATAGATTATCCCGAAGTAAGAGGGGCAACATTTTCTCCTTCATCTCGTGTGAGCCCTGTGTGGTTTGTGAGATTATGCAAGCCTTATGGGTTATCTTCGTTTCCGTGAGACTCTTCAGTGAGTGTTGTGAGGTAACCAAACTCTTTCTTCTATCCTCTTTGTGAGTGCCATCGTCACCATTCCCTTTGTGGGATTAGTCCTTTGTGGATTTTTGAGCGTTGGTGTTTGGAGTAGCCTTGTTGGTGCGTGGGTCAATTCAGATTGAGCCCTAACCTTTGTGGTCGCCGAAAGGTGTTGATTTGCCATAGCGGGTTGCGATGCATTTGCAACGTGTGATATGTCTTTGGGTAAGGTGGAGTATAGATGCTTAGGGGCACATTGGTTGTACTGCGGAATGTGGAGGCGGCATTTGGATCACGAGTGGAGATGTGATCAAATGTTTGGAATCCTTTATCTCGCGAAGAGACCCCGATCGTGGAGTGCGAGTGAGGCACTTCTATCACTTCTATTGGTGGAGACTCATTATCCACGTTGGTTGGAAGAAGTGATGTGTTGATAGAGGATTATCCCGAGAACTTAGGATCTATGGAGATTTACCAGCTTAGACATGAGTTGAAAGTGATTAGTCTAGTGAGCATCGTGGGCGATGAGGTGAGATATGTGTTCTCGAGAGTGAGCAACACGGAATGGGATAGGATAAGTGTGGTGAGATCTTTGTGAGGTCATTTATGCATTTGTTGCATGTATGTGTTGGCCTCGTTGATCGACTTTGTGTTAATCTCGTTGTTCCGTGTGAACGTGTGTGATAAGATCTATATTATCCTATATGATATCTCCACGTATGTTTTATTTGCTCTTGACTAATTGTCGTGAGTATTTGCTTCTACTTGGGTGTTCTTGACCTTAGCCCCGGTGAGTATATGGAGCAGGTATCAGATGTGTTTCGGTGGAGACACGAGGTAAGGTCTCAGATACCAATTTTATTGGTTACCTTGATTGTGCAAGTGTAAACTGTGTTTTGTCTACTTGCCGATTTATTTGGGATCAAGGTGGAGATTTGTTTGGTTTTGATACCCAATAAATCCGAGCGATGATGTTAAACCGGTTTTATGTTGGATTGGTCTTCATAGGCCTCGGTCGATGATTGAAGTGGAATGTCGACACCACAATGAACGTACCATCCCGACACCCTAAGTGGGCCATTCGAAGTATCCTAATTTGTTTAGTGTTGCTCATGGCTCGGCCCATTACCTTGGACGGCTTTTAGTTGATAGCCCACTTGTTCGTTGATCATCTATTGGGCCTCTTGTTGCCTAAACCTAAAAGCCCATTCCCTTGTCCTATATGTGCTACCCGGTTTTCTAGTGTTGTTTGTGTGGAAGAAAAGAAGGAGCCGTGAGTTGAGAGAGAAGAGAGAAACCGACCCCTTGCTTTGTGCTTCTTGGTAGTTCTTCTCCTCCCTTTCTCTTCTTGCCTTGGTGGCTGAAAATAGGCCTCCTTCTTCACACCAAGTCCTATGTGGGCTGATTGGCTTGGGAGCAACCGGTTTTGGGTTGGTGTCGGCTTGGAGGAACTTGGTTGACATTGTGGTGGTTCGTTTGGTTTAATCTGAGCTTGGTTTGTGGTTGATTGGAGCCCCAAATTCCGACAGGAAGTTATGAATTAAATGCTTGCTTTTTTTAATTATTTCAGTCAAATAAGACTTGGTAGAATGAGAGCAAAAGGTTCGTCATTGTCCTTTGAATTTGATTGGATCAGTTTATGTCTTTAGCGTGGAGGATTGGTTGGAGGATATTTTACAATTTCATTTCTATTTTTTCGGAGGATAAAAATGAAAATTTATGAAGTCTGAAATGTCATTTTATGACATTGACATGTTCTTCCATCCAATTACAACTTTATCGTGATAGCTTATGTGGAGCTTGTTTGATTAGCACCGTGTTTGTTATTATTACTTTATATTACTTATTGAAAGTCATCAATCATTCAAGTAGTTAACGATTTTACCCTTTTCGGTCAATTTATCGCGTCTGACAACGAGTTTCACAACAATCAGCGAATTTCTCTAGAAACTCTATAATCGTTGTCCCAAAATTTTTGGACTACCCTAAGGCAAAAAGCCCTATTGGAGTAGATAATATGCTTTTTGATAGCTGCAAGTTAAACATCTTTGAATTGAATGGATTTTGAAATTTTACATTGAACTTGTCTCACCTACTTCACTGCAATGCATAGTCCCTTTTTTAAATCGAACTTGTTGGATGTCTTGTCATTTTAGGTTTGAAGTAACATAATTGATGATGGTTTCAAAAGAAAAGCATAAGCAAGAGCCAAGATGTAAATAAATCCTAAAGAAATTAGACAAAGAAAAAGTTTGAGAGAATCTTTGCCTAAAAAGACGGAGAAAAAAAAAAAAAAAGCGAGGTTCTTCATTTATTTAAATAATTGCTAATATTCTATTTTTGAAAATTTTGCCATTTGTCTCACACCACACAACCGACTCTAAAAGGATATTGCCAAATCGACAACTACATAATGATTCTCAATCCCACTTCAAATTTATTCTTATTTATTTGAAAAGTTTATATTGGGGATGACAATTCTCGAATTTTTTTCGATTCATTTGTGCCGATGGATTGAAAATATAAGGGCATCGTTCAATTTAGTCTTTTTAATGTTTTTTTGATATTATTCTCGATGCTCTCCTATAGAGCTCTTTGTCAAAATCTCATCGACTTTATAATTAGAATCTCTTCGTCGAGGATTAATACCCACCACTCAAATGTCTTGCACAATATTTGATTCTATCAAAAGATTGACAATAAAAAATATTTTTTGACTTTTTTTTGTGAATCGAATCGAAATATTGAGTTGACTTGTAAATTCGTTAAAATAAATTTCTTGGATTTATAAATATTTTGTTTCTCATTAAATAAAAAATAAAGCATGATCTTGGATCATTTTTCTGATTATTATAATTGTTATCATTTCATGAACCCTTGATCTCCAACAATGGTCGCAAAGATATGTCAAAAAGGACCGCATGCGTAATAAAAATGAGTAATTACATCATCCATTAATAATTAATTAAAGAAACGTAATTAAAATTAATTCTTATTTAAATAAATAATTTTTTCCTTTCTAATTATTATAAAGTGCATCTACTCGGATGAAAATATAAAATTAATTGAAAAGATTGGTTGGTGGCATGTCCTCTTTATTTAGGTCAACCAATCGATCCTAATCTTATTTGGGATTATTGAGAAGCAAGGATCTTATTTGGGATTATTGAGAAGCAAGGCGCGTAAAACGTATAATATTTATATTTTATTTTATGGGGCCAATTAAATCTATGGTCATTGAAGTTATGGTTTATTAATTTCTAACTAAAATAGTCACATATTTTTTTTAAAAATAATACAATAATGATAACTCGATTCAAATATTTAACATTAAATCCTACGTGGCTAAGTGCCAATGTCTCACCATATAAAATTATTTAGTAATATTTAATTTAACTGAGAAACGTAATGTGACTTTAATGTCGATCAGATCTAGGTTTAAATAGTATTGTAGAATTCACAACTTTTTTTTCCTATCTTGGCCCACTCAATAACATCATTTAGTAAAACATTTATCATTTTAATATCATCATGAAGGACTTAAATGTTTTTGATCGAGTGATCATTAGTTTAACTATTAGAAACTTTAGCGACTATTACCATAAAAGAATAATTTCAGTGACCGAATTACTCAAAATCAAGGTCGGCCTGACGTTTTGGATGCTCTATGTGACATTTTAAAATGTTGTCCATTTTCATGTAATTAAAAAATATATTAAAAATATATATTCCAATAATATTATTTCATTATAGAAATATGACATTTAAATAATTTTTTAACTTTTTACATGTTAATAAGAAAAGTACAAATAAAGCTCAAAAACACTTCCCGAACATCAAAATTCATATGTCATCAAGAAAGAACCATCAAAGCACTAACATCTACGTGCATTTTCATATGATCAAATCTTGAATAAAAAACAACAAATACCACATGTAAACCTTAAAATACAACAAATCATATAAAAATATTTTTTCACGCATTTCAAAAAGTAAACTCGCTAATTAAACTTTCATAATCAATATGGCAACTCTTATTTAGTAGTTCATGTAAACCATTTTTTTTAAACTCTCTTTTTCCATAAATATTGCGACATTTAATTTAACATAATAAAAGATATTAAAATTGATAAAATATTTTAAATATATAATTATACATATGTATACGGCTATAACAAAATTTTTTTGGCCCCTACAATACTAAGATTTTGTGTGATCGCTCAACTCGCTCACCCTCAAAATTGTTTCTGATCAAAATTTTAGTGAACGTCGTGTCATTAAATATAAACAACTTTATTCATGATCATAAATTTCGTGTAATACCAACGACTAGTGGTTAGTCACTCTTTAAGTCATACTAGAATTGTGCTTAAAACAATGCATGGTAGCGTCTGTAAAAATTTATACATAAAAATTCAAACCGTCTTCTAGATTTTATTCATTTATTTATATCTAGTTGATTATAAATAATACTAGGTGCAAGCAACGTGCAATGCACGTTTGCCTAGTTTATATTTAATAGTTTTGTTTAAGAATTAATTTGTTATTAATAAATATATATATTTTTTGGTTAATTAAATAATTAATAATGTAATGTTTATGTAATTGATAAATAATTAGATGTGTGATTTTGATATTGTGATGTAAGTTGGTGAGATCGAAGAAAATAAGCAAAAGTTGATAAATATGGAGAAAGAGCTAAATTGTAAGGGATCCAAAGTTCGGGGACTAAAATGTAAATACTTAAAAGTTGTGCTGGACCTCACGATGAAGATTTGAGAGTGCTCGGAGTCAATTGGATAAAGGAAGACGTCAATGGAATCAAATTTAGTCAAAAGATGATCACAAATCAATTTCCAACCGAAAAGTTATGCTCCGATGTTTTAGTCTCATATTGAGACCTATTTTTGGCATAGAAAGTGATCGAATTGGAGAATGATGTCTGAATCAAAGTTGTAGCCAGATGAGTTAGCTTTCCAACGCATTTTGAATCGCCTCAATCGGACATCGGAATACAAAGTTATGATAAAAATACTGAAAGAAGGTGCAGCTGCCTGTTTAAAACAAGAAATTCCGTTATATAGTCCGTTAAAACAACAAATTCCGTTAGTTTTTCCGTTAAAAACAAGAAATTCCGTTACATAGCCACTTTTAATATATAGAAGACATTAGCGCATATTGAGAATTAATAAAGTTATAAATTAAATTCATTAGTTATTTTGTATTCATATCACTTATAGTTATCTGACTAAACCCTTTAGTGGATGCTAGTCACATTACTAAAGACGTTGCCGCAACGAAATATTCAAAGCCGACATCACTTGACGGTGAAAAATATGTGAAATTGTTTTATCCTAAATTGTTTTTGTTTTTTTTTTTCTCATTTCTATCAGTTGAATATGATAGGTAGCCTATCATATAGTAGTCCTGTAACCATCTTGCCAGCTAAGCTAACAAAATGTTGTTACTCTCTTGCTTCTAAATTCTTCTTGGACCTTCTAGAATAGGTGAACTTGATTGGTAGCCTATTAATTTGATCCTCCAAGTGCTACATCCAAAAAATGGGCATTTTTTTTAATGATCCACGCCTCGCGTCCAACTCATTATATCATACGTACTGTCCACTTTTGATGTGTATCTACACATTTATCCGCTCATGACTTTTTATCGCGTTCACTTGGATTCAAACACATGAACTCCTTTTAAGAGAGATTCAAGTTGAATTTTAGTACCAATTTTGTAACGATCGAGACCTCGTGTCCAAGTCGCTATATCATATGTATTGTCCGTTTCGGGTGGACATTTGCCTACTTACCCCCTCATTACTTTCTATCACGTTTCCCAATATTCAAACACATGAACTCCTCTTAAGAGAGACTTAAGTTGTCCAATTAATATCAGGATTCAAATTAAATTTCCCTTAATGGGAGTTCATGTATTTGAATTTCGGGGACGTGATAGAAGACTAAGGGGGTAAGATGAGTTTAGGCTCTCCCAAAATGAACAGTATACAAGTTAACGATTTGTAAATCGGTTTGTTAAATCTTCCTGTCTTCTAATTTAATCATCATGTACCAATAACACCTTCAACTCTTTGCTCTAACATCGGTGCCCTACAATGTAATTTTCGTTATTTTGAATGCACAGTCTCTTTTTCCTTTTGGCTTGCCATTCCGCATCAGTCGTCTTCTTCACCGAAAATTCTCTACGCTACCTAGTCGGTTTTTCTCCTATAGTCACCGTTTGCGTCGGAAATACTTTTCGTCCTCTCATTTCTCATTTGTTTGACATTGAATTGGGTTCAAATAATTTTGGATCTTGTGGATCTCTAACAGTTTTAATAAGAGAAAATTACACAAAACCAGGATTTTAAGTATTCAATTTCCAAAATCAGATTAAAGGTTTCACTTTTCAAAAATTGAATATTTTATTTTAAATATTAAATATTAATTGTACAATTCTCATCCCAAACCCTAATCAATTTTATTCCAATTTTCCTCATCATTCTCTCTTCTCCATCTCTTCTTACTCTCATTGTCTTCTCTCCTCTCCATCACTCTCTCTTCTCACTCTCTACCTACTCTCTTCTCCACTCTCTAGTCTCCCCCTCTCCGTCGGTAGCCCAACCTCCACGAGACGGTGCAGCCTCGTCCGAGGCTTTGTGCATGAAAACGAAGTAGTGACGCTTATTCGTGAGAATCACCTCTGCATTTTTTTGTTATTTCTGAGTTTTTTTGCAATTTTTGCAGGGGAGTCGTGATTTCGTGATGGTTGATGGACGTTGTGGAGTCGTGATTTATGGCTGATGGTTCAGCAATGGTAGGGTGACGGTGGGTTGTGCGCTGCTTTGTGATTTGGGGATGATTTTTGTTGGTGGCGACAGTGGTGGATCCGACAGTTAGTGGTGATTTGTTTGTGGTTGTGGTAGTGATTCGTGGTGGTGGTTTTGAAGTTGAACTTGGTAGTTTATTGGATGTTGTGGTGGCGGAGACAATGAAGTGGTGATGCTGCTTTCAGTTGGTGCCATGGTGTATTGTGGTTGGGTGGTGTAGATGGTGGCAGTGTTGATAGTGGTCGGTGACGAAGATGGCTATAGGGTTGGGAATTTTTTTTTGGGTTGTGGGATGGGAGAAGGGGTTGGTGGTGAAGGTTATGTGCTTTTAGTGGTGGGAGGTGCGATGGTTGTGGGTGGGTGCTGGTGGTCGTGGTGATGTCGGTATTTTTAGATGATAGTTTGCTATCGGGAAGTGGTGGTTCCGACGATAGAGTTTCGGTTGCCATGCTATTGGTGACATTCGTGAGGTGGTAATCACAATTGTTGGTGGTTGTGACTTATTATTTTGTATGTGACCATTAAATTGGTTAATTTGTACCCATAAACAATATTCGACTAATGAAAAAAATAAATTGTGACCAAAAAATAATACATGACCTAAAAAATTAATAATTTGTGATCGATAATTTGATAATTTGTGACTGTCTAATAAGTTGTGACATTTAACATTTATGATTTGTGACCTACAAATAAATTGAAATGTTTCAATTTTTTGATTTGTGAGCGTTGAACAAATTATGATCTATAAAATTTTTGAATTGTGACGTTAAAATAATTTGTGATATATAAAATTTGTGATTTATGACCAATAAATAATATGTGACTTATTAATTTTATAAATTTGTGACCAATGAAAAAGTTGTGACCTATAAAGTTTTCGATTTGTGATTATGAAATAATTTGTTACTTATAAAAAATTTTAATGTGACCGAAAAATAATTTGTAACCGATTAATTTATAATTTGTGACCAAATTATATAAAATCGTGATCTTAATATATTAATTAATAAAATATATGCTTATTTAATTAATTTATAAATACAATTTAAAAAAGTCTAGGATTTGAAATTTTAAACCTTCTCTCTTAAATTTGAAATTGGGAAAACTTAAACCTTAGTTATGTAATATTTCCTTTTAATAACCTAATCCCTTTCCTTCACTCTTTGGGGCATATCCAATAATTGGCCCAGCCCACTAGGTAGGTGTAAGTGGATCTTTACCCTTATTGATGGTTTAAGCATAGAGAAAATAGTGGAAGATGGCCGGTTGACCCAGCTATCTTTCCACAATGGTCGTTGAATATTTAAAAAAAAAAAATTATTAAACACATATAAGACAATGAAAAGCCATTTTTACCCTCACACAATTTTGAAGAGAGAAAGGAGAGGAAAACACTGTAGAGAAATCGACGACCCATACGGCCAAAAAATCAACGACCCTGATCGGAGATCGCCATTTCACTGTAGAAGGTGAGTTTTGGAACTTTTATATACATTAATTGAATAAATAAAGCATGTTGTATGTTCATTTGTTGAATAATCCTTGTAGAAATTGTTGTAGATCATAAATTATGGATGAAATTGAGGATTTTGGCACACTTTAGGGGCGGAGATTGCCGAAAATGGCGATCTCTGCCATTTGTAGCCACTGCCCCGTCACCGTCTGGATCCAGACATCTGGATTCTAGAAGCCTAGGCTGTTTGGAATCCAGATGGCCCAGTTAACTAGCCGCCCAGTTTCTAGGCCATGTGGATTCCAGACGAGGTATCGACTAAGGTGGAGGGGGTATCCGAGGAGGTGGATAAGGGAGTACCGACGATGGCCGAGGGGGTATCGGAGAAGGCAGATGAGGGTACTGGCGGAGGCGAATTGGGGGTATCGGAGGAGGTGTCGGAGGTCAAAGGGTACTGGAGGACGTAGTTTTTGTGTCGGAGGGGGTAACGGAGGTGATGAAGGGTACTGAGCGTACTGTTGATGTACCACCATTGGTGGTTGATAAGAGGCTGAGATTTCTATCACAGTACATTGTTTCCCTCTTCACGTCCGAGGCGAAGAGAAGGACGTTCTTGGACGAGACGTTCTCCAATCTCTTCTGCGAGGTCGACCCGGTTAGGCACAAAGCGTTCGATGAATGGTTCAAATCCTTTAAGTCTGATTAAGTATTTTATGATTTTGCTGAAGTACATACGAGATCATCTATACTTTTTGTAACACTTCACTTTTTCATTTTTTTAGAGATAGCTACAAGATTGAGAAGAAGGCGATTTTAAACGCTAAGAAGTGGTTTGAAGATGTACTGACGAAGTTTGCTGGCTCGTCGATGATGTAAGTGTATTCTCGTTGTTATTTATTATGTTTACATAATTTGTTGTTTTATTTAATTTAATGACCATCTCTTTTTTTCTGCATTAGCATATCGACATGGCTATGGAAATGTTGCGTTCGAGCTGGGAGACACCCGAGATCTTTTGGCATTCCGGCCAAGTCATCCCGAGCTCTGGGTTTTCACATGTCGTTGACATTGAACATCTCGAGCTCCGGGTTTGCACGTGTCGTTGATATTGAGTATAGCACACTCCTACTTCAAGGGAATGGATATATGGTGCATGAATACTTGCTGGAGTGGGTCATTGGGCTGGAGCCGACATATGGAAAAGCTATGGACCGATTGTACACATATGTACATTCCAATGATCGCGAACTCACACTACTTTGCAGTTGAGATCGTATTCCCTGAATCAACTATCTATGTGTACGACTTCGACCATAGCTCTCTGACACAAGGTCAACTGGAGCAAATACTAGAGCCGATGACTGTGATTATTCCCATGATGGCTAGACATGCGATGATTCAAGTAAAGAAAAATTAGCCATTGTACGGGACATGACAACGACGAGACAATGAGTATTGTAAGGATTTACAAGTTTTTAATTTGAAAACTTAGTTTTTAGTTATATGTTATCGAGCTGATATATTATTATTTACTTGCATGAGCGATTGTGCTATATTCGTAATAAAGTATATAGAATTTTAGCATGTCGTAAGGTTGATACAATAAACCAATTTTTGATAGACATATAAAGGTTGAAATTAGCTAGTGATTTTTTTAAAAATGTAAATATTGTGTACTTTATTATGACTCGTGTTGTGATGCAACAACTGTAAATGTAATTTTGAGCATATTTGACAATAATTTCTATTTACAATTGTATAATTATAACTTTTGTACCAAAATGTAATAGAACAAGGCAAAAAGAGTGAAAAAAGACAAAAAATGTACGAAATTGTGAATTTGAGGAAAGAAATCCATAATTTTCGACAGTTAAGTGACCTTGGATTTAATTATGAAGGGCTTTATTGAAATTAAAGTAAAAGTTTAAGGACCAAATTGTACAAAATCATCGTTGAAGGACCTAGAGCACAAATATTGGAGGACTGACACCAATAAATAATTACAAAAACAATTAAATATTAAATAAATAATTACATATTGAATAAACAATTTAAATAAATAATGAAATATTCAATTAACAATTAAAATAATTAATTAATACTAACAATTGATATAAAATATTACATAAACAATTAATTTAAATAAATTATTTCTTTTAATTGTTTATTTAATTTTTTTATTTTAATAGTTTATTTAGTATTTTGTTACAAAAAAGAGTTTATAAATAAAAAATTATTATTTAGTTATAAATAATAAACTATTAAGATGATGTTTGGTGTGGTTTTAAATTAGATTTTTAATAGTTTGTGATAAAAATTATTGAAATGTGTGGTTGAAATATTGTAGGACCCATGAAAGATGTGGTTAATATTGATTGTTTGATTTTGACTTAAATTAAAATCAGATTTTAATTTAAAACAAACAGGCTCTAAATAAACAATTTAAATTGTTTCTTTAAATTTTTTATTTAATATTCTATTATTTATAATTAAGTATTATATAAACAACTAAAATAGGCAATTTAATTATAAATTCTTCCTTTACAATTAAATATTAAAATAAATTATTAAAATTATTTATTTTAAATAAATTATTTCATTTAATTGTTTATTTAATTTGTTTATTTTAATAGTCTATTTAATATTTAGTTACAAATTTTTTTTATAAATAATAAACGATTTAAAATAATTACACAATTGTGAAAATAAATTTATTCAATTTAATCAATTATTAGCTTGTTAAAGTATCTAACAAGTGCGCAAAAACACATTTATCATATTGGATGAACGTGTAAGTTGTTAATTCTGAGCATATTTGACTGTATAAGTAATTGCAAGTAAATGCAACTAGAATATTTAATTGAATATTTAACGACAATAATTATGCAACATACAAATTATAATTAATAATATACATATTACAAATCCGTTGAATTGTTATGTAGAAGAATCTGACTTGTACAAAATTGGTGAGTATGTCATGTTGTGCCACATCTGCAGCACTCACGAGGTTGAGAAAATTCTCCGTTGGATGGTATTCTAAACCCACGTCTACATCCAGGAGCACGTGGTCCGACTTTGGGTGACAACAAATTATTAAGTGAGAGAATATGGTCGAGAATATCCTACTCGACTTCATTTGGTAGAGGAAATATTGTTTCGGCATACGCTACTCTCCAATAATCAGCCATGTACTATCCGATATTACGTCCACATCTCACGGAGAAACAAAACTTATCCAATAGTTTCACCCATACCTTTCTCGCCACCTCTAGAGCCTTGAAAAGTTTATCTTCTTGAGCAGGGTTCAACATACTTGTGCAACTCTGTGATTCCTTACGTCGGTCATGAAGCCACTGTTGCAGCTTGTTACGAATTTGCTCAATCATTGCGAGAATTGGTAACTCTCGATCCTTCTTAAATAACGCATTGTAACGCATTGAGCGACTCAGCATTGTTCAATGTCATCATGTTGTATCGACGTCCTGAAAAATGTGATCGTGTCCAATGTTCGATCCCCATCTCTGTTAGATAAACTCATGCAACATGTGATTTACTTTTTATTTCGACAATTAACTTTTCAAACTCTTCAAAACTGTAAGTCTCTGCAACTCTCCTAAACAATGCAACGATGCCACTGCCCCGTTACTTCGTATTAAGGTTGCCTTGTATATGGTACATACAATAACCGTGATGTGCTTCGAGAAAAATTTCGACAATACCATTTATTATTAACTGCTCCCGGTCAGTTACGAATGCAAGGTTCTCGAAGTCCCCATTACTTCCCTCAACTTCGTGAAGAACCAACGCATCGCTAGATCTTTCTCCATTGGCTATGTCGAACGTAAGAGGGTAAGTCTGGATGTTGGGATCTTGACATGTAGCAATAATCAATTTGCCTTCGTATCTAGCCTTAAGGGTTGTACCGTCGACTAGAATTACGGGTCGCATCGCGTTTCGAAATCCTCGAATGCACTATCTAAGGACTATGGAGAAATACTTGAAACGATTCTCGTCCTCCGTATCAATATAAAATATCGATTCCGGATTAGTTTTCCCCATGTTGTGGCAATATCTAGCCAATTTAGCGTAACTTTCTTCGGCCGAACCCATTAAGTCCTCCAATTCGTATTCTTTGGCCTTTTAGACCTTTTGATAACTCATGATCACCCGGTACTCTCAATGGACGTCGATAATGAAGTCCGAAGGTCTGTAAATCGTTTGTGGGTCTTGAAACTTGTGCATTATTTGTCGGCCAATGAACCATGCTCGGGCATACCTGTGATTATTTCGAAAAATACCCACTTTGCAAGTATGTTCCCGTGCATATTTACGAATTACAAAGAACTCATTCGTATCCATTTTCGTCACTCGCAAATGCCAATGGCAACTATCGTCAATACAAATAATTGTGTACGTCGACTTGTTCGATTTTTTCACTTTAAACTCAAAATTATGTTTCAAAGCAATTTGGTGCACAGCTTCCTACAAATCTTTCTTTGTTTCAAACAGTTGCTCGACATATAAATCTTCATCATCAGGAACTATACGGGAACAATTAGAGGTCCGTGTACTCGTTCCAAGTTGTGAACCCGACTCATGTCTCCGACGAGATAAACCAATCAAATCCGCATTTGTAAATTCATTTTCATTCTTATTGTCTTGAACTATCGAGAGAATTCTATGTGTAACAGTGAAATCATAGTGATGAACAACTGTACTAAGAATAACCAAATTATCCTAACGAGCCATCTCCACTGTGTGCCAAAAATCATTCACATTACGATCCCCTCTATCGAGATCTTTGTGTTCACTATCGAGGACATTTTTCTTCGCTAAAATTACGCAAATAGGAGTAGTCGTGCGAACTTGGTTCCATTCAATTAAAATCTTGATTTCATCTTCAAAAGTAAACTTTACAGGTGAAACTGGAATGGATATATGCTCGTTGTTGAATATACCAAATTCCATGTCGTACTGAAAGGGATCGACGTTGAGCTTGTTTTGTATCTCACTGTACATTTGTGCATATGATGTACTCGATATGTATTTCACTTGTCCATTTTCAAAACCATCGACCATTTTCATTAATTTCAAATTCACCAAAGTAACAAATCGGAACTGCAGCCGATCCCATGTCTACATTAGGAAACACAATTTGCTAAAAAAAATTATAATTAGGGGGAAAATGGGGTAAAAACTATTTGCCCCGTCATTCGGGCCTACTAGATCCATCTGCATGGGTTGACTATTTTACAGACGATCGTAAATTTTTCTGAAATTATAAATGTAGATGAATTTTTTCTTGTTTTTGTTAAAAAAAATTATAGATCCATTTAACACTGTTAAATTTTTATCTGCTATGTTGAAATAAAATTTAAAGATTAAAATAATGTATTAATTTAGCCAAAGCGAAATTAAAAATACGTAAATATATTTACCGATTCCAAACGATGACTATGAACAAATAGATAAAGAAAGTGATTTGGTATTCTTTATAACTTAAAAATGGTATTATTGTCTTTTAAACAATACCATATTTTTGTAATTGTATAACATGTTTAAGTGTAGTTTTATTTTTTACGCTTTGGAAGACTATTGTGGATAATGTTTAAAAATTTTGATCCAAGTGAAAAATGGCAATGCTGACTTGGTCCATTTGAAAAGTACCCCTTTAAGCATATTCAAAAACGTGCTTTCCAACACTTTCTCCGGAATTGCAACCAATGGAGCTGCTAGGGTTTCGAATGTTCTATGAAATTTATCCACTGTGCCTTCTTGATGTATGCCCCAAAATTTTTCGCATAAGCTACCTTCCTACGTCGATCGAAAATCATAGCAAATGTTGTTGTCCGAATTGATCCCAACTCTTAAATGGATTCTTCGCCTCTATCCACTGTAGCAAAAAAAGAGCGCTTCTGTTGAGGCTTATTCCCACAACCACTAATTTCTCCTTTTGTGTCTGCCCATTTACCTCAAAGTATCTCTCAGCTCGATACAATCGCCCATCCAGATTATCACCTCTGAATACAGGCATCTCGAGCTTTCGAAACTCGTCACCAATCACCAATATCTCTATTATGGTAAAAGATTACTGTAGTTCTTCCTGTACTGACCTCTCATGCTCCTTCTATCCTTTTGCATTTGTCTAGTGTTCACTTATCCATCAGGGGTTCGTGGTGGACATTGGGCGTTACTCCCCCTTCCATAATGCTTCTGGAACCATCTCTCCCCGGTACCCGATTCCCTGCTGCCTTAGGTAGAATCAAGGTAACCAAAGTTTTTTGGTTTTCTTCCATGGACTGCAGCATCCCCGCCATGCGTATGAGGTGTTCTACAAATCGTTCCAACTTAGGTAAATGCTACAGCTCTGGTTTCAGTTCCTCCATCTCCTTCTCCATGGCTTGTACCTCGTTTTCTATATTCTTTTGGGCCATCAAGAATAACATACTCTTATACCATTTGTTAAGGTTCCCAATGCAATTTGTGAATAGAAAATATGTTGCTGCTATTGATGGAAAAAAAATGAGAAAATGTTTAAGTATCGACAGGTGGAACAAAGATGATTGCGCTAACAACAATCACCAATCAAATACCAAAGTAAACCAATTAATGATCAAATTAGTGTACATGGAAAAAAGCAAGATGATATGTATAGAGTTTTCAAGACCATTTGTATTATCAAGGATCTACAACTCAATAGTCAAAAATCCAAGAATCCAACACTTTTCCAGTTACAAAGAGGGTCTACTTATAGTGTTTCGACCGACGTGGTGTCCGTTAGATCAGAACCACATGGCCTCATCTTCTTGACTAAAACTTTACATCACTGTCTATCGTACAATAAATATATTGACAATGGGTCAACAGCCCTATACATTAGGCTAACACACCGACATCATTATAAATGTTACATCATTTATTCCTAAAGATTAACTGCAGATCTTGTAAGAGACAGCTTCAACTTCATGAACTTCGGGTGAACTGAGGGCTTTTGTTGGAGAAGACTTTGTATTGGTCCTCTGTATGGAGAGCTTCTGCTTCTTTCCTTTCTTTATGTAGCGCTTCGGACTCACGTAATTCAGTCGTTTAGGTAGTGCGTCAGCATAAGAGTTTCGTCCATTTATATGATTTCTTTACATTTGACCAATTAGGTCTTTGTTAACTTTCTTGCTTGCGTGATTGATACGTGACACTTTGATTTGAGACTCGGTGGCGAAGCGTAACAGTAGTCCCCCAAATCTAGGCATTATTATTTATGTAATACATGGACTTGTGTATATAATTTTTTTTTGTAGGGGGTGCTTTTTACCATACCACAATAGTCCCTCAAGTCTAAGTATAAACATTTATGCTATAGTTAGAATTAAAAATGTACCCGACTTGCACGAATTAACTGATAGTGTTATCCGAAGTTGTATACCTTGGAACATTTCATTTTCTGGAATAATTTTGAGGAGTGTCAGCGAAGCGAATTAAGTCCAAGGCTGTTTTGTCCGAACTGGTTGAGACTGTTTTATACGAATTGGTTGAGGAGAAGTGGCTCTGACCCTTACTGGAGTAACAACTTGCTAATTACGAGGAGCCCGATTTTAGAATATTTAGAAACCACGAGATAGCCTGGGGTAGCCAAAATCCCTTCATCTCTAAATCCGACCCACCTAGCCAACCTTAGGGAAAAATACCATATTCCTTACAACATTGGACTTCTTTCCCCCACTCTTGATGAGCGAGCCTATTTTTTGAGGTAGGGCTACGTTGCCATTAGTGAGTTCATCTTGAAAGCTAGGCTACGCCTGGCTTCATTCATTTTTTAGAGCTGTCCTTAGATTGTATAGGCTAGCCCACACTCAGCTCGTCCACAACGCTTGGGCCCAACTAGTGGGAACTTACTTTCTCGGGAAAGAAACTTCCCTTGGAGAGTACACACCTCTCCATGTATTCCAAACAATTTTTCAACTCCAGGTCATGGGAAAAGGGGATTCAAAAGGGTGGTACCCCTTCTGTCCATGGGGGGCACATTCCTCCTTCGTCCTAGGCCTTTCCTTCTCTATCAAATGATGGAAGGAGATGTGGTTTTGGGTAAGAGAGAAGTGGCAGAAATGTAAGGATGACACTGCCTCCCACGTGGAAAGTTCGACCTCCTACTCTGAAACCCGTGAGTGTCGTATCTATTTTTAATTTCTTAGTGTTGATAATCTTGATGCTAACAATGTCTTGTGTTTGTTGTTTTACAGCGTCGGTTGAGTTCTTTGAACTGAATGATGTGACTAGGAGACTTTAACCGACATATACCGTCGACCCTTCTCATCTTGCGACTTCGAGCGTTTGATTATTTTGAGAGATTTTTTTAAGAATTCGATCTAATGGCCAAGAGAGGTATTGCTTCCTTCTTAATAAACTTCATCTCTTAATTTACATAATTGTTACTAACCCTGTTTACCTTTGTAAAAAATTTTGAAAAGTGGAGGTACCCACTCTGGACATGGCCACCATCTTCATTGCCACCTCCACCTCCGAAAGAAAGGGGCTGAAGCTCTCATTTGTTGCGACCAAACAGGTCGTGACCCCTCCTAAAGGATAAGGGGAAGAAATTGGTTGAGAAGGTCCCCAAGAGGAAGCATTGATTCTCCACCACCGGGGTGGGTAGTTCAACGGATATCCGACATCCTCACTTCAAAGTCCCAATGGGGGATGAGTTGTTGGCGGCTTCCATAACTGTAGCCTTTGGGGGCAGAAAATGTGAGCTGTCGTGGAGTCCCAGAGGCAAGACTATGTAAAGAAGGCGAGGTCTACAAGTGACTCCACCGCTTTCGAGGCCTCAATGAACCAAGCTCACTGTGAAGAAGAGAAGCGATAAATTGGATTACGAAGCTCTTGCCCTACTTCCTCCTCCAGAGATCCAAACTGTAACAACCACTTTTCATAGGTATTGGACGGAGATATGGCAATCTTTCGTGGAGAACAGTGATGCTGTAGTCTTGTTCTCCACAATAGTGAGCCGGGCAATGAGGGCCTTTAGTGTAGCCATAGAGGTTGAAGCCCTCTTTAAAAACCTTCAATGTAAAAATAGAGAGTTTGTTAGTAAAGCCTCCTAGGCTGAGGAGGGTGCCAGCAAAGCCAAAGCGGAAGCTAAAGGGCTTAAGAAGAAACAAGCCGAAGAGTCTATGAAGCTCGCTTCTACCTTAGCAGAAATTGAAAATTTGGAAAATGAGGTTCACTAGTCTCAAAGTGAAGTGACCTCTCTAAAGAGAGTGGAGACATCCAACGCCCACCAAAGACTGGCAGTTGAGGCCTTGAAGAAGGCCAATTAAGAAAATGCTTTCCTGAAATAGCATGTGGGAGTGTTAAACTCCAAAGATTCAATTTTTTATCATTTAGGAAATAAGAAGGTGAATATAATGCAATAAAATTACCGACAGTGAGGCAGCATGCGCAGTTCTTCTGTCACTTGAACTAAGTGGTGAGTGGCGACAACAAGTGGGAAAAATCGGGAATCTTCGAGTCAAAGTCTGGGTAGAAGAATAGGATTTCAAATTCCCTTGTGTCTGAGTCTCAAATTGGGATTTTTGAAAGTGAATTATTGAAATGTCGTGTCGTCTTCTTCAGACTTTGGGGTGATGGATGTATTTGTTGTGATTTTGGGCAATTATCAAAGTTTGGTTTATCTTCAATTAATGGGCCACATTTTTCAAAAAAGACCCGTTCTTACCCATTTTCTAAAACAAGAAAAGGCTCATTATCAAACAAAAGAAAAATGGCCCACGACTTAATCCTCCCCAATTCTCTACCCAATGGAGATCACAAATGACAGATCAAGTGCGCAGTTGCACCACCTCGTCTGGTGCTGGCTCCGTCACTCCTCAATTTTTAATTCAGACATCATCTAATCCAACTTTAATTCAGTTGGTATTATATCAACAAGATCAACATATTTGTATCCAATTGGCATGAAAAGTACACATGTATCCGTACAACAAATTATGAACATGTTCGTTGCTTCCATAGTTACATCCTATACAAACACATAATAAATTGTAAAATAAAAAATGCAGTATTATGCATTCACTTTTGGACAGCTTAAAAATTCACGTCTTTAACCGATACAATGATTAATGGATGAGAACTCACAAATTAACTTAAAAATGTAATTTACGTCCTATAGCATTGTTATATGGTGAAATCAATTGAAAATTTGATATTTCATAAATAACATATTTAAACAGGCCATAGTACAAAGAAAAACGTGTAGTGAAAAAGTCATGAACTTTAATTTAATATGTTGCTTAATTTAAAAAAACACATTTTAAATCAAATAATTATTGAATGCAGATGTATTCAACATGGTCCTGAAGACCAAATATATGATCATGTTTGAGCCCCATTTTTTATTTGATAAAAATGTATTTTGGAATAATGATTTGATGGAGAATGCGTGGTTAAAAAGTAAGGAAATTTTTTAGATTTGTGTGTAATATTATTTTATTGAAAATGTGCGGTTGAAAATAAGAGAGAAAAAAATATATTTTAAAATAATGAGAACCGAACAAGGGCATAGATAAAAATAAATATAAAACATTTGTTTTTCTGGATTGAGATTAGAGATTAATCACCCAATCAATCATTGCTATGGATGATACATCAGATTAAATCACATATCGTAAAATTACATTGATCTCGTGTTGTAGCTTCAATTTTCATTGAATTTCAAAATAGCATTTCGTATGGAGTTACAATATTAGGCAGGCGAACTATTATACTGTGTTACAAAAATTTAAAAGAGGAATTTTAGGACGATATTTTTATGCACTTTTATATATTATTAGAGATAGTATATAAAACACTTATTTATTTTTTGATAAATAAATTGTATTAATTTAAGTTTACATTTTTGATTGATTATGTGCTTATTGGGACTTCTATTATTATTTATTTTCATAAAAAATGATCGAATATCTACTTAATTTGTGTAAATTATGTTAGTTGTAGTAAAATTCCCAACTTGAATACAATTTTTATAAAAAATAGACCATTTGAAGTTTAATTGGAGTTGATTTGAAGCAATTGAAGGTTAATCGGATTGTCACATATCAATTGAAAATATTAATGGAGCATTTGGGAAAAGATCATAAGTTTTGGGAGTTAAATTAGACAATTGAAAAGTTTTAGGACTAAACTGCAAACTTTGGAACTTGCTTTGGGTCAATTATTAATTACTTTGGAATGAAGATGACTTAATTACAACATTAGAAGATGAGTGACTAAAGTCACATGAAAAAATAAGTCCAATTGAAAAATGAAACACAATTGAAAAATAGATTTGTTTCACTTTATCTCTTAAACTCTTTGGTAAAACCCAATTTAGCGGAGACAGATCATCCAATCTCTTCAGTTCTTTTCTGAGGCGAGAAACTTCTCTGGCGTAATGTGTTGCGATGCGTCGATGTCGAGAATAAAAAATCACAAGTTTAAGTGTGTCAATGCGGAGAATATGCGTCATAATGCGTTTCGTACTTTTAATATTATTTGAAGTATAATAAATAGATTTTTATATTAAAAAAATTTTTTTATATAAAAATAAACATACACATTTACTATTAAATATTAATTATACTATTAATGGATTGGACACTAAGTAGAGGATTTTCTTGAGGTCTTGCTCTTGCACAATTAAATTCATTGAGGAACCAATTCTAAACTTTGATAATAGCATATCGTAATAGTAAAATGCCTTCATAATATTGATAAGTTGATAACTAACAAAAGAGGATAAAAGTTATCAAGTTATCAACATACAATATGATAACTAACAAAATATGATAAAAGTTAGAACACTTCTACATTAAGTCACATAGCCTAACTTTTGTTTAACTCTTTATCGGATTCTAGCTTGATCTCTTCTTCTTCATCAACTCATCTTCCGTGTCATCCGATACAAAATTATTTTCGTCGGGGTCCCTTATTTCATCTTCATCATTTCGAAAACCTCTTGTACGTTGTAAGATATCATTCTCTAACTCCACCACCTCCACCTCCACCTCCTCCTCATCATCATCATCATCATCACAACCCTCAACAATCCAAGATTGTGCATTACTAGCATCACTTGCTAGTAGAGTTTCTAATTTATCTTTCCTCCTTTTCTTTTTGTTCATCAATCTTGTATTGAATTTGATATAAACTAAATTGTTCATCCTTGTAGCATCTAAGCGGTTCCTCTTCTTAGTGTGCACCTACATGAAAGAAGTTGAAAATTTTTAGTAAACTTTAAATCATCAAACTACTACCAAAGTAATAACTAAAATATAGCAACATAATTAAGTATTTAGTACTTACACTTTCAAAGACACTTCAATTTTTCTCACAATCCGATGAACTCGTAGTCAAACCAAGGATCCTCTTTGCCATGAATTTCAAATTTGGTGTTTGATTGCCATAAAAGTCCCACCAACTTACTAGTATATACAAAAAAGAGAGATAAATATAATATATTATATATCCATGTAGTATACTAATTTAACTATTAAAAAAATGAAAAGAAAATAATTTAAATATACCCGGATTGTAATTTGAAGTATTGTTCTCACATCCACTTATAGCTAAAGATTTTCCAAATGCATCTTCTTTTTGAGTGTATCTTTGCAACTCGACATTTATCACATGATGTTGCATTTGAACGTCGAGAATGAACTTCTCAAACACAAATAATCACATTATTTGCTATCAATTCATCATCTTTGATACTTGGATTCTTGAAGTAATAAAATGGATTCAAAAGATAAACCGTTGTATGAAGTGGACTATCAAGTCGATCCTTGGATTTTGCATCAATAATGTTCAAGATTTGCATATAATTACTTTCCTTCTTCAATGTCTTTCTAATGTCATCTTTTGCATTTTGTAGCTCTCCATAAACAAAGCCCATTGAAGGCTTCTCCTCCCCCATCAACTAGTCTAAGCACTTTCACTAATGGAGTAAACACCCTCAAACACAACTCTATCAAGTTCCAAAAATAGTTGGGAACCACAACATCAAATGCCTCTTTTTCCTTTTTGCTCTTAGACCATTTAGTATTATCCCATTCATTGCTAGTCATCATATTTCTCAACTCTTGTTTTTATCGAGCAAACTTTGTAATGTCAAGAAAGAGGATGTAAATCTAGTAACTCCCGTCCGAACTATCTCCCTTTTTGTAAACTTCCTCATCAATGTCAAAGTTTTGTGATGTGCATAGATGAAAATAGTGAATGATTTTGCCTTCTTAATCACTCTCTTGAAGCTAGGAAGTTTAGAGATTCCTTCAAACATAAGGTTCAATGTGTGAGTTGCACACGATGTCCAAAAAATGATAGGACGATGTAATTTTAACAAATTTGCAGCGGCCATGTTATTGGAAGCATTGTCTGTTACAATTCGAGCCACATTTTCCTCTCCAACCTCTTTAATACATTCATTGACATAGTCAAATATGTATTGAGCAGTGTGAGCATTATCATTAGTTTCCTTTGAAGAACGAAATGTGGTTCCCAATTTATAATTCATGCACAAATTCATAATGCTTCTTCTTTTTCTATCACTCCAAGTATCGGTCATTATAGAACACTCATTACTCTTCCACTCCTGTTCTTGCTTTTTAAGAGTTTCCTTTGTTCTCTCCACATCTCCCTTCAAAAGTGGCTCTCTTAGTTGGTATTGTGAAGGAGGGGGTGTAACTTGGGCCATATTGACCAAGAGCTTCAACAAAGCATTTAAAGCTATCATTATCAATGGAATTAAAAGGAATTCCAACTTCATATCTTGCCAAATATTGATGAACTTCTAATGTCCTTTTCTTAGCAATTGCATCATAGATATTTTGTTGTTTCTTTATCTTACTTGCACTAACACTATCTACCTTGATTGGCCTTGAGAAATTATCCATGGGACCAACATGAACATGTCTCTTCCTAGACCCTCCTTCAATGATAGAAATTTCATCATCTTCTTCCTCACGTGTAGAAAAAGACATAACTACATCATCCCTCAATTTAACCTCATTCAATGCCTTCTCTAACCTTTTAGACTTATTCTCTTCAATTGCTTCAAGGCACATGGTCTTTTGCTCTTTTCTAGTTTTAGGACATGATCTCACACCCTTTCCTTTAATTCCCGCTATGTGAATTTTATGCCTATTAATTCCCGCCTTTGTAACTTTACCACACAATGTGCATTTCACATTATTAGGTTTAGTAGGATCTTCAAGAATTCCAGTTTCCCATCCAATGTCCCCAGAACCCTTTTTCAAATCGCTATCTTCAAAACTAGAATTAGAGGCCATTGAAGAATTATTTTGCTCCATTACTTCCTACTTCCTAGAATCATTTTGCTGACAGGTCAACGTCGATCAATTTTCCACCAGAAACACAAATTCAGAGAAGATCAATTTTCCACCAGAAACATAAATTCAGTTTACATTACTCATTCATAAATGTCTCTGAATTTATTTTTTAACAGTATCCAAACATTTCTATGCGTATTTCCATGGTGACCATCTACTACATTGTTTAATACACAAAGCAAGAAAAACAAGTAAAACACTGAACTGATGACTTCTGAGTGACGGTCTGAGCACTGAAGTTTGACGGAGTCTGCTGCGCCTGTCCGCCAGAGTCCGGAGAAGGGAGAGATTGGAGAAGGTGGAGAATTTGGGAATGGGAAATTAGGGATTGATTTGATTTCAATTTGGGAGACGAGAGAGACAAGTCTGTATGTTAAATTGTTAATAATGTTATCTATTATGGACTGGGCCAGACAAATAGCCTAATCTAATTTAAAAAAGGGATGAATTAAACGGGTCAGCCCAATGTTAAACAAATGACAAAAAAAAAAAAACAAAGCCCAATTTGGGTTTGCTAACGCGGGTTTAATCCAGTTTGAACCGTTTAATCGCACCTACTCGCGCACTGCTCCGCCTAGGCAATCAACAAAAAATTTTGATTGCATTTTCACACGCATATCACAAATTCGACCTGTTTTCAATGCGCACGGCGCCTAGGCAGCGCATTTTGGCTCATTTTAGAACACTGATTTAAACTATTTAATAGAAATTAATTTGAACTCTTTTGTGGAAATCAAATAAAACAAGGATTTTGCCTCAATCTTATTCTAAAAATACTTACTTTAGTCCAACAATTAAATGGGGACTTGTAGAGTTTCATTAAACACATACATTCAAGTCGAAGGTCAGGGGATTCATTGTACATATATTATTCAAGCCAAAAGAAGAAGAAAAATCATGAAATCAATCGAAGTTAGAGTTTCAATGATTTCACAAGAAGAAGCGAATCCTTGGTACAAGATCTTCATTTTTTAACCCTTTTTTCCTTAAAGCTTGGTGATGCGCTTTAATTCGTTCTTTTATTTTTATTCTCACATGATGTGTAAATAAGTGTATGTTTGATACTCTTTAATTTATTTTATGGTTTGTTATATGATCATTTACAACGAAACATTCATACAATAAAATATTCTACACATATACCAATTTTTTAACCACACATTATCCTAAAAATCACTGTTCAAAACATTTTTTATACCAAAATGGTATTCAAATAGGCTCTAATTATTTAGTTATGATCAAATATTGTAACCTAGTTTTGAACCGTAATTCTAATTTAAAAAATTAAACATTCAATTGATTTTGTCAATTGTTTTTACTTCCAATCTTAATGCTTCAATTAATTGGCCACTAATTCATTGATTTTGTGAACAATAATTACGTAGAGATGCAGATTATTTGTTTAGTTCACGTAGTAAAAATTGAGAACTAATATAAAAGTGTAAATATATATTTTCTAGTTTATGCGGTCGTTACATGGATTTTTAGAGGTTTAATGCGTTTAATTAAAGTGTATCCAGATTCACATAAAAATCTGGAATTAATTTAATTAAATATAATCAATTTGAACTTGAGAGAATTAAATTGAATATGTTAGAATAATTCGATCGGATAAATATAATCAATTGTTATAGAATTTGGCAATTGATATTAAGGGGATAATTATGTTGAACTCATAAATCCTAACACTTAAATCATCATATAAAAAAGGTCACTTTCATTGTTTTAGTAAATTTAAATAAAAAATCAGCAAAAAAAAAAAAAACTATTTCTATTTCTTTCAATCGAATTAAAGTTACAAATAATTTAACCAACAGTTAGATAATAGTCCTCGTGAGAGCGATATTCATACTCGTTGGTTTACTATATTACTTGTTACAATTGGTACACTCACTACAAAAAAAAAGAGCTCCAGCGACTAATCCTTCAGCGACCACAAATATTTGGTCGCTGTAGAGCACCATCACTGACCACATAGTGGTTGGTGAAAGGGGTTGGTCTGCTAAA
This sequence comes from Fraxinus americana, assembly GCA_035079005.1. Taxonomy (NCBI): domain Eukaryota; kingdom Viridiplantae; phylum Streptophyta; class Magnoliopsida; order Lamiales; family Oleaceae; genus Fraxinus; species Fraxinus americana. The sequence continues at coordinate 31,522,244 of CM068707.1, forward strand.
ATGAGAATTTTTTTTTTTAACTCTTCAGCGACCACATTTTGGTCGCTGTAGGTTACTTTCTGGCGACCAAACCCAGTGTGGTCGCTGGAACACTTGGTGCTAAATTTTTCCTCTTTTTTTGCATTATTTAACGACCACGATTCGTGGTCGCTAAATAATACTGGCTTCTAGTGACCAAATGTTGGTACCCAAGAAAATCAATTACCCAAGCTCCACCCTGTCGTTGGGGACCACTAGAAGAGGCCAAGCCAAGCGTGAAGAAGCAGCACCCATTTCATTTCTGTACTTCGAGCAAGGACTCATTGGCGTGCGACCGGTTGAAGGTAAATTCGAAAATCCTTTTTTTTGTTCATGTAATTTGAAACTTCAATTGGATTTGTGATTTAGCCCGTACGAAATGCAGTTTTTGCTGTAAATTTGAGTGGTTTTCTTTTCTTTTAAAAAATCTTCAATTAATTTATTTTGAATTTAAAAGTTCTTTTGTACCCCGATTATTTTGGCCACTGCATTTGCTGATTAGCTCAAAAATTGGAATTTTTGTTTCTCACTTTTGCTCTGACCAATGTCATTGTTGTATTTTGATGGTTTTGTGTTTGATGGTGTTTCTTTAGTCATTTGCGAGGGATGTTCACGAGGATTATCAGACTTTTAGAAGCGGGGATAAAGCCAGTGTAACTTATTCTTTTACCTTCTTACAATTGTTCTTTTCTTTTCCTATTATAACTCCGCCTGAGTGAAACGTGTCTTCTTTTTCTTGAATATGCATAGGCAAGGGAAGCAGATTTAAAGAAGCAACAGCTTGCAAAAACGGTAATATTATCTTTCTTTTCTGCTAATTGTTTACCTTATACTCCATATTAAAATTTTATTGATTCTTGCTAATTGTTTACCTTATACTCCATATTAAATTTTTATTGATTCTTGCTAATTTTCGCTAATTTTATTCATACCTTCAAAAATGTTAACAAACATGCATATATTTGTTAGTGATCTTGGATTGTGGTGTATATAATCTCCCTTGTAATTAGTGCAAGGCATTTTCAAAGGTGTTTACTTTGTGTTTCACTGTTCAATTGTAAACCTGAAAAGGGTCAGATTGACATGTAGAGAAATTATTTGAGTACTTAGGCATATGATGTAAACTAATCAACCTTTAGCTTTTGTTATTGCATTGAAATCAGTGATTTTAATTTATTGAAGTATAAAATTCTCTATCTTGAATTTTGTTCTCGTGTTTAAATTTTTAACCTGCTGTTTATATTGTTGATAGGTTGAAGAAAGAGTTCGACAGAATGGACGAAATTTTCAGAAGTCCAAAACAGGATCAGTCCCTATCTTCAAAGTCAGCTTTAGAGAGTAATGCACCTCTTAGACATAAAGACAAATACACATATACTGCTATTCCTCCAAACTCAAGCAATGAAAGCCCATCTCCTCGTGGGCAAGGACAACACTCTAATCAATTACACATTCTTGTCTCAACACCTTCTACAGTTCAATTTGATGTAAATAGGACAACTCAATCTAGTTTTGAAGTTACAATCTCTTTTTGTGGTTAAATATTAGTCATTTAAGGTTATGTATTGACTATTAATACTTGCAATATGTGCAATACAATTTCATTTCTGCAGCGACATCTTTCTTTTTAATTTTAATTTTTTTCGATTATCGAAATTGTTAATTTCAGTTTTTTTTGGAGTTTTTGAAAGTTGAAATATTGGATAAAATATTAGGAATAAACAGTATTTTTGATATTAAAAGATTTGTTTACCGACCAAAGATTGGTTGCAAAAGGGTGTAAAATCAACCAATTTTTCCTTTAACAACCAAATTTTGGTCGCTGGATGTTAAATATTAGCAACCAAATTTCTGGTCGCTAAAGACTAACATTTACCGACCACTTAATTGGTTACAAAAGACGTTTGCCATGATGAATCAACCAATTTTCCACATTTACCAGCGACCATGACTAAAACCTTTCGCGACCAAATTTTGGTCGCTGTATGCTGTACATTTAGCGACCACACTTTGTTGGTTGCTGAAAATCTTCACCAACGGTGAATTACCGACCACGCAGCGACCACGGTTTTGTGGTTGCTAAAGGTATTTACCTACCAAAAAATACCCTTTAGCGACCAATTAATTTGGTCGCTGGAGCCAAGATTTTTTGTAGTGACTTGCGGAATCTAAAATTGACAACAGGTTTATAAATCGGTTTGATATTATAAATCGAGTGTTTAAGTTGTTAAGTAGGGAAATATGCGATTTATAATTCGATCTAAGTTTTATTATCCCCATGATCTATAAATAATGACGTACACTTAATTTATTTTTTAAAATCTTCCCAATTTTATTATAAGTTTATCTCCGACTTTGGTAGTAAGATTGTTCATACATTTTGTGATGTGCCGGACTTTACCACACGAAATATAATTTGTGAAATTGACAACATAAATTTAATTTCACTTGAATGTCGTACATATGACTTTAATTCTGAGCGGATAATGATGTTTAATTACTTCTTGAAGTTCTTTGAAGTATCCATTGGTGAGATCAAATAATTGATCAATATCTCAGTGCCTTCGAAATTAAATATCTCCGTGCCTTCGAAATTAAAGTGAAACGTGTAACATGCATTCACCATATGCCATCCGTAACCTATTTAACATGCACGATCATGAACTCAAGAATTTTCTATTGGACAGTAAAATCCAATCTCAATAGTTCGATATTAATTATTGAATTAATATTGTGATGTAATCGCATGAGACTTTCAGATAGAGAATAAGATTTTGAGGATATGTATATTTGGAAAAAAGCTTTTGGTGATTTTAACTTGTATCGTATGCTAGGCTTGATCTGTGAGATAATACGTAAGAACAATAAGTCAGAGGATATAATTATTATTCATATATAATTTCAGTAATTTTAGTTAGTTTGAGAGTGCAATCTCATTATTTTAGTGGAATATAATGAGGTCAATAAGTTATCTCCACATATCAAGAGTTCATCAGGTCCAGATTAACTTATTGGACCTTAGTTTAATTTGATCCGATTTAGTCCCTTTGTGGCTTCAAAATAAAAACTGGAATAAAGTATAAAAGTTATAATTTATTATTGATTGTAATGAAATTAATTAATTAAATGAGGAGATGTGTCGTGTGTGTTACACGACATTTTGGATGACATCCCTCTTAAGTATAGGAAATCTGATCATTCATTGAAAAAAAAAATGTATTTTTAAAATCAATGTACAACTCTTTCAAATATGTACTTAAATAGAGGTTGAATTAAAGTTCTTTATTGTTGTGCCCACACGCATGAAATTCTTGTAGTATTGAGTCTTGAAGAACACTAAAGAATATAAAAGGGTTATAAAGTGGAATCAAAATTATCAACGGAAAGAAATTTTTCTAAAACACGCTACAATGATATTTCTTAAATTCAACAAAATTATTATTTTTTGTTAATTGGGCTCGTTTGATTCTCATTATTGTAGAATGAGAATAAAAAATATAGTTATTATTGGGCCCCACACAAGAGATATAAATTCAAAATTGATGGTTTGATGTGATGAATAACGGTCTAAAAATGAAAAATAAGAAACGAAGGCTTTGTCTCAACAAAATAAGAAAGCCAAAACTTGCCAACTTATCAACCTACCAAATACGGTAAGGTTGAAAGCTCAATTTTAATAATCAGCCAACTAAAACCCTGTTTCTGCTTGCCTTAAAAGTTCAGATTTATCAGATAATATATTAAATTTCTTGGTGTCACAAAGTTAATTAGATGCCCTGTCTGATTCCATTAATTCCTACTTAAGACACCTTCTATTAGATTACCAGATTAACCCTCAAGACATTTCTTCAAACTCTTGATGCTAAGTATTGAATATGAGAAGTGGAGGGAGAGAACTGTCTTAACACACACTGGTGGGATCCTGTGGAGCTTTCCAATGGACTCCGAGGATTATTAAAAAGTAAGAAAGAAAATTAATGATTGGAAAAGAATAAAGAAAGATTAGGTTTGGTGATTGCACTACTTAGGATAGGAAAGTGCTAACTCTCACTTTTGCCTAATCAAACCTTATTTATATACTTTTTATTTATTTATTATTACTTCAAATGAATAATTAATAAGAGAGTCATGCTTGATGTACACTATTTGGTGGTGGGGGTCCGCAATTTAAAAAATCATGGGCCCCACATTTTTTTTGTGAGAGGAGAATCAAAATTAATGTATAAAAAAGTGTACAAATGAAATTACTCTTAATAAGATATATCAACTTAGATAAGAATGATGACAAAGTTTACCACAAATTAATTCTTTGAACTAATTAGAAAAGTATCATTACGGTCTTCCTAGAATTCATTCTCCTCGCTCCTAACTCAATAATTTCCTCCACCTCTTTAGGGTTGAGCCCCAATATTTGGCGACATACTTAAAAAGTCACCCACAACTTTTATGAACTTTCTTGAATCAGTACATGCAACATTTCAATCGAACTTTTCCCCTCTAATGACATCTTAACTCGAAAGAAACAAAGAAGAAAAAAGAACTAAATTTTTTTTGATAACCATGAATGTTCGAACCAACTTGTGCGCACCTCGACTAATCTCACGGAATCCTGAAGTAAAAAAGAAATAAAAATTTTATTCACAATACATTATAAAATTATATATCCCCGCACAAGTGTACATAAACCATGAAGATCTACGCCATATGTGTCACAATTATACCCCCATTAAGTTAATGTTCGGTATCTATTTTTTTAAAATTTATTTTTCTTCAAAATTCATTTTCAACGGAATCTACAATTTTTATCAAATTTTCAACCACATATTTTATCTGTTTTTATCAAAATTTACTAAAAATTGAAATAAACTAAATGGGGCTAAGCCCGGTTTACACAATTCCCTAAGAGGTACGTAGTGATGATATAACATATAACAAGACAAAATTGCAGCCATTTGCTTCAACAAATTGCACCCCATAATAAATTCTACATGTCCAAATTTGAACAAGCAAGCATGGGCTATAGTAACCAAGCTATAACTATTCATAATCACACCCAAAAAAATTGTAGACCACCAAATCTAGATACCATTTTGGCATATTCTTGCAGAAAATAAAAGAAAACAAAATGGAAAAAAAATCAAAATAAAATACATATATGAATATCATCAACATCGAATTGCTACTTTATTCCTAATTGCTGCGACTCAGTACATTTCTTCGAGAAGAATCCGTGAGCTCGATTGAGCGATAAAGAAAAAGAGAAGATATTTTCAACCAGCTAGACTAAATTATATTAACTTTATTCTTAGAGATGAAGAAGGAGCGAGTTATATTTTGGATAAGCAAAGAAATTTAATCAAAAATTCTCACCCTCAAGCATCTAGATCCTTTATTTGCTCTTCTTCTCCTGCATTAGGATGTTAACACAGTCAATTAACATGAACAAGATATTAATTAGCTGCTCTTATCTCATCAATATGAAGAAGAAGATCCGTTATTTGAAACATGAGTTTTGACATAATTACTATTCTCATTGTTGCTGCTGCTGCTTCCGCCATTGATTTTGAGCCCATTATTCTCAAAGCTAATGATTCTGCCATTGTTAATCTCTTTTTTGGCAAAAGTGCTCTTGTTATTGTGCATCCACACCTTGAGTACACCCCTTGAAACTCCTATTTCATTGCAGAATTCTTTAACTGTTGATTCATCACATTTTTGCATTTTCCACCCAAGTTTTTCCGAAAAAGAGAGCATTTTTTCCTTCTGCTCCTGGCTGAATTTTGTTCTGAATCTCTTTCTTCCACTTTGGTTCTCTGTCTTGAATTCTGTTGGTATCGCCGGATCCTGGTGGTTGTGGTCTTCCGGAACCGCCATACTGAGGGCCAATAACATGTTGGTTGGTTGTGGTGGTGGGGAGGGGGAAGATGAAGGTCGTCTAGGTGGAGGTGGGTAGCGGAAATCAAATAGAGGAGGGATTATACTGGTGGGGGAGGGATCATTAGGCTCACGGCGGTGGAAATTGCGATGGCAGCCACATGCAGCGCATTTTAGGGAGGTGGGATCTGCGTTGGTGGCGGAAGCGGAAGGCATGAACTCTCCACAACCATCCATGGCATGTCCACCCAATCTGGCAGCATGGTTCTTCAAACATTCTTTGTATGTCACCACCCCCACAGGCAGTGGTGAGTGGTGTTGGCGGTGGTGGTTCTTCTTGATTGCGCCGTTGTTGAAGGATAAGAAGGGCTCAATGGGTTGAGTTTGTGGTGGGGTATCAAATTCAGAGTCATCTGGACTTTTGGTTGTGGTGGGGTTGGCGTATAAGTCCATTGATGGAGTATGTTCTCAAGAAAACCCAAATCTCTGGTTAGGGTTCCTTAGTTAAGCTCAAAAACATTCTTTGATTTTCTTGGGAGAGAGAATTTGATATTTAAGGTGATTAAGATTTCAATTTTGGGATTTAATGCAAGTTGGGGTTTGGTTTGTCTTAGAGGTTGGGAGTGGTGGGGTAGGGGTAAGCGTAGGGTATAGTAGTAGGCGGTGTATAACGATAGGGGGGTGATAACAACTAGACAAAAGGCCTTTCGCAATAATGTCAACCATTTGTTTATGGAAAATTCAGGTTGAATTTCTAGGGTTGTTGTAGTTGAGGGTGTTAGATCGAGTTCAGATCTAAACTGGTTTTTTTTTTAAGCAGATGTTTCATTTGTTGTTACATCAAAATTAAAATTTTGGTGACAGAGAAAATAACAGACAAATCTGGAGAACATATATGAATTGGAGTGTGGTAGGTGGTAATTAATGTTGTTTATGAGTAATGAAACAGATTAGTTGTGGGGAAAATAAATATTGTATACATCACTAGATGGTAAAAATTAAATTAAAGAGTTGTCATGTGTCAAAATCTGCACACTTGTCAAATGAATAAGGTGGAAGAATTCTTGAACTTGACCTCCACTAATTGCATTGCATCCTCTGAATGTAACATTTGAGGTTTGAAGTAGGAATATGATCTTTTACTGATTGAGGGTTTTATGGTACTTGAGATAATATATGATGTACTTGAATCCAAATCCTCTCAAAATAAAAGAAAACTATTTACTTGGAGATAATATAAAAAAATGATATGCATCAAATTGATGTGATAGTAATTTTCATTTGTCTTGTGATGTTCATACTGTAACCTAAGTGGATAAAAAAAAAAAAAAAAAAAAAAGAACCGAACAAAAAACATTTTTGTCTTGTAGTATGATCCATATCTTAAAGATATGACCATTAAAGCAAATCTCTTCGTTTTTTTCCAAAAGAAAAGAAAATAAATAAAAAGAGAGATAGAGTGCTCTAAAAAGCTAATTTCTTCTTTGAGATTGATTATAAGACATAAATGTGGTGAGCTAAGCTTAGGTCCATGTGCTTATCCTTAGGGTTGTGAATGAACTTCTAAAATCTAATCATTCAAAATTAAATTAAATTTATATTTATTTAACAGATATCAACTCCATAAACGATCTTACAATTTTACAAAAAATATATATTTTACATTTTCGTAAACAGTCGTCCAGACCTGATCCCTCCGCGAGGAGCATCCCTTCTTCTAAAATTACAAGATGGTTTCTATGAGTTCTTTAAGGAGAATTGTCTTGCTTTATTAGGCATTTTTCTTTATAAAAAATAAAATTGTAGAAAATGAATACAAATAGGAAAAGAGATTTCTCACAGTAAAAGCCTAGATATTTGGTGCAAGAACAAATAAAATAAAGTTAAAAGTCAAAATCTCCTCAATGGATTGGAACCATATCCTGACATTTTGTCATTGTCATATTCGCACGCGCAACAATTGCAATTCCAAAGTATTATTTTATTAACATTTTCAAAAAAAAAAAAAAAATTAACAAAACCCTTCAAATATGTTTCTCAAAATAATCATTATCTTAGTGTGAAAATAAATAATTTGTTTTTTCTTGACTTATAAAAGAACTATTTATTTAAGAATTTCGACTGACGAAAAACATTATTTATTTAAATATTTCAAAATTTATCAAACAAGCACCATCAGAAAAGCAATTATTATTGGGGACCAAACCAATAGTTTGAGTGTGTAATTACTAATCCAGTGATGTGATCAACACTAATCACATACTGTGCAATAATTTAGGTTCTCTTGGATAAGATTATTACAAGTTACAAATATCTAGCGCCGAGATTTTTCTTGTATTCTAATAATACAAATTAACTATTAAATTTTTTTTATTTGACTTTATATAAACCTTTCAATTTTCAGTGAAAGCCAAGAACGGCGGGTCAAACTTTAAATAGTAGAGCGGTGGAATTAAAAAATTCTAAAATAAAATAGATTCTAGTCGAGCAATCACGATTCTATTGAAGTTAAGACTACCCTGTTTGAGTCAAATTATTATAAAATGAGAATGAAAAATATAGTCCTTATTGGGGTCTACACGAGAGATAGAAAATTTAAATTTAAATGTTGATGTGATGGATAACGATCATATTTTTCATTTTAATGAAATAATAATGTAGATCAAACGGGGGCTGAGGTACGTAATTAAAATTTTTATTTTAATTTCCGTTTCAAAGAGTGAGTTCTAGAACAGAACCTAATTCTACAAAATTACTTCAAAGTTATGTGGGCACCACAAAAATGAAGGCATCCTAAGAAATTTATTGGCTCAAAGATAAACATGTAGCCTTACACTTTTGTCACATAAAAATATTGATTAGCATCTAGTGTGGATGATAATATTGAACCATGTAATCGAAAATAAAATTAATTAAGTCGTCAAATTTGAGAGAAATTTCTTATACATAGACAGTGCATTAATTACGACTTGTCGCATAAGTTATTTTGAAATTTACGATAAGATTATTGATTAAGAAAATATCTATTGAACCAACAAAAAGTAAATAATTGATAAGATATCTCTATCTTACAATGTTATTAGGTAAAGTAGAGTAGAATAATTGTAGGAGAATATCTCAATTATGATAATCTTCGTTCTCCTCTCTTTATCAATTCTTGTATCGAAGTGTCCGATGTCATACGGCATTCAAGAATTTGGTTCTTTCATTTTAACTTGCAACCTAGAAAGTGTCAAAGCGTCTCATGTCATACGACATTCAAGAATTTGGTTCTTTCTTCTTAATTTGTAACTTAAAAAGTGTCAAAGCGTCTCATGTCATACGGCATTCAAGAATTTGGTTCTTTTATCGAAATTTGTAACCTAGACAGGGACACATTGGCTCCATTTTGGTCATCCATTTAAAGTGGATTTTTCCACTTGTACATCAAGGACTACACCCCCCTCACATGGGGAGTGGGGTCCACTCGAATAATATTTTTTTATTCGAGTGGACTCCACCCTCCATGTGAGGGGGGTGTAGTCCTTGATGTGTATCCTGATGTACCGATAGCATCACCCATTTAAAGTCCCCTGATTTTAGACTTTTAGTTGTTATTATACGTGTAAAATGGGTCATTACGGCTTGTAATTTAGGTCAAGCACGTCAAGGAAATGTCGGTCAAGCTCGATTTATAAGAAATGTCCATGTTGGGTTAGTCGTGTCGCCACCATAACCTATTCTACACTTTTTACGACTTATACGAATTTTTTATTATAATTTATTTTCCATCCTGCTTCAAAATATTAATTAACACGAGTATTGTGTTAACTAATTCTTAGAGATTCATTTATAGATATAGTACGATTGATCCTATACGTACCAAACTCACTTTGAATTTTATTTCACTTTATATTCCTTATTTTTCTTGTCACGGAAACTCTAATATCTATAATATACTAAAAATCACATCAACTGAGAATCATTTTTTTGAACGAGTATAGTCATTCTAGAATTCAATTATTTCAATAATATCTTATCATTGTTTTTCAATATGTATTTTAATTACAAACTATAATAAATATTATAATTGATTCTCAATTAATTAACATTAACATTCACATTCATTTAATTAATATTAATTAGAATTTCGCATTCATGTCCCTATAATTAATTCTAAATTAATTAATATCACATTAACTTAATTAATATCACATTAAAAAATGCAATTCATTATTCACATTTATGTATGTTAATTAATATCCAATTTCACTTAGTCTCTGCTTGGTACACATTCTTTCAAAATACATTCTTTTAAAACTTATTTTGAACCACACATTTTTCAATAAAATAATATTTTTCATCATATCAATAATTTTTCCTTACTTTTTAAGAACATATTTCCTATCATATCACTATTTAAAATATATTCTTTCCTCAATAATATTCATCAAATACACTCTTAATTGAAAATTAATTTATATTCATTTAATATAAATGATTTAACATTCATTGTTACGTATAAATTGTTTGGTATTAATTTCAAATTAATTAACCTTCACTTTAATTCATGCATTATATTTGTCATTCATTTTCATTAATACATTTAGTTGTAATTCTAATATTCACGTTTAAGTATGAATTTTAGTATTTAAATGCATGTATAATAATTAAAATTTATTTTTAGGGACTTGCATTTCTCTCATATTTCGATCAAAAAGTTAAATTGAGAGTCAAATATTACTTTCACAACACTTATAAATCATTTTTAGAATAACTTACAACGCACGTTCAACTCTGACTAGTAAATAAAAGTATATCCAGGGGCGGAGCAAGAAAGATATGTTAGGGTGGGCTAAATTTTTTTTCCCCAATGAACTTGTACCATAAAAGATGTTCTATACCACACGAAATTTATTTTAAAAGATTAAATTCATGACACTTATAATAATGTGGATCACAATATATTTTGAACACCTATAACAAAGTTCTAACAAATATATTTTTAACTAATAAAATTAAATATATATAGCATATTACTTAATTTGATAAAAACATCAATTTCTTGGTCAAAATAAATAAATTTTTAACTCACAAGTATAAATAAGTAATATATGAAGTGTAAAATAAAATATCTAATTTGGTAATAAGTTATTTGTGTTATGAATAAAATAAATATGTAATTGTTGTAGAGTTTTAAACTATTTGAAAAATTGAACATTCGCTTAGGTTGGAAATGAAGTTAGTTGGGCTAAAATTAATGTTTGGACTGAGCTAAATTTTTATGAGGAAATTATACCAAACCATGTCTTTTCTTTTACATTTTATAAATTCAGGTTTTTAAGTTTTTTATTCAATTATCATGTTTTTATAATTTTAATTAATAATGATTTTATAAAATTAAAATAACATATATACCCACCCCACTACCTACCCTCACCGACTTTATTTTAAATATAACATCCTATCCAAACCCTAATTCATTTCACATCTCCTCCCTCTCTCACCCGCCGCCACCATCGCCCGCTGCCGCCTCCGGCTGCCTCCACCCTCCTCTCCTCCTTTCTTCCCCCTCCCCAAGGTCGTTGCTGCTGTGCTGTGCGGCACAGCAGCGCGACGCTGCGGTGTCGCACACATCGACAACAGCGTCGACGCTGCTGGGTCCCACCAGCGTCGACGCTGCTGTACGTTTTCTTTTATTTTTTTATTTGCGTGGTGATGGTACTATAGTGGAGGTTGAGGTACAAATGTGTGGTGTTGATGCGTGGGGCGGATTAGGGTCGGCGGTGGATGAGACGAAGAGTCTGTTACCAACTACTTTGGGTGCCTGTGACCTAGCTACTGTACTCTGGTGGTTTTTTTTTTTTTTTTTTTTGTGACTTACCCTATTGAACTGATTTTTTGGGTGTATGTGACCTAGCTATTGAATTGTAGTGGATTTTTTTTGTTTCTGTGACTTACCTACTGTATTGAGGTGGTTTTTTTTTTTTTTTTTTTTATGTATGTGACCTAGCTATTAAACTCTTGTGATTTTTTTTTTGTGTCTGTGACCAAACTATTGATCTGTGGTGGATTTTTTTAAGCGTCTGTGATCTGGCTATTGAATTATAATTATTTTTTAAGAGTCTATGAATTAGTTATTGAACTGTTGTGGGTTGTTTTTGGTGTCTGTGACCTAACTATTGAAATGTTGTGGGGTTTTTTTGGTGTCGATGACCTTACTATTGAGCTGTGACTTTGAAATTCATAATTTGTAACTTAAAAAAAGAATCTGTGATCTCGAAATTTTAAATCTGTGACCTCGAAATAATCTACGATCTACAAAATTTTTTATCTGTGACCTCGAAATAACCCGTGACCTACAGATTTTTTGATCTGTGACCTCGAAAAAGTCGTCGGATCGGAGTAGTCGCCGGAATTAAAGTGCTGTCGGAGTAGTCGCCGGAGTAGTAGTCGGAGCAATGAGGGTGGGGTGGGATGAGATGGGTTAATTTTATTATATTACAGTTAAATATTTAATTTCATATAATAATTTTGAAATGTAATTAATTAATTCAAGAAAAACCTGATTTTTGTAATTGTAAACTTTGGGGCCTGATTTTTAATTTTGGAATAGTAAACACCTGAGCTGTAAGTTTTTCCCAATTTTTATTTTTTTGATTTTCACCATGAATTTGGGCTAAGTTTTCCATTTTTATACAAGCCAATTTGCTTTTTGGCTGGGGTGGGGCGGGGAATAAAAATTATTCATTTTAAAAATTATTTAGTTAAACTAAACTTACTTCTAAGGAAATTTTTTGAAACGTTGTCAAATATGTCATGAATTTCTCTAAAACTTGAATAACCTTAACAATTTTTTGTCTAGCGAAGGGAACAATGAAGTTTTTGTCCAGATACAACTTACATGGTTCTTATTTTTTTCCGATCCTTTTGTATAACCATGAAAAATAATCGACAAACTGAATACAAATAAATCATGCATTTTGGTCTAATAATGTTTATCGAACGTATTAAAAATCCTTAAAAATACAGGTGTGTTCTAAAATTGTAGAATAATCATTGATGACTATTCAGTTTTACCAGGATACTTAGATAATCCTATTTATTTTAGAAGAGTTCTATTCAAATAGTAATTCTCATTTGAACTCGATAAATATGAGTCAATTTTTATAATAAAAGTACACACAAATATATTGATACACTATCTTAGACATCAACAGTAGCTTTTGGAAGTAAATATAATTAACTAGATACTTTACTTTTGTGTATATATTGATTATTTTAGGAGAAAACTTGAAATTGAATAAGAACAGATGAAAATGAACAATAATTGATAAAAAAAAAAAAGATGAAAGTTGGACATATTGTGGAAGCTGGGTACCAAGGAGTCATGTTAGGAAGTTGAAGGGACCTCAATTACAATATACAATCCAGAGACAAAATTGCACATCTAAATACATTGAATTCTCAAGATTTTTATCCCAATTTGGGATTTGAAGGTTGAATAACCCAATTGACTAGGAGATATACAAGCTTGGAAGAGGAGATCGAAGATCCATTGTTGGGAATTAAGTGCCGAACAACAACAATTGTTGGGATTATTTTCTTCATTCCTTGTATTGAACCCGATGATTTTTCCATCTTTTTGTTATTTATATCCAATTATATAACTGGCTAAATAATTGATTGTTAGGATAAACAATGTAACTTAAGTAAATATTTATTTAAGTCAATTGATTTTATGTAACTTTAATTGTTTGTGAAATGCTTATTGTTTGTTTAATTGCATTCAATTTCTTGATCACCAATTGATTGATTTAAAGACAATATTAATATCGAGAGGAGATTTATTTGTTTAATTTGTGCAATAAGTATCGAGAGATGATTTATTTTAGACATGGGGCATTGGTCTCATACCTATTGTACGGCAAAGTATCTTGTAAATCTTTGCCAAAATTCAATAAAGAGAAAAGAAAAGGTGGAGACATACTTTGTTGATTATGATAGTCCAATCGATATGACTCACTTGGATGTCTAATTTTTCTCCTGGTCCAAATGGCAATATTGATAATTTGATCCTATGCCGTGTCACAAAAGATATATATTAGTTTATTATCAATGTCTTTGTATTTCCTTTTGATTCAAAAGTTTAGATTGAAGTATGTTTTTCTTTCTTTAATGTTTGAGACTTTAATTTGCACTTTTAAAATATTAAAATAATTCTTTGTGTTTAACTCCTTCTTGTTATAAACTCATTTTTCTAAAATATCTATTTGGTCATATTTATAGATTCACGATAAATAGCTAAGATATCTATTTAACTGATATTACAACTACACATACTCTTCAAGACAGAGCATTTTTTTGATTTAATATTTGCAAAAAATAATGTTAATATGATAAATGGTGTATCGAATATCGTTGAACATTTCGGAAGAGATAATATTATCTTATCAGATAATAAAAATTATACATTAACAATGCAATTTATTACCTAGCAAATTCAGAAGAAATTTTCTTAGTTTTAGAGATAATTGATGCAATGGATATTGCATTAAGATGACAAAAAAATATTAAATATCTTCACATAACTTCTTTGTATATGGTGAGAATTAGATAAGCAAAAAACTCTCAGAAGTTCGTTGACCCAAAAAGTTTTATGCTTTAACACGGTCGACTTAGACACCCAAGAGTATTAATGATGTACCGAATAATTAACAACTCACATGAACACCTTCAAAGAATTGAAAGATTCTTTACCCAATTATTATCCGTATGCTACTTGTTTCCAATGCAAGTTAGACATTAGATTTTCTACTATAAAGGTTAAAGTTGAATCCCCAACTTTTTTGAAAAGAATTAATAGAGATATATGTGGGCTAATATACACACCATGTGGACCATTCAATAATTTTATAATTTTAATTGATTATTCTACTAGATAGTCACACATCCGCTTCATTTCCACTAGAAATGTAGTTTTTGCTGCACTACTTAAATCATAACATTACAAACTCATTTTCTCAATTACTTTATCAAGATGATTCATCTTAATAATGTTATGAAATTTTGATCACGAGTATTCGATGACTCACGTCCATACACAAAGAAGTTTAATGGAGTCATTTATTCAACGTCTATAACTCATTGCTAAATCGTTACTTTTGAAAACGAAGATCTCAACTTGTGTTTGAGATCATGTCATATTACATGATGCATCATTGGTTCGTATAATGTTCAATTGCTTATTATTAATACTCACCTTTACAACTTGTATTTGACAACGAACATACTATTTCTCAACTACGAGTTTGCGGTTGTGATGTTCAAGTCTTTATTCACCCTCACAGCTTACTAAATGGGTCATCAATGAAAAATTGATATTTATATTGATTTTGATTCATCATCCATTATGAGGCAACTTGAACCTTAACATGTGATTTATTTACTGCAAGTTTTGAAAATAATCATTTTGATGAATTGACTTTTCCAACTTTAGGAAGACAAAAATATGTCCTTAAAATCAAATAAAATTTCTTGGAAGAAACAACTTCTTCTCACTTTGATCCCCAACAATCAATGTGAGTCGGATGTTAAAAAATTATTCAATTGCAAAGAGTTTCAAATCAATTACTTGATGTATGTGTTGACACAAGCAAAGTAACAATGTCATAAGCACTAGCTAAAAATACTCCAGCAAAAATTAAGGTTCACATAGGACAATTTACTGTAACAAATAATCTTAGATACGTCAGAAGCATAATAAACCAGTTGGTGTCAAAAAGTCTATACCTTGAAAGAGAAAACTACAATAGAAGAATTAACCAAAAACTTCAGAAGATAATAATAGAAAAGATTAATCAATCAAATACTAATAATATGGTCCCTGCATTATCACAAATGTCCAAAAATAATGAGATTTCAATAAATTATTTATTGTCTCATAATAAATTATGGGAGTGAAATAATATTGTTATAGACAATGTTTTTACCTTTAACAATGGCTCATAAAATTGTGCAAAACGAGAATTCTAAACCAAAGTCTATTAAAATTTGTCAACATAGAAATGATTCGCCAAAATGATAGAAAGCCACAAATGCAGAGTTGAATTCCTTGGAGAAACTCTAAGGGCCTGTTTGATAGCACGGAATTTTCTAGGAAAGTTGGAATTCATTTTCCATTTTCCACTTTTAGGCTATTGGTAGGCTAAATTTTTCATGGAATTCATTTTCCACCCAATTCTTGGTTTTCCAGTTTACTTTTTTCTTTTTTTGGCAATTGGAATGAATTCTATTCCTAATTGTAACAAATGATATCCCTTTAATTGACAATTTTCATGAAAAACAAAGTCAAACAAATGGTATTTGGTATGTTAATTTTTTTCTTTTGTTTTTTGGCAATTAGCACAAATTCTAGACCTAATGATAAAAAAATTATTACTTTAATGGATAATTTCCATGAAAAACGAAACCCAACGGACACCAAACTTTCAACAATTTTCAGGTGAAAAATTATATCAATCAAACACAATTAATTACAATTCCCAGTAAAACAAATTCTAGACAATTCAATTCCCTATAATTCATTTTCTTTCCATACAAATTTCACATTTGCAATCAAATAGACCCTAAAACTTTTTGGATCTGTAGTTCAAACCCCTGAAAAATTTAATCTTCATAGCACACAAATAGTGAATAAAAAAAGTGAAATTACAAAATACAAAACTGGACCCAGAACCCAAAGTTTCTCATAAAAATCTGAGATGGATTATAAGGAAACATATTCTTCCATAATAGACACCATCACTTTTAGATTTTTAATTAGTTTGACCGTGACACAAAAGCTTGACATTCGTCTTATGGATGTAATAATTGCCTATCTATATGGTTCACTAGATAGTGGTATATAAAATAAAATCCCTGAAGGACTTAGGTGTTGTTTGTTTCTGATTTTCAAAATCAATTCTCATTTTCAACCACACATTCTTCAATAAAATAATATTTTCTATCACATCAATAATTTTTTCTTCTTTTTCAATCACACATTTCCCATCATATCACTATTCAAAATCAATTCTTCCCCCAAAAATCCCTACCAAACAAGCACTTAAAGTGCTAGAAATAAATGATGCATGCCCTAAATCTATATTTTTAATTAAATTGTAAATATCATTATACAAATCATGACAATGCGAATGCATGTGATATGATCACTGTAGTAAGTATTTGTTGAACAAGTGGTACAAAAACCAACAAAACATTTTTACAATTAAATTTTAGTTTAGACTGAAATTCAATAGCACTTAGGGGCCGTCCTCTTCGTGTTTCAGTTTTCTGTTTTGAGTTTTGAATTATTTTTGTATTTTGTGTTTTAAGTGTCTGTTTTGAAATTTCTGGAAATGCGTTCTCTTTGCCATTCTGAAAAACTATTTCCGAAAACAAAAACATAAAAAACGCGTTTACTTTGAAATTTTGAGAATTGTTTTTAATAATATTTTATTCAAAAAAAAAAAAGATTTTTCAATAACTTTTAATGGTTTAATGTTAATATATTATTAAATAACATATAAATTATGAAATTGGTGAAACGTCGAATTCTTTTTCAAGATTTTAAAAACACAACCTAAATTACAAAATATGAAAAAGTTCAATCGATACAATTACAATGTTATGTGTCATTACAAAATAAGCAGATACTGAACATACAAAATAAATCCATGAAGTCATGTACGACGTCTTCGGTAGTCATTCCACATTTGTGTAGCAATTTGATCCATAACTTGTCCCATTTAAGCTGTTTGACTAGTATCAAAATGTATGGCTTCTTGTACTTGACTTGACTCCGGTATATCTTGGAACACCATATTCTCCTCTGAATACTCAACGAACAACTTGTCTAAAGCGTGCTCTTGACGAATAAAATTGTCAAGGTCTGCGTCAAACTCATCTGTCATTAACAAGTCATCATCACTTGACTCTTCATCAATGGAATCATCAAAATTCACATTATCATCCATACTGTGAACAAAATATACCCACATTAATTGGCATAAGTCATAACAACCATCATTCAGTCACATAAAAATTGTCAACATAGCATGCGAACTAAAAAAAAAAAATTGGTTCCTTATTCCTAACTCTGTGACCACCCATGTTCTATGTTCAACATATAAATAAAATTATCACAAAATGTATAAGTCATTCCATAGATACATGTCAATCCTACATCAACTCTAAGTAAGAATCAGCAAAATATAAAGAATAGCAAGATACTAAAGCAAATTATAAATAACATATGGCACAATTAACAACTGAGATTCAAGTATCAAATTATAATTACTATTTGGCTGGAACTCTACAGATGGGATGTGCAGATCTGTCAACTGAATTAGCACCTCATTCAAGAACCTAATGTGTTTCACAACGTATCTCCAAAGTCCAATGAGTTGGATCCTGGGAATTCAAATCTTCAATTCATATGCCCCAAATAGGAAGCAAACTAATTCAAGTAATAGTTCACATAGAAATTTTGGAGTCTGAACAAAGAACTTTTACCAAAGCTCAGGGGCTTAATTGAATGTCAAGAATTGTACATGGATTCTAACAAAAAGAAGATTATAAAAAATCAGGTGCTTTAGACAAGAATGAAGATTTGAATCCATCTCAAGCCCTTGCCATTCATTTTCAACTAGGATGAAGCGAACTTGACCAGATTTAAGAGGAAACTCGTGATTGTAAGTTTCAACTTTAGTCTGTCTCTAAATATTAAACTGGCGAACAGTAATAAGACCAAGCAAAGAGGGATTGAAGATGAATATTATCTAAGCCAGATAGCTTCACTGTGGTAACTTCAGCTAAAATAAATCCTCAAACTATTCATACTAAAAAAAAGGCGAAGCACCTCTTAAGTTCAGCAAACTCACGCTATCAGCAAACAGTGAAGAGAAAGAGAAAGCACCTTTTGAAGATTTTAACATAAATAATCAAACCAACTCAACTTTTGATGAATTGAAAAAGAGCATTTCATTCTCTAACAAGATTTCCAGCAACGGTCGTACTAACAAAGGCTAGGAAGTTATATCAAAAGATACATTGTTGTTCAAAGCAATTCAATCAGGGGCTAAACGAAAATAGACCATCATTCCATCTTACCAGACTTGCTCCGACGTTGCACAAAAGGCTTTTGATCAGAACATAACAAAATACAAATAGTCAAACAAAAGAAGTATCAACTATCAAGTTCTGCAATTCCCCATTTCTCAACAATTTTTGTATTAATAATCATACAATAATTTGAGTTTTATCTTCTAGGAAATCATGACTTTCCTCCTTTAATTTCCAATCATTATTGTTTCAAAGATCTGACCAAGACCAAGGATCACCAGATTATTATATTTTTATCTCTATTCTTCTAATGTTATTAATACCAATTTTTTTTCCTTTGGGAGAAAAAGAGGCATAAAGAAACTCCAATAGTATCCTCTACAATAAATAATGTCCAACGAGCAATTTTGTGCAAGCAAATTTTTCAAAGAAGTTATCACATAAAAACTTAGTTTACAATTTTTCTAACGTGTAAGCTACTAGCAGAAACTGCATTCATTCATGAGCATCCCCTCGCTAACATTTGTGTTCTGCATTTGAAGTTCTGAGTTTTGAAGAAAATAGTAGAATGGTTATCCAAAGACTCACAAGTTTACAAGTGCCCAATATGAGTTTATTTCACAGTCAGCATGATAACAAACTAATAAGGAACATGGAAGAAACCACCATATTGAGTTGGACAAACAAATCAATCTTTGTATCTCGCTCAGAAATAAATCTTTTTCCGACACAAGTTAATGTGTCACATAATTTGCACACAGAAAATAAAATAAAAGTAGAGAGAAATCGAGATTTCACATATTGAAAAAAAGGGGAAAACTTCATACCACTTTGGAGAGTCTCAATTTCCTCTTAGTATTCTTCTTTCCCAGCAAATGTTGCTTCCATGCTCTCCTCCTCATTATCTTCCCACTACCGGTAACCCGAAATCGCTTCGCCGAAGCCTAAAATTCCAATATCAAAAACCCACAAAACAAAATCCAAAATACACCCCAAATTCACTTAAAACATGTACACAAAAATGAATATACAAAGAATTGCCTTGTGGGTCTTCATTTTGTAGCCAGACTACAGTGACTCGCTGTGAATTTCTTCCAATGGGTGACGCAAAATTGAAAGTTCTATTAACAACAAGTGGGGCAAACCCAGAAACACAGCGTGAAGAACTGAGGTTAATTGATGATTCTTGTTTCTTGGTGAGTGGTGAGAAATGAACGGTTGTTGATCGAATCGATCGAAATGGAGTACAAATTCTCAATCCAAAAGAAAACATAGGTGTAGCTATTGCTGTTGTAGCCATATTCTTGTTTGAAAGGGTTTTCAGAAGATTTTCTCCAGAACCGACAGAAGCTGTGTGTGCCAATTCTGATTTTTAGGATATTTTTGATCGATTTTGGTATAGAATTGAATTGTTGTTTGTGTGGTATTTCAAGAGGGGATTTAGGGCTTCACAATGGGATGTTAATCCGACCGTTTTGGAGGAGGTTGGCCAAAGTTTGGGGGTTGGAAAGTGGCGGTGGAGTGGGCTTGGCAGTAGAAAGGAGAAAGTGTTTTGGGCTGTTTGCAGTGGCTTGACAGTGGAGAGGAGGAAGCGTTTTGGGTTGTTTCCGTGTTTTCCATTTGGTGGGCTGTTTGTGAAGAAAACGTCCAAAACGGCTGAAAAGCCGTTTTGTGTTTTCTTCAGAAATTTTTTCCTTGTTTTCCAAAATTTGTTTTCGAAAACGTGTAAGAGAACGTGTTTTCAACGTTTTGAAAAATAGAAAACAGAAAACGGGTGGAAAACGCCAAAGAGAACACCCCCTTAGTTTTCACAAAATTTCAAAACAACCCTTCTTGGGCTTTTCTCCCTTTTGCAAACCATTTTCACCTAAGTAAACTAGTCTTGAATGTGTCACACTGCTTGCATTGTTCAATAATGATATTCTTTCTCCCTCCACCTTCGGAGATATGGTTCTTGCTCTTCGGTAGTACTTCAATTGCTTGTTTGGTGGTGGTTTGTTTTTCTAAATTTGAATCAAAATGAGATTAAGAAGTTTGGCATGAGGGATTAAAAAAGGAGTTTCTGTTTTCGACAATGTCTATGGGCGAAGTGCGATGGCGGAATTGATGTGGAGTAGTGAGAGAAATAAATTGAATATGAAATGAATTGGGTAGTGAGAGAAAGAAAGTTATGGGATTTACAGTGAAATGAAGAAAGAGGGGTGGATGGGTCTTTTAGGGGCATTGGAAGGTAAGAAATGTGTATTCAATTGAGACATTTGAAAGGTTTTATAGATTTTTTTTAAATGATGACATTTGTGAATTTTTTTGGACCTTTACAAATTAATGTGGAATTTGAGAAATGCAAGATTCGACCCTACTACACCTAGAGGGGGTGATTAGGTGTAAATGTGGAATTATCAATATAATTAACTAGTAACGTGTCACAAGTTAATTATATTTAAGTGATTGGTCAAACAATCCAATTTATCCTATCTTTGAATACCAAATTTATATCACAACAATAAATAAAACAGTAAATAACACTAGAATTGTTCACGGAGAAACCCAACGTGGGAAAAACTTCGGGCGCTTTGTCAGTCAAAGATCCACTATAAACTGATAATACACTTACAAACAGTTGACAACACAAGCTTTCTGATTTCCTGTCTGAAGTAAGAAGCAGCCCTCCTGGAATGTGCACACGAACACCAAACCCAGCTCTCATTTGTAAAGCAGTCTTCCTGGAATGAGTACACGAACTTCAATCCTGACTCTTTACGTTGTTTATCTCCTATAGATCTTTCCCAAGAATTTCTCGTTCTTCAAACTCTTCCTTGATCTTTAATGCAGCACAGTTGACGACACAATGTTGCAGCAGACCTAAGCGAATAAACCAATTCAGTGTTTGATTTGATGGTTTTGATGTTTTCTATGAAACTGGGTTGTTGGATCTCAAGAATGAATATGGATGAATCAGTGAATTGTCTCTTGGATCACTCAAACAATGATATGAAAGTGTTATATCTATGAAGCACAATAAAACAACCTTACAAAAGTCTTCTAAAGCCTTTGTATTCATATTTGGAGGTGTTTGAGTAGTATGGACTGTGTAAAACTCTCCAAAATCGCGAAATAGGGTTGATCACACTGGTAGGTCACTCGAGCGAGCTGTCGGCGAAACTCAGGCAAAAAGTTATTGCATTGGTCGCTCGAGCGAGGTCGAGCGAGGGTTGAACAGTCAACAGTATTTTCATCATAACTTTATTTACTGATGTCCGATTGCGATGATTCAAATTTTGTTGGAAAGCTAACTCGAAGGGCTACAATTATTCTAGAAATATCCATCCAAATTCCTATTTTTTCTATGTGAAATATGCGTTGCAAATGACGACTGAGAATTTGGAACATAACTTGTGCGACTCTTTGATACTCTTTATACTTCTAATTGCATTCCCTTTATCATATGCAATCTTTTTGGATATCTTGGACTCCTTCAAGGACTCAAACCCTAACTTACCTAATTTATGCAAATTGCGTTCTAGGTCCTTGACTTTTACATCACGCTACAAATTAGTCATTTGCCAACAGAATTGCCAACACTAAAAACCTAACAGAATTAATGGAAGTTTTTCATAGACTTTCATTCTAAATTTTTTATAGGCTTTTATAGAATTGAAAATACTTTTGAAAACTTTCATTTAAAATATAATTCATGTCTGTCTAGTGCAGTAGTGTGAAGTTATCACATACGAAATGATGGTTTCCACACTTCCCTTTTTCCTCGTCACATAATAAAGTAATATTTTTTTAAAAAAAATAAAAATTTAAGTCACATTAATTAAACAAATAATAATCAAAAAAATTAATATATATATATATATATATATATATATATATATATATATATATATATATATACAGAAATGATCTAATGAGCACCGGTGCTCATCTTATCCTAAGCACCGGTGAGTTGGCATATTAATTCATTGGTGGATAATGATTTTGTGAGTTCCAATCCACCAATGAATTAATGTGCCAACTCATTGGTGTTTAGGATAAGATGAGCACCGGTGCTCATTAGATCATATATATATATATATATATATATATATATATATATATATATATATATATATATAGATTGTATAAAATCTTATAATTTAATTATAAATAAATATTTTTCATAAAAAATGGATATAAAAATTAAAAGAGAGAGAAAAAGAAAAGAAAAATAGAA
Organism: Fraxinus americana; assembly: GCA_035079005.1. Classification (NCBI taxonomy): domain Eukaryota; kingdom Viridiplantae; phylum Streptophyta; class Magnoliopsida; order Lamiales; family Oleaceae; genus Fraxinus; species Fraxinus americana. Next base: position 31,545,438 of record CM068707.1, read on the forward strand.
ACAAATATAATCGATAGAAATTTTTTTTAATTATGGCTCTAAAGTCTGTAGAAGAGAAAAGAAAGAGAAATGTCGAAAGAAATAAAAATATATATATTAAATTTTTTTATGAAAGTCTTCCGAAGTCGTGGGATGAATGTGTGATAAATTTTGAGATTTTATTTTTATACTTTCTGTATAAAAGTTAGTACTCTAAAGACTTTTATAAAAGTCTTTAAAAGTCATTGACAATTGAATACCCAAGATTTGATAGAAACTTCTAAAATGTTTTAATTGAATGTGACTTTTAAAGATTTTTTAAAGTCTATAAAAGTTTCGATTGAATACACCAATACTTTTAGAGAGTAAAAAACTCTATATTGAGTACTCAAACTTTTTAAATCCCAAAAAATCTTTAAAATTTCCAAATGAATATACACCCTAAATATATTTGGTTTTTTTCTAAAAAAATTACAATGTATTGATTTTTTCTTTAAAACAAAATTTTGCCAATTATGATGTACCACTATATTGTCACCTAGATTGGTGCTTAGCAATAATGATACTATGAGCTTGTTTGAAAGGAATTTTAATCCAATTAAAATTGATAATATAGCCGTTATGTGGTCACACTCGTCTAATAAAAGTCAACAAAAAAGATTAGTTTTTCAATTTTAATCCGATTTTAGTCTCTACCAAACAAGCTCATATAATATTACTCGTGAGTATATGGTTTTAATTTTCCTAGAAATTATGAATTCTTACATCATGGTCTTGTTCATAACTCATATGATTTACGTTAGTCTCTTTTCATTCGTGGTCTTTGGCCATGAGACCAAGTTATGAGGAGTTTTATGTGGAAAAAATATTTCTGATTTTTTGCTATGTACTGAAGATTATTTCTTGCTGAAATTTCATCATCAATTGCTATTCTTCATTCATTAATAATTTAACCTATTTGTGATGCAGACCTTTCACCACGTCTTTCCAAACTTTTCTATCTAGGATTGTGAAGATTTTCTTCATATTCCTACCAACAATATTGTTAGGTTTATATTTTGTATTGGCGATTCTGTGAACAAATTGACCAACTTGAACATTTACAAAAGTTTAGGGACTAAATTATAAAGTTTCATAGTTGGTAGGTTAGCTTATGGTTTGGGTTTTATATTTGGAACAAGAAGGATTCAAGCCAAAATTTCACTAGCTGCTCGCCGAAGTGTTGCTCGAGCGACTGAAACAGAAACTACCTTGCTCGACTTTCGTCCCACTGTCGCTCGAGTGAAGAGGCCACCTCGCTCGAGCAACATATTATTTTGGGAAACCTAATTTGCTATTTTCAAGATTTTTACTTGGTCCTTACAACCTATTTCGTCTAACCTATATATTGAGGCGCCTTATTTTCTATGAACAAGAGATTGAACATGCAACTATCAAGAGAGAAAACATCCTACACATGATCAAAGTTCAATCCTTCCACTCATATGTGCCTTTTTCATTGAAAACATCAAAGTTATCAAATCAAACACTGAATTGGTCTCTTCGCTTGGGTCCACTGCAAGATCGTGTCGTCAACTGTACTACATTTTAGACCAGGGAAGAGTTTGAAGAATGAGGAGTTCTTTGGGAAGATTTATAGGAGATAAACTGCGTAAAGAGTCAGGATTGGAGTTCGTGTGCTCATTCCAGGAGGACTGTTTTACAAAGAAGAGACAGGATTGGTGTTGGTGTGCACATTCCATAAGGGCTGCTTCATACTTCAGACAGGAGATCAGAAATCTTGTGTTGTCAACTTTACTGGTGGTCCATAAGTTTTATTGACAGTTTATAGTGGATCTTCGACTGGCAAAGTGCCCGGTGTTTTTCCACGTTGGGTTTCTTCTTGAACAATACTGGTGTTGTTTATTACTTTATTTACTGCTTTGACATTACTGCGGTATTTCAAGATAGAACAGATTGAATTGTTTGACTAATCACCTAGACATAATTAACTTGTGACTTGTTACATGTTGATTATGTATTAATTTCGCATTTACACCCAATCATCCCCCTCAAGGTATAGTATGGTCGAATCTCGCGTTTTTCAAATATCAATGCAGATGTCTAAATTCGAGGGATTTCGCTGTATTTTCTTTAGAGACAAGATCTGCCGTGAGATATTATATCTTCAACTTTGTGTATTTTCCTTGTGAGCATAATAGCAAGAACTGCATTTCCAACTATTGTCTTTTTCGAAAGTTGAATGTTCGTTGGATCTCCTGGTCAAATTGAGCAAGATCACCGGTTCTCGAATTTCACATACACGTTCTCGAAAAAGTAAGCGGGAAACACAATATATTTTTTTAAAAACTAAACTAAATAAAAACAGTAAAATTCAAATTAAAACTAAAATTAACTAAACGTATAAAAAACAATAGTCACCGGGAACGGCGCCAAAAACTTGACCATTTGAAAACCCGCAAGTGAACGGGATCGTGATCAAGTAATATAGTAGTGTGTAAAGTGTCGAACCCATGAGAACTACGTGTTTTATTGAGTTAAAGTTAAAATCACCTTAATCAAATAGCAATAATAGTTTATAATAAATCTATATTTAATTTATTACGTACAAAAAATTAAAGTAAGAGTTTATCAAATTTATGAGATGTATTGCTAAGATCTAGAATCCCCCTTATTCATCCATTTTCAGTTTAACAATTAAATTGACAATTTATTATCATGTGAGTTGGTTGACGTTCCAAATTTATTTAAAAGCTTCTCTCGATAGCAATTAAATCTAATCATGTATATGACATTTTTATGTCTCTATAAAAGATAGAACATTTAAAAAAACCATGCAAGGCATAAAAATATATCTCTATCCTATATCGAACTTCACAAAATTTATTACTATGTGCTAACGATCCTATTACCTCTCTCGATGATAATAAAATTCACAAACAAGTCAACTAGTAGCCAATTAATTGAAAATCAAACTAAACCATAAAAAACATCCACGCATTCAAATAAATTAATGCCAAAATAATTAATTAATACTAAACATTTCAAAATAAGGGTTCATCAATATCTTAGTAATATAAAAATTCCGCCTAGCATAATATTGGAATAAAAAATACAAAAGTGGAACGACATCACCGAAAATTGACCAAACGTGACAAAATCTAGAATTAATTGAATTTGCAAAAAGCTTAATCTCTTTCCCTCTTCTGCGTGTATATTGCTCTTGGTTTCCGTGCATGATTATAATTAATTAGCCTGCCACTTTTCCATTCTCCTTTTCTCAATCCGCTTCCAATTTCAATGTGTACATATATAATAAGCCTCAACTTTGCATGTATATATTCTCTTTTCCTTCTGCTAGGCGGCTGCTCCTTTTTTTTTTTCCTGTTTTGTTCTCCCTCTGCCGTGTGTGTTTTATTAACTATTTATGATGAAAGAATTCAAAATATAGAAAAAAGTATGATAGCTAGTACGGAGATAGATATGAATAATAATCATGGAATTATATATTGTAATCCAGATTTTTTATTAACAATAAAAGATTTTTCAGAAAAAATTAAAATTGGTATTCAGACACATGGATATGAAGATGTAACTTCAGGAGAAAATTTATTAATAAGCATAGGATTTTTGGGAAGATGTAGTAATAATTCTCAAACAAGATATAAAGTTTATATAGATAAAGTTGTAAATTTAATGAGTAGTAAAGGAATAAAAATGATTAAACCTAAAATCTATGATTCAGAAATTCTAGCAGGATTAGAATGGGATTTAGATAAGTTTTTAGAAACTCAAGAAAAAGTTTTAACTCCTCAAGAAGCTATAACATATAAAGATTTGTACGGAAGGACTAGTCTAAGATTTGGTAATTACGATTACTATAAATAGAAATGATAATTTTGATACGATTAATCTAATACTACTAATGAAGAAAAACAAGAACAAGAACCTTTTCTTAATACTAAGAAACAGAGATAGATGATAAAATTTTATATCCTAAAGAATTAGGAATGATTTTATCTCCTACAACTTTTAAGATTAGAAGATCATTTGTTTTTAAATAAACAAATAGGAGAACAAGAATATTTATATTATGATAATTATCAAAATATAAGAGTAGGAATTAATATAGAAGAAATTGAAAATAAGTCAAATTTCGAAATAAGTAATTATAAAGAATTGGCAGATGAAGTTATGCAAGTTAAACCAAACATATCAATATACGGTACAATTGGTTATCCTCCTAGAATTGCTTTTCTGATTATAATCATAATGAAAGAAATTATACAACCTAGAGGAAAAGTTAGACCTTTAGAACCTAAAATAGAATTTCGCATAAAGACATAAACCACAAATATTAAATATTACAAAGACATGACCCTCAGACTTGGGATAATATAATAGAAGTATGGAAAAATACAATAATAGGTCATTATATTAGATTAGCGAGATAATATGGAACAATTAGAAATGTATAGATATCTAGAAACATTTTTAGGAGAAAGTGCTAAAGCTACATGGGAAGCTTTTAAGAAAGATAAGCGATGTAATTTGAATCATTGGTTGCATTAGGAAACAATCCTTATAATTTTGTTAGTAAAATACATGAATTATTAACAGGAAGCAGGATCCTAATACAGACAGGTTATTAATTCAACATAAGGCTATAAGAAATTTAGAACAACTTAGTTTAAATAGATGGACTAAAGGTAAAGAAGTAAAACAATTTTTAAATGAATATCATTATTTAGTATCTATCTCAGGAAATACTTTTAATCAAGAATTAGGTAATAAATTATTTCATAAATTACCAGGCCCTTTAGGATTAGAAATAACAAAAAGATGGAATGAAAATAAAAATGTTGTAGAAAGACAAGATCGATTATGGAGTATAGGAAATAGAATTCAATTTATAATGCAATGTTTAGAAAATAAATGTGTTGAATTGCAAATTCAGAATCAATTAAAAAAGACAGATTATAAATTTTGCAAAGATATCTTTACTCCACAAACTTATGGAAATAATTTTAGAGAAAAAAGTAAAAGAAAATATGATAGGAAAAATTTTGATAGGCCTATTAGGAAAAAATATTATTTAAGAAAGTCTAATAGAAGAAAACCATATTTAGATGAAAACAGACATGTTAGAAAATTCAAACCAGAAAGGAATTATCCTAATAAGTTAAATTGTTATGTCTGTGGAGGAATAGATCATTTAGCCAGAACTTGTCCTAAAAAGATAAATAATAATGATAAAAGAAGTACTCTTATAGAATGCACAAATGAAGATTTATTAGAAATTGATGAGTATATTTCAGATAAAGAATCAGTTTACAGTATTGTCTCAATAGAAGATTTTAATAATAATAATAATCCAGAAGAACAATCAGATTATCAAGATATATATATATATATATATTTTTTTTTTTTTTGAAAAACTCGTCAAAAGAAAAAATGTCATCTGAGATATATGAACTTTGGCCTAACTCCACTCTTGTAAGGACACCACTGGCACTCCCTTAACAAGAATTCTTAAAAAAGAGATCCCTTTCCCTCTTTTATGCATCTCCTAGCCTCTTCACTGGACTTTATGCTTTGAGAGGTCACTCAGGACTTATTTTAAAAACAGTTTAAATTTAACTTGTAGTTAAGACATGCTCTTATCATATACTCAGCATGAAGCATAAAACTTTTTTTACAAAATCATAAAAATTTATAAACATAAATTGTTCTTAAAAGATCTGGAACTAATATAAATTATTAGTACCATATCTTAGAACTATAAAACATACCTACTGGAATGATCCATCAGTAGTTTAACAAAATTTAAAACAACATATTTTTGTGGGATATTATAATATCTAAGAATAAGAATGATTAAGAATTTCCCTTTCGGGAGGAAAAGGAAATTAGAACATTTTGTAAGAACAAAAGCTTGTATTGTGTTTTTTCTTTTCTGTGTGTCTACAAATGAAGAAATTGTCTCCTTATATAGGAGAGAAAACGCGTTTTTCAAAAGCAAGGAATCTTTGTTTTTTCAAAACGTCAAAAAGAAAACAGTAAAAAGAAAACAAATCAAATCTTACTTTATCAAATAGTAAGATTCGTTACAAATTTTTCAAAAAGAAAACAGTAAAGATTCTTCTTTTCATACAAAAATTCTCCGAGAAGTTGAGTCTTGTCTTGTCAATCACCAAAAGTTTGCCAAGTGTCTTCTTTTTCATCAAAATCTGGAAAATTCTTATCTTGTTTGAAAATTATGTCTGCCAATGCTGTCCAAAGAGTCTCCTCCGTCGATCATGTTTATCATACGGATTATCATTTTCTTCTGAAAAATTGTCTTTGAAATCTTCCAAACCTTTTTCTTTTTCAACTTTCTTTTTGCCTTTATTTTTCTTTTTAAACTTATCTTCTTTTTCTTTGTAGTACTTTGTTTAACTTGTTGCTGCAATTCTTCAATCTTATCAAACATTTCTTGAATTCGTCTAATATCTGTCTGAGAAATTTGTTCTGGATCTTGAGAAGATTGAAATGAGTCTGAGAAATTCTTGCTTTCTTGTTTAAGATCTATTGGACTAATAAGTCTAGTAGCGGATTATCGGTTCTGTGTTCGATCTTCAAAAATCTTATTTTCCTCGTAACGGGATTTTCGGCTGTTGAGTACGATTAAATTGGAAAGTAGGAGAATCAACATCTCCTGAGTGCGTGAGCTTTTGGTAAGCCTCCATAACCATGAACGGATTTGATATGTCTTTACCGAGCTTCCGTTTGAAATTTGGACTAGCTATAGACTTCTTGGGCTCTATAGTATCGATTGTGTCTCAACAATTGGATTTAAAATCTTTAAATTAATAATTTCTTGTTCTAATTCAGAAATTTTCTTTTGTAAAGCTAATTTTTCTTGTTGTAAAACCTGATTAGACTCATTTAAAATTTTAAAATTTTTTGTCATACATTCACAATGCTCACAAAATTTTGAAACATAATCTAAAGGTTGATCTGAAACATTCTTTAAGGACGGTGCAACAAAATAATTTATTCCTAAAAATTTTCTACATTCTTCTAATACTTCTGAAATTGAATAAAATCCTTTATAAAGAGGATTTGGAAAATTTTTAATACAATCTGAAACTTCTAACCAAGTATGATAAACTCCCCGGAAGATGCCTTGTAAAACAACATAACACTTAAATTTTTTATGATCTTGACTAAAATGTTCTGAAAGCGCATTTAAATATGCTAAAAAATATTTTTGGTCTTTTGGATTCTTATTATAAGAAATCCATAAATTGTCTAAAATACATTTTTCTGATTTTGTAAATCGAAATATGAGTAGTGTCTTAAAACTAATATTACTATTTGGAAAACAAAGTAATTCTATACTACCAAATCTTAACTTATCATAAGTCTCGTATTATGTTTGTCGAGAACTTGAACCGCCAACAATTGGCAATCCACGGGTCTTGGTCCTCCGGGTCTACGCATCTCGCAAGCAATCGATCATAATCTTTATTCTTAATTATTCTACTTAATATTATTACTACCCTTAATATGTTCAAAATTAATTACTAATCCAGTATTAGTAATTCTATCTATAAAATTTAACCATCTTCTTCTATTATTTCTTTTATTTTCTAATTTCATTTTATTAACAAAACTTACAATTGCTTCACAATCTGTTCTTAAAGTAATTTCTTTTTTAGAAATAATAAATAATTCAAAAGAATCTAATGCATAATTAACTGCAAGTAATTCTAAATCTATGCTACTTATATTACCTTTTTCTTTATAATTTCCACTATTGTATCTAACAATTTTTTCAAAATCTTTACCTGCATATTTATTGGGTTTTGCAATTAAAATTGCTCCCCATCTTGTTATACTTCCATCCGTTTCTATAATCAAATAATTTGTATCTAATGGCATATCTAATTTAGGTAAATCTTTTAATCTTTCTTTTATTTTTTGTACTAATTTAATATCTTCTATATTAAAATATTTTTGTCCTTTAGGAGATGTTTTTCCATATAATGGTCCTGCCATTTTTCCTAAATCCTTAATAAAAGGTCTAGCATAATTTATTAATCCTACAAATTTCTGTAACTGTTTAAGATATTCAAGCTTATCTGGGAATTCTAAAGCTTTTTGAGCTATATGAGGTTGTAATTCAATCTTACCTTTACCTATATTAACTTCTAAAAATTCTATATATTCTTTAAATAATATCATTTTTTTTTCTTATTTACAATTAAACCATGTTTTATAAATTCTGAAAAAAGAATTTGTAAATGACCTCTATGTTCTCTTTTATTTTTACTAAATACTAAAATATCATCAATATATACTATAATAAATTTACTATGTTTATTAAAAATATTTTCCATTTTTCTTTGAAATATACTAGGAGCATTCTTTAATCCAAAAGGCATAACTAACCACTCATAATGACCTTCTGGAGAAGTAAAAGCTGTCCATTCTATAGAATTTGGATGCATTTTTACTTGCCAAAATCCTGATTTTAAATCAAACTTGCTAAAAATATTACAGTCTTGAATTTTATTTATTAAAACAGTCTTATCTGGAATAGTATATGCATCATCTATTGTATTATCATTAAGTCTTTTATAATTTATAACCATTCTACTTTTTCCTCTAATTATTTCTGAATGTTTTCTAACTATAAAAGCTGTTGATCTATGTGGACTATCTGATTTTCTTATAACTCCTAATTTTAAAAGATCTTTAATATGTATCTTAAAATCTTCAGCATCTTGATTTGTAGCTTCAATACTTTTAGTCTTAATTATATATTCAGGATTTTTTATTTTTAATTCACATAAAACTTTATCTTTCTCCCAGTATTTTAAAACATTTTCTCCTAAAATTTCTAATTTTTCTAATTTATTTATCATATTTTCTATATCTTGTTCTATTACTAATAAATCATATATTTTTTATATTTCTATAAATTCTAAACATATTTTTCCTTCTTCCTTAAAATCTTTAAAATAATATTCTTCTTCTATTAAAAACTCTTCTTCTTCTACTAATTGACATGCTCTTTCTCTGCTACATTCACATTCTTTTTCTTTTTCTTTAATCCCACCACGCTTCTCAGCAAACTCTGATGGAATAATCTTAGTATAAGTAGGTGCAGAAATTGTAAATTTTTGTAATTGCATAAAATCTTTACTAATCATTATACTTCCATTATCTTTTAATAAAAAACTTAATCCTAAAATTAGATCTGTATTTAAAGATAATTCTCTTATCCAAACTGAGTCTTTAGGTAAACTATATTCTGTACTTCTACCGCAATTAGTCTCAAAACTAATTCTTGCTGGTTTTAAAATATCTTGATAACTATAAAAATTTCCATCCATTTGTTGAGCTTCTATGGGTTCTTTTGATTTTATTATATATTTTTCTGGTATGATTCTTTTATTAATTATACAATGACTACAACCTGAATCTATCAAACCTAAACACATTATTTCATAATTTTCTATTCTAATATAACATTTTACTTTAATACTTTTTAATTTTTCTGAATTACAAAAAACTTGAACCAATTATGGTTTCGGGAATTATTTCACGAGTTTTCTCCTTTTTTAGAGGATTCCATTAATTCTAATTTTTGTAAAATATACCTTTGCATATCTTCTAAATTTTCTATTCTTTTTTCTTAATATTTTAATTTCGACAATTCTATCCGAATTGAATTAATTTGCTTATCTTCTTCCAATTGTATTAAATTTTCTTGTAATAAACATTTTTTACATGCCTCTAAAAAACAATCTTTACATTTTACTCTTAATTTCTTACTAGGATACCATTTACATATATAACATGGTATGTTGTCTAAACATGTTTCTGTTAACCAATTATGTTTACATTCTATATCCATTAATTCTAATTCTTCATCTGAATCTGATAAGTTTTTTAAATTTGAAAATTCTTGGATAAAATTTTCATAATCTGATTGTTCTTCTGGATTATTATTATTATTAAAATCTTCTATTGAGACAATACTGTAAACTGATTCTTTATCTGAAATATACTCATCAATTTCTAATAAATCTTCATTTGTGCATTCTATAAGAGTACTTCTTTTATCATTATTATTTATCTTTTTAGGACAAGTTCTGGCTAAATGATCTATTCCTCCACAAACATAACAATTTAACTTATTATGATAATTCCTTTCTGGTTTGAATTTTCTAACATGTCTGTTTTCATCTAAATATGGTTTTCTTCTATTAGACTTTCTTAAATAATATTTTTTCCTAATAGGCCTATCAAAATTTTTCCTATCATATTTTCTTTTACTTTTTTCTCTAAAATTATTTCCATAAGTTTGTGGTGTAAAGATATCTTTGCAAAACTTATAATCTGTCTTTTTTAATTGATTCTGAATTTGCAATTCAACACATTTATTTTCTAAACATTGCATTATAAATTGAATTCTATTTCCTATACTCCATAATTGATCTTGTCTTTCTACAACATTTTTATTTTCATTCCATCTTTTTGTTATTTCTAATCCTAAAGGGCCTGGTAATTTATGAAATAATTTATTACCTAATTCTTGATTAAAAGTATTTCCTGAGATAGATACTAAATAATGATATTCATTTAAAAATTGTTTTACTTCTTTACCTTTAGTCCATCTATTTAAACTAAGTTGTTCTAAATTTTTTTATAGCCTTATGTTGAATGAATAACTGTCCTGTATTAGGATCTGCTCCTGTTAATAATTCATGTATTTTACTAACAAAATTATAAGGATTGTTTCCTAATGCAACCAATGATTCAAATTCTGTCTGTTTATCTTTCTTAAAAGCTTCCCATGTAGTTTTAGCACTTTCTCCTAAAAATGTTTCTAGATATCTATACATTTCTAATGGTTCCATATTATCTGCTAATCTAATATAATGACCTATTATTGTATTTTTCCATACTTCTATTATATTATCCCAAGTCTGAGGGTCATGTGCTGTAATATTTAATATTTGTGGTTTATGTACTGTCTGAAATTCTATTTTAGGTTCTAAAGGTCTAACTTTTCCTCTAGCTGTATAATTTCTTTCATTATGATTATAATCTGTAAAAGCAATTCTAGGAGGATAACCAAATTGTATATTGATATGTTTCTCGGTTTAACTTGCATAATTTCATCTCAATTCTTTATAATTACTTATTTCTGAAATTTCTGACTTATTTTCAATTTCTTCTATATTAATTCCTACTCTTATATTTTGATAATTATCATAATATAAATATTCTTGTTCTCCTATTTGTTTATTTAAAAACAAATGATCTTCTAATCTTAAAAGTTCTGTAGGAGATAAAATCATTCCTAATTCTTTAGGATATAAAATTTTATCATCTATCTCTGTTTCTATTGTATTTAAGAAAAGGTTCTTGTTCTTGTTTTTCTTCATTAGTAGTATTAGATTCTGTATCAAAATTATCATTTCTATTTATAGTACTGTAATTACCAAATCTTAGACTAGTCCTTCCGTACAAATCTTTATATGTTATAGCTTCTTGAGGAGTTAAAACTTTTTCTTGAGTTTCTAAAAACTTATCTAAATCCCATTCTAACTCGCTAGAATTTCGAATCATAGGTTTTAGGTTTAATCATTTTTATTCCTTTACTACTCATTAAATTTACAACTTTATCTATATAAACTTTATATCTTGTTTGAGAATTATTACTACATCTTCCCAAAAATCCTATGCTTATTAATAAATTTTCTCCCGAAGTTACATCTTCATATCCATGTGTCTGAATACCAATTTTAATTTTTAGAAAAATCTTTTATTGTTAATAAAAAATACGGATTACAATATATAATTCCACGATTATTATTCATATCTATCTCCGTACTAGATATCATACTTTTTTCTATATTTTGAATTCTTTCATCATAAATAGTTAATAAAACTTTATTACCTAAATTTTTTCTCATTAATCCTTTAATTCCTATAACTATTAATCTTAAATGCATAAATCTATAATGCTTCTTTCTTAATTCTTTTTTAGATTCTTCCGAAATTAATGATAATTGTCTTACTTGGCCATCTAAACACTGAATTGAAATTTCCCTAGTATGTCGAAAAAATTGAGTTCTTGATTCAAAAATACCTCTATTATATAAATTTTCTGGATTAAGTAATTGTAAACCATGAGTTTGAAATCTATTATAATCTTGTTCAGGATCTATAATTTCTTCTATATTCTGATTATAGAAATTTGTCTAATTACAATTCTTTCTATTATATTTGTACTTATACTAGAAGTAATATGTCTACTTCTATCAAAAATCTCTGAAGATGATCCTTGTTCTCCAATTGCTCTTGATCTGCCTGGAAAATTATTCATATCTTATAAAATGTTGTAGATATTTTTCTAGTTATTGTTTCTTGTCCCGTATTTTTCAAACTTAATTTATTTAACTTATTTGTAATATTTTCTAAATCTTGAATTGGTTTATTCTCTATATTATTTAATTTTTTATTTATATTTTCTATTGCTTCTGTAGTTCTAAGATCTGGAAACTTTTCTTTATCCTCTATTTTAATAACTTTATTTAAAATATTTAAATTATGTTCTTTAATAAAATCTAAATTTTCTTTTATTTTTAAAATATCTTTTTCAATATTAATAATTCTTTTACATAAATTACTTAATTCTGCAGATATCTTATTTACTTCTCTTGTTAATATGTCGACCTTAATGAATTTAATCGTATAATAATAAGATTCTAAGTCAAATCGTATGATCCGATAAATAATTATTATCTAAATATTCAAATTCAATTCTTATTGATAAATGCGAATGAATATCTGATCAAATTTATTTATAAAATATTCTTCTCTAAATTCTGTAATTAAAGATCTATATATAATGTTTTCTCTTAATTCTAGAGGTAAATTTTTAGTTACTTGTAAACTAGCAAATAAATAATCTATAGATTTACTTTTTTCAATAGAAATAAATTCTATTCCGTAATCTAAAATGTCTTCTATTTCTTGATAAAAATTAAAACTATAGAATATTTTTTCTAAATTAACAAGTAAAATTCTAAAAATCATAAAATCCTAAAATTATACCTTTGTAGCGTAATCTGTGGAGCTGAAACTTAAAATTCCAAAATCGGAACACACGCTCTGATACCAAAGAGAGGGGGGTGTGAAGGCTGTTAAACGGCTGTTGAAGAGCTGTTGTGGAAACTGCTGTAAAAATATCCTACTCAGTACTCTTCTTAATCATGATATCTAATTCTTTTGATGAAATAATATCCCATTTTTACTTCTTTTTTTTTTTCTTTTTTGAAAAACTCGTCAAAAGAAAAAATGCCATCTGAGATATATGAACTTTGGCCTAACTCCACTCTTGTAAAATAATATTCTTCTTCTATTAAAAACTCTTCTTCTTCTACTAATTGACATTCTCTTTCTCTGCTACATTCACATTCTTTTTCTTTTTCTTTAATCCCACCACGCTTCTCAGCAAACTCTGATGGAATAATCTTAGTATAAGTAGGTGCAGAAATTGTAAATTTTTGTAATTGCATAAAATCTTTACTAATCATTATACTTCCATTATCTTTTAATAAAAAACTTAATCCTAAAATTAGATCTGTATTTAAAGATAATTCTCTTATCCAAACTGAGTCTTTAGGTAAACTATATTCTGTACTTCTACCGCAATTAGTCTCAAAACTAATTCTTGCTGGTTTTAAAATATCTTGATAACTATAAAAATTTCCATCCATTTGTTGAGCTTCTATGGGTTCTTTTGATTTTATTATATATTTTTCTGGTATGATTCTTTTATTAATTATACAATGACTACCAACCTGAATCTATCAAACCTAAACACATTATTTCATAATTTTCAATTCTAATATAACATATAACTTTAATACTTTTTAAAATAACTTAATAACAAAAAACTTGAAACAATTCAGGATCAGGAATTATTTCTGAGTTTTCTCCTTTTTTAGAGGATTCCATTAATTCTAATTTTTGTAAAATATACCTTTGCATATCTTCTAAATTTTCTATTCTTTTTCTTAATATTTTAATTTCTGACAATTCTATCTGAATTGAATTAATTTGCTTATCTTCTTCCAATTGTATTAAATTTTCTTGTAATAAACATTTTTTACATGCCTCTAAAAAACAATCTTTACATTTTACTCTTAATTTCTTACTAGGATACCATTTACATATATAACATGGTATGTTGTCTAAACCTGTTTCTGTTAACCAATTATGTTTACATTCTATATCCATTAATTCTAATTCTTCATCTGAATCTGATAAGTTTTTTAAATTTGAAAATTCTTGTATAAAATTTTCATAATCTGATTGTTCTTCTGGATTATTATTATTATTAAAATCTTCTATTGAGACAATACTGTAAACTGATTCTTCTGGATTTTTTTTTTTTTTTTTGAAAACTCGTCAAAAGAAAAAATTAATGCTTGCTTTCAAGTCCTCAATTCTTTCATATAATGCAAGTTCGTCCTTGAACATTAGATTTTGTCATTTTTCGCCACATTTTGCTTCCTTTTTTCAATTCTTTTTCATCCATAGAGTTAAAACATATTAAATATAAAATACAACAATTTAGAATATATTTTATCAAAAGAACTATCAAATATCGTTATTTTAGGTCTCCAAATAAGTGTAAAAATTACACTTATCAAGTATGAATCAACTACAATTTTATACATCAAATCATCCTAAGCCGGAAAGGGTATCTAAGATTTCAACACCAAATCATTTCAAAATAAGTACAATATTTCATCAACACTCCCAAACTTAAATTGCACATTGTCCACAATGTGGAAAAGAACAATAAAAAAGAGAGAAGCGGGTTGGCAAAAATTTTCCGATTGGAAGTTTGTTGAAGGATACATGTGATAAACTTGAGTTTTTGACCTTCTTGTTTACAATTTACCCCCAAACTTGTTGAGAACCATGGCCGGCTAGGACTTCAAAAATTTTTGACCTACAAAAATGGTATCTACTCAAAAAGGTCATAATGAAAGGAATAATGCTATTTAACATTATGATGATGTAATATCCGTGATATGTCGCTTATATGGAATAATGGGATTGAACAATTTAATTTTTATGGGAAAGAGGGGGGAGAGAGAAAGAGAGAAAGATAGACAAATGTGAGGGATAATGGATTGCTACATTACTGATGTTCCATTATCATAATGATAAATAACATTACTCTAATGAAAGAATTAACCACAAGTAAGTTTCAAAATAAAAAATAAAAAGATAAGGGTAAGAAAATTGGGATTGCATCTAAACATGTGCTTGGTTAAAGTCGTTAGCTCGACTTTTTGGATATGATCACTCCGGATTGGCAAGAAGAATGGAGGATTTTTCTTTCGAAAAAAAACCTCCCAAGTATGGTTTCAATCATTGTCCATTAATCTTTAAGTTCCCATTTTCTTTATAAAATAGCTCAATCACTTCATGTGGGAAAAATTTAGCAACGGTAAAAGGTACCGA
Organism: Fraxinus americana; assembly: GCA_035079005.1. NCBI lineage: Eukaryota > Viridiplantae > Streptophyta > Magnoliopsida > Lamiales > Oleaceae > Fraxinus > Fraxinus americana. The sequence continues at coordinate 31,560,963 of CM068707.1, forward strand.
CCACCTAGAGCAGAGTTTTTCGGGGAACAAACGGAATCGAGAATTGTAGAGAAGAACTTGTTATCCAACAAAGAACTCCAACTTCACAAGATGTTTGTCATGCCACTTCTTTGTCTTTTCTTTGTAAATTCAGGCATTTTCATAGGAATCAAGGTAGAATTTATCAAGTTCATTCAATTGAAGTAATCTTTTTTTCACTGGCCAATTTCACATCAAAATTCAAAGCTTTCATCGTCCAGTATGCCCAATGCTCAAGTTCAACCAGGAGGTGGCAAACTTTCCCAAACAAGGGACGACAGTGAGACATACCAATGGCAGTTTTGAAAGCAGTGCAGTAGGCCCATAATGCATAATCTAATTTCGAGGACCAATCTTTTCTAGAGGCACTCACCGTGAGCTCAAGTATCCTCTTCATCTCCCTATTCGAAATTTCTACTTGGTCATTAGTTTGGGGATGATACGAGGTAACCACATGATGCTTCACTTTATATTTGGTCAACAATGAGTCGAAGAGGTGACTATAAAAATGTTTGCCTCCATCACTAAAGATAGCTTGGGGTGTGCCATAACATGAAAAAATGTTTTTCTTTAAAAAGTTTACCATCACCTGAGCATCATTAGTGGGCAAAGTTAACACTTTTAACCACTTTGACACAGTATCCACTGCCACCAATATGTATTGATTGGAAAATGAGGAAGGAAAAGGTTAATGAAATCAATATCCCATACATAATAAATCTCCACCTCCAATATAGAATTCAAAGGCATTTTGGTTGGAGATATTACCGCTACGTTGGTATCGATAGTACTTGGAGACAAGTGTATGGACATCCTTGAATAATGTGGGCCAATAGAAGCCCGATTGAAGCATTTTGATATGATTTTCACAGCACCAAAATGACCACCATAAAGAGAAGAGTAACATTGTTCAAGGATTTTTCTCCATTTTATCCTTCGGCACACGTCCTCTAATAATTTGATTCGATTTCCATTTGAATAACAAATGATCTTCCAAAAAATAATGCTTGATGTCGGAGAAGAACTTCCTCCTCTGTTGGTAAGAAAGATTTGGCAGAGTGATACCACTAGCAAGAAAATTCACATGGTCCGCATACCATGATACATGAGAGGCTTGGAGAATGTGCATTATTTGTAAAAGTTCTTCGTCTGAGAACACCTCATTTATCTTCCCATTGACCACTTCCTCGACTTGCTCAAGTCTTGACAAATGATCGGCTACTAGATTTTTGGTACCCTTCTTTCACAAATTTTCAAGTCAAAGTCTTGCAAAAGAAGTACCCATCTTATTAACCTCGGCTTGGCATCCTTCTTTGCTAACAAATACTTGAGGGCTGAGTGATCGGTGTACGCAATTACCTTAAAGCCAATGAGATAGGACCTAAACTTGGTAAATGCGAATGTTGCTAGCATTTCTTTTTCTGTAGTCGTATAATTCAATTGGGCATCAGTTAAGGTCCGACTAACATAGTAGATAACATGAAAGATTTTATCCCTCCTTTGTCCCAACATCGCTCCAACGACATAATCACTTACATTGTCCATGAGCTTAAAGGGAAGATCCCAATCTGGAGTCACAATAATAATAGTCGTGATAAGTTTCCCTTTAAAAGCGTTGAAAGCCCGAAGACACTCTTGAGGGAAATCAAAACAAATGTTCTTCTCAAGCAAGGAGTAAAGCAACTTGGTGATCTTTGAGAAGTCTTTGATAAATCTTCTATAAATTTCGACATGTTCCAAGAAGCTCCTTATGCCCTTCACCAAGGTTGGTGGAGACAATTTCTAAATGACTTGGATTTGGTTTTATCGACCTCAATCCTTTTTCGTGAAATCTGGTGGCCAGAACTATGCCTTCTTAAACCATGAAGTGACATTTTTCTTAATTAAGCACCAAATTGGTCTTTTCACATCTTGTCAATTCCATCTCTATGTTCTTCAATCATTGATCAAATAAGGCCCCAAATACCGATAAATCATCTATGAAAATCTCAATACATTTTCCCACCATGTCACAAAAGATAGCTATCATGCACCTTTGGAAAGTGACGGATGCATTTCAAAGACCAAACAACATCCTCCTTCCATATGGGCATGTAAATGTCATCTTCTCTTGATCCTTTGGGATTATAGGAATTTGATTATAGCCTGAATACCTATCCAAGAAGCAATAGTAGGAATGTCCCCGCCAATTGCTCAAGCATTTGATCAATAAATGGAAGGGAAAAATGATCATTCCTTGTTACATTATTGAGCTTTCAGTAGTCGAAGCAAACCCTCAACCTAGTCACCGACCTCATCGAAATTAGCTCATTATCCTTATTTTCTACCATCATGTTACTCCCTTTTTTTTTCAGCACAACTTGAACGGGGCTCACCCTTGCACTATTTGAGATTGGATAAATAATACCCACATCAAGCCATTTCAGTACATCAACTCTCATCACTTCTTTCATAATAAGATTAATCCAATACCCAAAACAATTTCTCTTCCCTCAACTCATTTAAGGAATTTGAAACAATAACCGAGAGTGTAGAGAAATCTCCCAAATAAGCATACCTCAAAATTCTATAGACTGCATCCATGTGACACTAATGGTGAGTGCATAATTTGACTCACGATACTCATGGCATAGGCAATGTCGAACCGTTTGTGAGATAGGTAGAAGAGTTTTCTTACTAGCCATTGACACCTATTTCTATTGGACCCCCCTTTGAAATGGACCTTAGTTTATGTTAGGTTCTATCGGTGTGGAGTTGGTTTGCATCCTATCATTCCCGACTTTTTAAGCAATTTCAATAATTATTTTTCTTGGAGATAGAACTATACCACAATTTGATCTAGCCACTTCAATTCCCACAAAATACCTTAAGTTTCCCAAATATTTTATTTCAAAATTCTTTTGACAAAAGACTCTTCAATTCTTTGATTTCCTCTAGATCATCACCTGTAATAATAATATTATATACATAACAATAATTTCATTAATCGAGAATGTTTGAAGAATAACCATTAATATATAAGAATTTCGAAAACCTTCTGAACCATGCTCTTGGAGATTGCTCAAGTCCACACAACGACATTTTAAGTCTACGTACTGTCTTATTGCCTGCGTGATCATCAAAGCCAATGCCAGGTAGAAAATCCATGTAAACTTGTTCCTCGAGTTCCCCATGTAGAAAAAGGATTCTTTACATTAAATTGATGCAAATACCAATCCTAATTTAATGCAATGGATAGTAATGTTCCAATAAGATTCATTTCAAGCTAATAAGCACTTGTTAAAATCTTTGCAACGCATTCGCTACACATACGCTAATTCTTTCCGATCAATCCAAAAAACAACGAATACATTATACTCTTATAATTATCTGACAAGATGATTCATGTCATCCATATTACACAAAAAATTCAAATATTTGACACCACAAAATACCTTAGGTTTTGAAATTTTAATTGTATACAAATTACAGTAGCACAACTAAAATAATTTTCATTCACCTAAACAAAGTTTATTGTAGAACAAAATTTTTTTTAAAAAAAAATTTCCATACAATATATTCCATATATGTGCTCATTTTTCCGCCTCAACTCCTACATCGACAAAAAGTAGAAAATATACCACTTTAAAACAAGCAAGGTATGGTAACAGTAACATGTTTGAAAATTCACCCCTTGTTTGATCCCTATTATTTTAAAAATATATTTTTCTCTTTCTTATTTTCAATCACACACTATCAATAAAATAATATTACACGCTAACTCAAAATTTTTCCTTCATTTTTAACCATATATTTATTCTCCATTAAAATCCTAAAAGGCATTTTGGACAAAAAATGGGTATCAAACAGACACTTAGGCCCTGTTCTCTTCGTCGTTTTCCAGCCATTTTCTGTTTTTAATTTCTCAAAACAACGAAAACGCGTTTTCTATCTTATTTTCGAAAACACATTTTTGAAAATGAAAAAAAAAAGTATAACTGAAAATGGAAAACAACAAAAACATTGTTTTGTAAAATGTTAGCAAAAACCGGCCAAAATCCCAAAACACGCGAAACGGGCCTGTCACTCTCACAAAACACTCTCATTGAACTCTCTCACTCTCTTAAAACTCTCTCAATGAACTCTCTCCCTGTAAATCAATCAACGGCGGCAAAATCCCAACCAAATTGAAGGTTGAAACGACGGGACGAAGGGTCCTAGACGGGATCTTCGAATTTTGGGAAACTTTGTTCCGATCAAGCTGAATCGCACGCTGCAATGACGGGTTTCAGTTGTAACCAAGACTTCGCATCTCCAAATCAAGGTTTTGTTTCTTTGCTTGTAATAATCTGTAGTTATTCGCGAGTATTCAATTTTTGAGTTGTTGGGTCCGATTTACCGTTTGTTTCTTTATTTGATTGGTGCGAAAATTGAGGCGGGTTGGAGAATAGTTGGGGTGGTCGCTGGTGCTAGAGGTGGGGGGGTCGCTGGTGGTGGAGGTGGTGGTGGTGGTGGAAGTGGAGCTGGTGGTGGAAGTGGAGTTGGAGGTCGAGGTGGAGCTGGCTCTGGAGGTGGAGGTGGTACTGGAGGTCGAGATGGAGGTGGAGGTGGAGGTGGTGCTGGAGGTGGAGGTGTTTAGCTGAAGTGTTTAGCTAAAAAAAGAGATCACCGAGTGTAACATAATTTTGGTTTAGCTGAAGTGTTTCACCGAGTGGTTTAGCTGAAGTGTTTCACCGAGTGTTTCACCAAGTGGTTTAGCTGAAGTGGTTTAGGAAGTCCATAATTTTGCAATGTAACACAAGCACGCAAACCAACGGGGGATCATACATAATTAGGGAAGTTTATGAAAAACTTGAGGGCTTTGTTTATTATTGATATAAGACTTCATTTTTAGTTCTTCTCTGTCTGCCCTGGCATGCAAATTTTTTTTTCTAGCTCGTGTATTGAAATTGTGTCGTAGTTTTGGGGTTGATAATGCAGTGATCAAACTCAACTTGAATTTTCTGAAATGTAATAGAATTAATTTTTCCACTGAGGGAGTTGAATTATGAGGTTTTGCTTCGATATGGCTTGTTGGTAACATAGTAATGTTTTAGTGTCAGAATTTTAACATGAAGGGTCCGCATGGCTTAGCCATGTATGTGACATAGTATTATTGGCGATAGGTTTCAACATTCGAACAACACGATACACAAATGGGTTAAACGAGTGATAATGGTTGTTTGTTCATTTGGCACAGAGATAATTCAGCCCACAAATCAAGATGTTGTGCATGAGCGAATTTTACACAAATATCCTTTCTTCAAGGATTGTATAGGCGTAATAGATTGAACACATCTTTTCGTGGAAGGAAAATAAATGTAACACAATGTGATGTTAACATGTGATTTCGATATGAAATTCACTTTTGTGTATTCTGGTTGGGAATGCACTGCTAATGATTCGCGAGTATTCGTTGACGCAGTCACAAGAAGATCGAACAACTTTCCAATGCCACGGGGAGGTATATTTTTGTACTTCAAATATTTATTGTGAATGTATCTACAGTATTACACTATGTGAGTCTTTTTTTTTTTTGCAGATCACTTTTACCTTGTTGATTATGGCTACCCAAACATCCCTAGATTTCTTGCCCCTTATCGAGGTCAAATATATCATCTGCATGACTATGTTAGACGGGGAAGACTATGTGGGAATGAAGAATTGTTCAACTATCGACACCCCTCGTGCCGTAACATTATTGAACGTTGCATTGGAGTTTTAAAGGCAAGATTTCATATTTTGAAATTGATAACCAATTATCCTCTTAGTAGACAAAGACAAATTCCTACTGCATGTTGCGCAATACATAACTTTATTCGTCAGGAGCATGCCTTAGATAGGTTGTTCGTTGAGTATTCAGAGGAGAATATGGTGTTCGAAGATATACCAGAGTCAAGTCAAGCACAAGAAGCCATACATTTTGATGCCAGTCAAACAGCTCAAATGTGACAAGTTAGGGATTAAATTGCTACACAAATGTAGAATGACTACTCAAAACGTCGCACGTGACTCCATGAATTTATTTTTTATGTAGTTCAGTATCTGTTTATTTTGTCATGATACATAAAATTCTCATCGTATCTTCATCAAATGTAATGTAGGTTGTGTTTTTAATATCTTGACAAATAAATTTACGTTTCACCAATTTTAAATTCTACATGTTATTTAATACTATATTAACTTTGCACAATTAAAATTTATTGAATACTCATTTTTTTAAATAAAATATTCTTAAAAAATTCTCAAAATTTCAAAGCAAATGCGTTCCATTTTTATGTTTTCGGAAACAGTTTTTCAGAATGATAAAGAGAACACATTTTCAGAAATTTCAAAACAGACACTCAAAACATAAAATACAAAACAAATTCAAAACTCAAAACACAAAACTGAAACCCAAAGAGAACGGCCACTTAATATTTTGTTTCACAAAACACCCCAAATATATCATGTTCAAAAAAATTATTTTTTATAGATATTATATCAAATTAAGAAACTAAATGAAAAATATCATATGCCTTGTTATGTCTTTGCTTACGTGGCAAGCCATATGTCTACCAAATAGCACATGCGTAAGGACTTCTCCTAGACTATAGTTCATCTTCTGAAGAGATTACGGAACCTCCCATCGCCTTGTCATCTACTGCTCTCCAAGGAGTTGAAGGTATTGCCCAATGCTTTGTCGAAAAATGACTCCAAGGCGAAATAACTTGGTGCACAGTTGTCACTTTCCTTCTCCAAGGCTATTTTTGGATTCTCGATGCTATATCACACATGGGCCTCCATGTTCGAAGTAGTGGAGTCCGACCCTAATTGATGCTATATATCCTTTTATTCATCTAGGGTAGTATGTGTGTTCACAGACATATTGATGCATGAGATGCGATATTATGACTTGACATAGCTTGATTAGTGAGTCATTGGGATGAGACCACATATCGAACATCCACCCTAGGGAAGCTACTGCCTAAAGGAGAGGGGTGCCATCCACTAACTTATTGCCTCTATTGACATTGGCATCAATGTGGGGAGCTACCCACCTTAAAGAAGGGGCGTCATCCACAACCGAATCTTTAAAAGCAACAAACTTGGAGTGGGAAGCTAGATACCTCTAATTATGGGCAACCTCGTAACCGCCTGAGGCATTCTATGCTAAAAAAGTCACTCAAATCATCCTAATAGATGGTGGCATATCCGTGGTCCATGCTTCCAACAAGTTGTTATGGAATTAATTTAACGTTGTATAGTCACCAATTCACATTAACGAGGTATTAACACTTGTATTATGTGAGGTTCATCTCATCCTATTGAAGAGCCACTTAATTATGCGGTTAACATTTATTATTTATGAGGAGACGTCACTTTACAAAAAAATAGAGCCCTTTAATTACGTGGCTATCATTTATTATTATGAGGCGTCATTACTTTGCAAAAAGTAAAGGCATAACAATAAGTAAAGGAGTAACAAGAGGTTCAGAAAATAAAGCTTTATTGAATCATATGCAAGTATGGAAAGGATGAAGATAAAAGAAAGAAAATGAGTAAAATGGGCCACATGATATTTCTTAGTCGTCTCTATATCTGCCTTTGCCTTGGCCTTTATTGCTTCCATTTTCGTAGCCAGCTTATCTTGCTCTCTTTTCAGAGCCTCATTTTGGATTGAAGCTTGGCTTATCATCCTCATCCATCCTAGCCTTAGCCTTGAGACCATCCATCTCTTGTTTTTCAAGCCTCACTTTCAGCTTTTAATTTCTTGTTCTCTCTATTTAGCTTCTCCAAGGCCTTGGAGGTAATGTCTTGGGCACTGATAACATTATCAACCTACTTAATCTAATCAAGGACGTTAGTTTCAAACTATTACAACTAATCCTCCATTTTGTCATAGGCCCCCCGAATTAATTGGACCATAGCATTAGAAGCAACATTGAGAGATTCCTCGAAGCCCTTGGACTCTACTACTAATGGCTCATTCTTCTTATAAAGCTTCTGTTCATGCTTTCACAGTGAGAAGACTCCGTCTGCAATGTGGCCTCTCAAATATAGGAGGCCACTTCTACAACGAACATCTACTAGATATTGACATAATCTCTGAAGTCCTACCTACCATTGGGTCTAATACTTTTGGAAGCCTGGCTTCCAAGTTAGCATAAGAGAGGAGTATATCTCAAATTATATTATCAATCCTCTCCGTAGATACACAGTAAGCTCATCCGCTTTCTTTTTATCGGCCTCTTTGTTAGTTGGGGACACCCATATTCCAGGACCATACAAGTCTGTAATATGAAATGTACCAAAATCAAAGCAAGTCACACCTAAGAGAAATAAATGAATTACAAAGATCTCGGGTAAATCTAAAAAAGGTTTCAAAATATTTCTAGATCCCAATGGACCTAATGCCAGATACCTTCCAAAAAGTGTCGTTCGAACATGAAGAGTACCCCATGCTAATGTGCCTTTGATGATCCAAATTTTAAGGTCAGGTACCAATGAGCACATTGAACTATCTATGCTGTAGAAAGTCCTCACAGCTCAGACACAAAGATGCAATTATTAGGGGCATGCTCTACCACAGTGCTAATAGTTCATCTTGCTCGCTATGCCAAAAATAAAAGAAACCTTATCCATTTTTTTCTTTTTTACCCCTATATCGCCACACAAGGGGCCATGGGGACGTATAAAAGGGGATCCTATCTACTTATTCCGACCTAGGACAATAAACTCATGAGTTTGATCTTACTTCAACTTCGAGAAACTAAAGAAGCATTTCATCTCCAAGTTTAACTCAGATGTAGCTCCATTTTTATTTTTATTTTTGTTTTGGGTGTGAAGCAGTGTCAAACCAAAATACCCAACAAACATTAGCTCTTCCTGAAAAGAAGGTGATACAGTCACACTTTCTAGTACGAGTACCTTGTTACGACTTCACTCCAATCACTAACCCTGCCTTTGGCATCTACCTCTTCGCGATTAAGGTAATGACTATTGCCTCATTTGACCTTGGCAACCTTTACGGCAGAAGGAAAAATCCAACACGATAGCTCTTGAAGGGTTTTTAATGAGTGTTTGTTGATATTGCCTCTTATTTGAACCAGCATCTGCCTCTTATCTACAGAGGTTTGCGATAACCATCTTTTTCAGCCCAACCTGGATCTCCCTCAGTCACTACATATTCTTCACAGTTTCCTCAATCAAATGCGAAGGAAGTTGAACCTTAGGAAACATATAAACCATTTCTGAAGTTTTCTACCTTTTCTTCTTTGGGTCCCCTTTTACCTTGGGACTTGTTTGGTCTTTCTCACAAAATGCTTCTCTCCATTCTTCACCTCACGATCATCAATGGAGGCCTTAATAGAAGTGATTACGCCCAAAGAATAACGCGGTAGTTGTAGTACAGATTTGGGGTGTCGTATCCACAGGGAGATGGAAGAATATTTAAAGGATCAAAAATGTTGAATTGTTCTCTCAAATGTATAATAAAATTTAATGTTGAAAGGTGAAATTAAAATAAATAATTCGAAGTAGTAAAGCGTCGGAATTCCCTCAATTGGATTTGATCAATCATATCAATTATTCATTTTTATAACACAATTAGAGGCTTTCATCCCGACACTCTAATCGGAAGATATATCGTGAAAATCAATTTAATTTACAAATGTTATCCTAGAATTTAGACTTAAGACACATTCGCATAATTTTATTGGAACAAGATCAAAGATCGACCATATACATCAAGCATAAGGCAGTAATCAATCCACCAATAAAGTGAAATTGAGATTAAAATTCAACAACTAGTTTAATCTAAAGATAGAAGAAGCATAACGGGATTTATGAATGATATAATAATTGTTAAACCAATCTCAATAATAAATAATCGAAATTGAAATTCAATAAATAGTTTGATTGAACAATGGAAAAAGCATGACTGAATCCATGAAAAATCTTGTAAATATTAAACCGATTTCAATATAAATTCAAGAGAATGAAAATCAAAATTCTAGCATTGTTTGACAATGAAAAGATCAAATTAAATGAATAAAAGACATGAAATCACCAATTTCAATCGAGTTCCTTCGTAACTTCACCAAAGATTTTAGTTTTTCATGAGTTTTTTGAGCCAAAGAGGAGAATAATGGTGTATGGGGGCCTTTTCCATATGTATTCTGCTGTTAAATATTTGTAAGAGTAGGAAATTAGATGAAAATCACGTCCAAATTGGTTTCCAAAGAGTTCTAATCGAATAAGGAAAGTTCCTTTCGCGCGCGAATTTTTTGTCTCTGCACAGCAGTCAGTAATTTGATTATAACTTTCCATTCTGATATCTAATTTAGATGATTCAAGATGCGTTGGAAAGGTAACTCGAAGAGCTACAACTTTATTAGAAATACATAATTTTCAATTCGGACTTTTACTATATCAAAAATGGGTCTCAATCTTCAGCTAAAAATCTGGAATATATCTTGTGCGAATTTCACAATTGATTTTGATAATATTCCATTCCTTTTTTACTTCTAATTGCTCCCAATCGACCCTTAGTACTCTCGAACCTTCATCGTGAGTCCAGACATAATTTTTGAGTTTTTGCACTTTAGTCCTTGAACTTTCACTTTCTTCCATTCTGGTTATTTTTCACTTATTTCTCATTATTTCCGCCACATTCATCACATGTCCTGCAAAACATGAATTGCATATAATTAAGCTATATTCCAACATATTAATCAACAATTGCTCATATTTTAACATACTTATCAAACTCCCCCAAACTTGGACTATTGTTTGTCCTCAAACAACATCAATATAACTTGATTCTACAAACAATATGGTTTAACAATATGTCGTGTCTCATATTTGAAATTTGGTAGTGAGATAAATGAACAATTACAACAGTGCAAAAATTAAATCAGTCTTCACCTATTATATGCATAACCTGATGTGTGTGTGTAAAAACCCATGTCAACATCTTAAGATTTGTGATTGGTTTAACACTTGTCCCAAAGTAGTCCGATATATCATTTCCTCGCTCGAGAGATTCACACACCCCCAAACTTATGATTTTCACTCATTTTTCTTGGGGTGCATCCTAGGTTCAACTTTTCATTTCTATTCTTTACCCTCTCATAGTTTGGATAGACCTTACTCTTACAAATTCACACTTCAATAAATTGAGATTCTCCTATATTCTTGATTGCTTCTATCATTGAGATTAGATTAAGTTACTTGCTTCTCATCAAAGGTAAATTTTTGTCAACTGGATGTCTGGGGCTTAATCAATGTATTTGAATATAATTTTTTTTTTTTCATTTTCATATTTTCTCCATCTTTTTTTTTTTTTTTTAGCATTTTCTCATTTGCTTTCTGTATAACCCATTTAGCGAGCTTTAGGCCGATGACTCCCAAGTCAGATGACCATAGGGTATCAAGTTTTAAATCACCCTTACAGGCTTAATCACCCGAGTTATATAAGCTCGAAAAGATGCTTCAATGTACTCAAAGATTAGTGCAATGCCCCTATTTTTTTAGATATCCAATCTCTAAAACTAGCCTCTAATTTAAAACTTTCACCTCGTTTTCATCTCAATAGGTTTCAGACAATCCACACAAGGTTTTCATGCATGGAATCCCTATTCATCTCAGTGTTTCCCTGTAACAGTTCAATCATCTCCAAACTAACATATAATTGGATTTATGGAATATGGCACTAGAGATTATTTGGTTGTATCACTATATTCCACTATCCACTACATATTGAACCGCATCACTAACTCAAAATGCTAACATAAGTGTCGTGCATAGAAAATGTCAAGTTGTACATAAACAAATATAGACTAATCGGATAACACACCATTTTCATCATTCATAACTGACACATATTCCAATAGTCACATCATAGCTGACATAATTATTAAATCCACACAAGCACATAAAGCAAGAATTAAAGTCTAATACTAAAAGATAAAAACTAGAATTTTTTATTTTTTATTTTTTTAAACACACAAACATTCGACGGACAAACATTCAAAAATTGCAGTTAAAGCGATGAATGAAATGCTCATGCACCACCCCCAAACTTAATTGAAACATTGTCCTCAATGTAAAAATAATAGTTCCAATGGAAGAGAATGAAAGATATCACCTGAATATTGCAGCAAACTCACAACAGCTGAAAAAGAAATAGAAACCTGAAAGTACTCAATTGAAATGGTAATGCAAGAAATGAAAGAACCTAACATAATGCAAAACAAACTAAAAAAAGAAATTAAAAATCGAAAATACAGAAAAGTAAAGTGATGGACGGACATGGAAGTTGTCAAGGATGGTAAACGGGGTCTGCAAGATGAATTTCTTCCTCCACAGGCACTTGTTGCTCATATGCTATCTTTAAATGCTGTCCATTCACTTTAAATACCCTACCATCTTTAGGGTCCTCGATTTCAATTGCCCCATGGTTAAAGACCTGTTTTACCACAAAAGTACCAGACCACCTAGAACGAAGTTTCCCTGGATGTTTATGGAGTCGGAAATCATACAAGTAAACTTTCTGATTTGATTCAAATATTTTTTGAAGAATGTGTCTATCATGAAACATTTACATTTTTACTTTGTAAAGTTTAGCATTCTCGTAAGTATCATTTCTCAACTCCTCCAACTCAGTTAACTGAAACTTCCTAAATTTACTACCTTTCTCTAGATCAAAGTTAAAGTGTTCGATAGCCCAAAAGGCTCGGTGCTCGAGCTCTACAGGCAAATGACAAGGTTTTCAAAAGACAAGTCTATACGGTGACATGCCTAAAGTGGTCTTAAAAGCAGTTAGGTAGGCCCAAAGTGCATTATTCAATCTCAGCGACCAGTCCTTACGATTAAGGTTTACAGTTTTCTCCAAAATTTGATTGATTTCCCTATTTGCTAATTCAACCTGTCCACTAGTCTAGGGATGATAAGAAGTTGCTATTATGAATGACCCCGTACTTTTTCATTAGAGCCTCAAACGAACGGTTACAGAAATGTGTACCCCTATCACTAATAATAGCCCTTGGTGTCTCAAACCTAGATAACACATTTTCCTTAAGGAATTTTACAACAGTTTTGTTGTCATTGGCTCGACAAGTTGCTGCTTCAACCCATTTAGACACATAATCTACCGCTACAATTATATATATATATATATATATATATATATATATATATATATATATATATATATATATATATATATATATATATATACATATATCCAAAGGAAGGTGGAAAGGGCCCCATAAAATCAATACCCCAGCAATCGAAGACTTCTATCACTAAAATGGGGTTTAATGGCATCATGTTGCGTCGAGACAAAGCACCAAGCTTTTGACACTTCTCACAAGATTTACAGTAAATGTTAGTGTCTTTGAATAAAGTGGGCCAATAAAAACCACATTGCAAAATTTTTGCAACGGTCTTTTTCATGGAAAAATGATCGCCACAAGCCTGTGAATGACAAAAGTCTAGTACGCTAGGTATCTTCTCATTAGACACACACGCCTTAAAATCTGATCAGGGTAGTATTTGAATAGGCATGGGTCATCCCAATAAAACTTACGCACCTCAACTAAAAACTTTCTCTTATCCTGCGCACTCCACTCGCTTGGGATTTCACCTATAGCTAGGTAGTTGACAATATGAGCAAACCAGGGTAAAGAGGAAATAGAAAACAAGTGTTCATCTGGGAAGTCATCTCTAATGGGCAATTGATTCGCATTATCTTGAAAAGTTAACCTAGATAAATGGTCTGCTACCACATTTTCTACCCCCTTTTTATCTTTAATAGCAATGTCAAATTCCTGTAGGAGTAAATTTTACCTAATCAGTCGTGCCTTAGCATCCTTCTTGGAAAGAAGGTACTTAAGATCAGAATGGTCTGTGAAGATTATGATAGGAGAACCAATTAAATAGGATTGAAACTTATCTAAAGCAAAGACTACAACTAGTAGTTCCTTCTCAGTTGTGGAATAGTTCATTTGAGCACCACTTAAGGTCCTACTAGTATAGTAAATAACAAAAGGTTTACCCTCCCTTCGTTGCCCAAGGACAGCACCTATCGCATAATCGCTAGCATCACACATAATTTCAAATGGTAACGACCAATCGGGTGATTGCATTATGGGTGCTGAAGTTAGCCTATCGGTCAAAGTTTTAAACGCCTCTTGGCAAGCTGGGGTCCAATCAAAGGTAGCATCCTTGGCTAAGAGATTACATAAAGGTCTGGATATGGATGAAAAATTTTGTATAAATCTTCTATAGAAACCTGCGTGACCTAGGAAAGATCTGATATCTTTAGTTGTCTTAGGTGTGGGCAGCTTGGAGATCAATTCAATCTTAGATTTGTCAACTTCTATCCCCTTAGATGAAACAACATGACCTAGGACAATACTTGAAGAAACCATAAAATGACATTTCTCCCAATTCAAAACCAACCCCTTTTCCTCACATTAGGTTAGAACTCTCTCCATGTTTAACAAGCATGCATCAAAAGAAGTACCAAAAATAGTTAGGTCATCCATAAAGACTTCCATACAGTTTTCTACCATATCACTAAATATACTCATCATGCATTGTTAAAGAGTAGCAGGAGCGTTACATAATCCAACTGGCATCCTACGAAATGCATAGGTACCAAAAGGACAAGTAAAAATGGTCTTTTCCTGGTCCTCCAATGCTATCTCAATCTAATAGTAACCAGAATAACCGTCCAAGAAACAGTAAAAAGGATGGCCAACCATACGCTCAAGAATTTGGTCCAGAAATGGAAGGGGAAAATGGTCCTTCTGAGTGGCAGCATTCAACTTCCTATAATTAATACACATGCGCCATCCAGTCATAGTTTTTGTAGGGACCATTTCACCAAGTTCATTTTTAACTACTATGACTCCTAATTTCTTAGGGACTACCTATGTCGGGCTAACCCATTTACTATCGGCAATAGGATAAATTATTCCTGCATCTAACAATTTTAGCACTTCATTTTCACTACCTCTTTCATTGTGGGGTTCAGCCTACGTTGTGGGTCTCTTTTAGGATTAGTTCCCTCCTCTAGGTGAATCCTATATGAGTAGATTAGGGGACTAATACCCTTGATGTCAGCTATAGTCCATCCTATTGCAGATTTGTGCTCATTCAGAATGTTTAAAAGTTGTTTACCTTGAGAAGCATTTAATTCTGAAGAAATAATCATAGGAAAAGTATCACCTGGTCCAAGGAACACATGTTTCAGTCCTAGGGGTAGTGGTTTCAGCTCCGGTGTTGGACTCTCAATACTTGATGGTTGTTGCCTTCCAGTTCTAGCTTGTAGTTTTTCAAACTTTGGTTGTCATGGTGATGTCCCATAACCCTGAAATTTAGCAAAAAAAGGGCACAAATATTAGCATATTCTTCATTATGGCAATGTACAGGAATTTCAGAATTTATAAGAAATGAGTTTAAATGATTGAAATTAATGGTTGCAGGTGTATCCTCCTAAGTGAGTACATCAACCATGTACGTTTGATGATACTCATCATCCTCCATAAGTTGCTTAGTGATGTGAAAAATATTAACTTCAAGAGTCATATTTCCAAAAGATAGCTTCATTAGACCATTCCTGCAATTGATAAGAGCATTAGCAGTAGCAAGAAAGGGTTTACCAAGGATAATAGGTATTTTGGAATTTACATTCACATCAACTTTCAAATCTAGAATTAGGAAGTCAACAGGATAGTAAAACTTATCTATTTGCACCAAAACATCTTCAACTACTCCTCTAGGTTTTATAGTAGATCGATCAGCCAATTGTAAAACTACGGATGTAGGTTTTGTCTCACCTAGGCCTAGCAGTAGATAAATGGCATAAGGCATGAGGTTAACACTAGCTCCTAAGTCAAGAAGGGCTTGTGCAAACTCACAACTCCCAATGATGCAAGAAATTGTTGGAGAACCAGGATCCTTATATTTCGGTAGGACTCTTTGTTCAAATACTGCACTCACTTGCTCAGTCAAGAAAACAGTTTTCTTGACATGATGCTTCCTTTTCACAGTACACAAGTCTTTGAGGACTTTTGCATATGTAGGAATTCGAGAAATCACATGCAAGAGAGGTAGATTGATTTTTACCTGCCTAAGGTGTTCTAAGATCTCATCATATTGGCTATTAGCTTTCATATTAGGCTTTAGAGCTTGAGCAAATGGTGCTCTTAGGGCTGTCCGTGGATCGGTTCGATTCGGTTCTGAAGAGACCCGAACCGACCCAAAACTTTCAAGTATTTAATAAATGGACCCGTCGGGTCCAAATATAATTATGGAACCGTTCGGGTTGGTTCGGTTCCGTTCGATTCTATACCATAATTAAAAATTTTAATATTTACAGCAACAGTACATAAATACAACTAATGACATTTCATTCGTAACTTTTACAAATTAACGTAACCCAATTCGAAAACATATAAATAACTAGTCATCCAATAGGATTAATTCAATGTATACAAATACCAAAAAGTAGATATTAATATTACAACAACACTACATAAAGTATATTCATTTGCTTCAAATTAAAATGGGCTAATGGGCTTTAAAAATGATTTGGGCTTTAAAATTAAAATTATGAAATAATCTGATTTATTTAATTAATTTGCTAATTTGTTTAAAAAAATAAAATAATTTAATTAATTCAATATAAAAAATAAAAAAAATATTTAGTTTCGATTCTTATACGATTCTTCGATTCTTGGTCTAGACTCGAGACCCGACCCAAACCCATCGGTTCTCGATTCGGGTACCTGTTCGGGTATTTAATTTATGAAGAACTGCTCGGTTCGGTTCGGGTTCGGTTCGGTTCGGGTCGGGACTTTTGGACACCCCTAGGTGCTCTAGCTGGGTTTTCCACCACCTTATCACTAGACTCACCCTCTTCAGAATTAGTAGAGTCTTTCTCTTTTTCTTCTGCTTCCCTAGGCTCAATGATTGGTTCTACAACCTTTCCAGATCGAGTGGTGATAGCATTTATCTCCTTAAGGTTGTTTTCTATACCTGAAGTTTGAGCCATATGTTTTCCCTTAGGGTTAGGTTGAGGTTGAGCCGGAAATTTCCCAAGTTCCCCTATTGTTAAGGCATTAGTCAATTTGGTTATATGGCTTTTCATTTCTTTACTCTCCTCAACAACTTGATTGATCATAGTTTCAAACTTCTGATTAGTTTTCCCCTGAGCCTCTATAAAAGCATGTAAGGTGTCCTCTAAAGAATTCCTAGACGTTGAGGGTTGATGTGATGGTGTATTGAAAACTCTAGGTGGTTGATTAGGTTGCTGGTTATCAGATTTCCAGCTGAAATTAGGATGATTCCACCACCCCTAATTGTAGGTCTCAGAATATGGGGCATAAGTCTTTTTGTACACACCTAAAGCATTACAGTGTTCATCATAAACCCCCATCATCTCAGCTAGAACAAAACACTCTTGCACTGAATGATCAAGTCCACCACACACACCACACGGCCCAGAAGACTCAACACGAGCAACAGTAGATGTAGGCTTTGAACTACTGGTGCGTAGGTTCTCAATTTCTCTAGTTACGGCTTCTACCTTAGCTCTAAGATTGTCTTCTTCCCTAAGATGGTAGATGCCTGCACTAGAAGGATTTCCTACGGCTCGTGACCTATTGGTGCTATCAGTAGCACTAGGGCCAGTCCAGGTGTGGGCTTTCTCGACTAAGTCATCTAAATATCCTATAGTCTCATCTGGATCTTTTTGTAGGAAATCACCATTACACATCATTTCAACAAATTGACGCTATCTAGATGTTAACACTTCATAGAAATAGCTCACGATGCGCCAACTCTCATAACCATGGTGTGGACAAAGAGCTTGAAGTTCTTTATACATTTCCCACGCTTGATATAAAGTTTCACTCTCCTTTTGGATAAAAGAAGAGATCTGCTTTTTTAAAGCAGTAGTTTTGTGGTGGGAAAAATATTTGCTAAAGAATACTTGAATCATTTCAGCCCAAGTGCCAATCGACCGTGGTCTCAACGAATACATCCAACTTTTTGCTCTATCTTTAAGTGAAAAAGGAAAAAATTTAAGTTTGAATGTATCTGCTATACCATAGTGATTGTGGAAGGTCGCAACTACCTCCACAAATTTCCTAATATGCACGTATGGATTCTCATTGTCGAGTCCATGAAAAGTGGGAAGAAGTTGAATCATTCCCGGTTTAAGGTCCATGCGTGGCATATTAGGTGAAAAAATAATGTATGGCGGTATGGATGTACGCATGGGGTGCAAATAATCATACAAAGTTCTATACGGTGCATTATGTTCATTGTCAAACATTGTGTTATGTGATGAAGTGTCAGTTTTAACAGATATAGAATCAAAAATAGGGTTAAAAAGATGTTCAAACTCTGTGTCGGGTCTATCAGCGGATCTCTCTCTCTCTCTCTCCTTGATACCTGCTTATGAAACACAAGTAAAAGAAAATAGAGTGAAAATAATAAAAATATTAGAATGAAAATTAAATTAACTAAAAATAAAAGTTAAGAGACGATGTCACCCTTTGTAGTCGATCTCTTAGTATTTTGTACCGTCTCCCCGGTAACGGCGCCAAAATTTGATTACGCCCAAAAAATTACGCAGTAGTTGTAGCACGGCTTTGGGGTGCCGTATCCACAGGGAGGTGGAAGAATATTTAAAGGATCAAAAAGGTTGAATTGTTCTCTCAAATGTGTAATAGAGTTTAATGTTGAAAGGTGAAATTAAAATAAATAATTCGAAGCAGTAAAGCGTCGGAATTCCCTCAATTGGATTTGATCAATCATATCGATTATTCATTTTTATAATACAATTAGAGACTTTCTTCCCAACACTCTAATCGGAAGATATATCGTAAAAATCAATTTAATTTACAAATGTTATCCTAGAATTTAGACTTAAGACACATTCGCACAATTTTATTGGAACAAGATTAAAGATCGACCATATACATCAAGCATAAGGTAGTAATCTAACAATAGAAGAAGCATAACTGGATCTATGAAGGATATAATAATTGTTAAACCAATCTCAACAATAAATAATCGAAATTGAAACTCAATAAATAGTTTGATTGAACAATGAAAAAAGCATGACTGAATTCATGAAAAATCTTGTAATTATTAAACCATTTCAATATAAATTCAAGAGAATGAAAATCTAAATTTTAGCATTGTTTGACAATGAAAAGATCAAATTAAATGAATAAAATACATGAAATCACCAATTTCAATCGAGTTCCTTCGTAGCTTCACCAAGGGTTTTAGTTCTCCATGAGTTTCTTGAATCAAAGAGGAGAAGAATGGTGTATGAGGGCCTTCTCTATATATATTCTGCTGTTAAGTATTTGTAAGAGTCAGAAATTAGATAAAAATCATGTCTAAATTGGTTTACAAAAGAGTTCTAATCGAATAAGGAAAGTTCCTTTCGCGCGTGGATTTTTTGTCTCTACATAATAGTTAGTAATTTGGTTATAACTTTCTCTTCTGATATCCGATTTAGATGATTCAAGATGCATTAGAAAGTTAACTTGAAGAGCTACAACTTTGTTAGAAATACATCTTTTCCAATTCGGACTTTTACTATATCAAAAATGGGTCTCAATTTTCGACTAAAAATCTGGAATATATCTTGTACGAATTGGAAATTGATTTTGATAAATATTCCATTCCTTTTTGACTTCTAATTGCTTCCAATCGAACCTTAGTACTCTCAAACCTTCATCGTGAGTCCCAGCATAATTTTTGAGTATTTGCACTTTAGTCCTTGAAATTGCACTTTCTTCCATTCTGGTTATGTTTCACTTATTTCTCATTATTTCCGCCACATTCATCACTTGTCCTGAAAAACATGAATTGCATAGAATTAAGCTATATTCCAACATATTAATCAACAATTACTCATGCTTTGATAGTAAAATAAGTATGTAAAACGTACTTATCAAGAAGCATCGACCCAACGACCTCTTTTTCATACTTGAGGAAAGTCTTCTCATGGCCTCCTTGATTATATCCTCAATCCACTTCTTTTGCTCTTTGTAGAGCTTATTTTTTAGATACAACTCTCAAGGCTCGGTTTCACGGGTTACCTTTCTTCTTAGCACAGAAAGGGACACCGTGCGGCAGTAGTCTGCTTCGCTAGACTACCTTCTGCCTTTTCTCGGTCGTTCCGGGACGAAAGTAAATTTGATCACAATTTAAAGAAAGCTTACAACACGAAATTGAAATGCATTGAAATAAACTTGATCATTGATTACTTGAAAGCTGAACATTACAATAGACAAAGCAGGAAATTACAATGGCTAGTGCAGGGGGCGAACACTAGAAAGTTTGAAAGATTTTTGAAAGACTAATACCCCCTATAATAGACTTAGCAACAAAAACCCAAATGACACCAGTAGACGTCTTTTGACCGAGGAATCATACTAAAATTTTCTAATTATCAACTATTTTACAATTTAATGAAATATTTACAAGGTGCAGCCGAAGTGCAGCGGCTGCGATAGCGTCACGGGGCTTAAGTAAGGCTGCTGCCCGTGACATTCTCCCCCATTTGCTTTGGCGAAGTCCTCTGAGCCGTTGCTTGTCCGTCTCGTTGTTGCATCCGCTCCATTTGACCAAGCATTCTTGAAGATAATTCCTAGAAGCTCGATGGCCAAGAATCTTTTCAGCAACCTTCATTTCTGATCTTTTCAAGTTAAACACAAGTCGCCGCATCTTCGAGACTTCTTGTCGCTTTCTGATTGATGTCTGCAGTGTGAGGGAGGGACGGTTGCTGGCCAGTAGTAATCTCAAAAGGACTCTTGTTGGGCGAAGAGGTCTCTTGAGCATTGAAACACATCCGGGCCACATCCGAAAGTTTTACCCAAACTTCATGTGGAGCAGAGATCAAGTGCCGAAAATAGTCTTCCAGCATATATTTGAAGCGCTCTGTCTGTCCGTCTGATTGTGGGTGAAAACCAGAATTCATGCTCAAAGTTGGGCCAAGAAGTTTGAACAACTTGGTCCAAAGTATGCCAGTAACTCGAGAATCCCGATCACTGACAATGTTGTTAGGCAATCCCCAGTATTTGGCAATATGTTTGAAGAAGAGTTGAGCTGTCTCTTCGGCTGATACATACTTGGGCGCTGTGGTAACAGTTCCATCTTCAGATAAACGGTCCATCTTGACCGTGATAGTGCCAAAATCTCCTAATTTCGGCAATCCACCAATGTAGTCCATCGATCCACTCTCGACTGGTCTACTCGGGACGGAAAGGGGCTCCAGTAAGCCTGCCTTTCTCTGATGACCTGCATGAAGCTCTTCCAGTTTCGGCTGAGTCGTACGGTATGGTGCCTCGCAGGGAGGTTTGGCACCTGCATCAAGTTCAATCCCGCGATCAATTGCCCTCCTTGGCAACTCACCCGGTATGATGTCCTCGAATTCCTCAACACTCCTTCTGACATGCTTTGGAACTGGACCGGTCACCTCTTCGATCTCCTCTAGTCGAAGAGTGCACAAAAATGAGGGTTCATTCCTCTTGAAACCCTTACTATATTGCATGGCCGAGATACCCTTCTCGCCTGCCTTCATAGCTTGTGTGAAGATAACGCATGGTTTACTCCCCATCATCAGTAATGAGTCAGAATACGGCAACACTGCTGTTTTCGTGTCCCGAAGAAATTCCAATCCCAAAATGAGCTTGAAATCATCCATCTGAACTGCCGACAAATTCGTCCTTCCCTCCAAGTGACCTACTTTGATCGATACAGATTTAGCTACTCCCGCAATCGGTTGAGCAGCGGAGTTGATTGTTTTGACCTTTCCCTTACCTCTTTCTAGAACAAGTCTGAGCCGTCTTGCTTCAAAACTTGCGAGGTAATTGTGGGTAGCGCCGGTATCAATCATCATCCTGATTGGCTTCCCATTGATCTTCACATCAATGTACATCAGGCCTTTCGCCCTACTAGTGTGAGCCTTCAGTTCTTCCATCTTCGGCTCTTTCGAGGGACCATCTTTCCTTTTAGTAACTCGGTGCGATAGTGTATTGCACTGATGTGAGAATGCACTAACTACATCCTCGTCCTCTTCGAAATCAGTCTCGCCATGGCAACTACCTTGTGGGATACCCTGCTTTGATTTGGTCCCGCCACTTGGTAGTTTGTAATATGCATTCACCATCCGTTTTTGAGGACACTCCGCCACCCGATGTGGTCCTTCGCATAAAAAGCACTTCAATTTAGGACTGGCATCAGATCTGCCATCCTTTGCTTTTCCTTGGTTCCAATTGTTATTCTGACGGTTGCCTTGATGGGCTCCTCCCCGATTCTGAGAATAACGCTCTCCCCCATTGGAGCTCGAGCTAGGTCTATGAGTTCTGTTTCCTCCTCCGATAGACTGACTATTTCCTGAATATCAATCCTCTCTCAATTCTGGTTGATAGTCACTCAAACATTCGGCAGCTCCAATAGCTGTGCTTAAATCAGCGACTTTCTGTCTCTGAAGTTCCATGCGCGCCCACGGTTCCAACCCTTCCATGAAGGTGAATAGTTTGTCTCTTTCCGACATGTCTCGAATATTCAGCATATGCCCGGAAAAGGCTTTCACATACTCCCTAATGGAGCTTGTATGTCTTAGATCTCGCAGCGCATGTCGTGCCTGATAGTCCACATTCTCAGGGAAAAACTGAGATCTGATTGCTTCCTTGAGAAGATTCCAAGAATCTATTCGGACCCTGTTGGCCTGAATATCAGCATACTTCGTCCGCCACCACAGTTTTGCATCTCCACCTAGATACATGGTAGATGTAGTAACCTTTCTCGCTTCGTCTTGAATCGAAGCTGCAAGAAAGTATTGTTCCATGTCGAACAAGAAGTTCTCAACTTCTTTAGCATCGCGTGCCCCTCCGTAGGTACACGATTCTGGAATTCTGAGCCTCTGCATAGACTCTTGCGCAGTGGCTTGCCCATTGCCAAACGCGCGTTGAAGAACTACCAGTTGAGCTCTCAACGTTCCCACTTCCTCCTGTAGATCAGGTATGAAAGAAACAGCTTCAGTCATAGCTGCGCAAGCTTTTTTGCACTCATCCAGTTGGATGCGTACCTCCCGAGTTTCCGTCTCTGCCACTTCGACCTTTTCTCCGAGGCCCTCCATGGCCAAACACAACCTTGTGTTTGTCACCTCCAGCGCCTCCAAACGCTGTTTCGTAGTCCTCTTTTGAGGATCCACCACCTCCGTGATGTCCGATTCCATTGTATCCATCGCTTTCTTATCGAGGGTCTTGAGCCGCAGCTCTGATACCAACTTTCACGGGTTACCTTTCTTCTTAGCACAGAAAGGGACACCGTGCGGCAGTAGTCTGCTCCGCTAGACTACCTTCCGCCTTTTCTCGGTCGTTCCGGGACGAAAGTAAATTTGATCACAATTTAAAGAAAGCTTACAACACGAAATTGAAATGCATTGAAATAAACTTGATCATTGATTGCTTGAAAGCTGAACATTACAATAGACGAAAGCAGGAAATTACAATGGTTAGTGCAGGAGGCGAACACTAGAAAGCTTGAAAGATTTTTGAAAGACTAATACCCCCTATAATAGACTTAGCAACAAAAACCCAAATGACACCAGTAGACGTATTTTGGCCGAGGAATCATACTAAAATTTTCTAATTATCAACTATTTTACAATTTAATGAAATATTTACAAGGTGCAGCCGAAGTGCAGCGGCTGCGATAGTGTCACGGGGCTTAAGTAAGGCTGCTGCCCGTGACACTCGGCCATGGATATTAATAAAATGTGGCCTTTCCTTAATCTTACGCTGAAAGTGTTCTACAAAAGAGAAAGTATAAGAATTTCAAAAAGGAAATGTAAGGAAAGTTCGACGTACTTAAAATTCCTTGACTGGCTATTAATCCTATTTCGAAAAATAGATAATTCTTCGAAATTATCTTTGCATAGCATCTCTGAGGCACTGGTAGCAATTGCATTTTTGCCTCACTAAGCATGTACTTGTTTGGGGTAT
The DNA here is from genome assembly GCA_035079005.1 of Fraxinus americana. Taxonomy (NCBI): domain Eukaryota; kingdom Viridiplantae; phylum Streptophyta; class Magnoliopsida; order Lamiales; family Oleaceae; genus Fraxinus; species Fraxinus americana. The sequence continues at coordinate 31,585,028 of CM068707.1, forward strand.
GGAATACAAAATAAAAATACATTAGCTCAATTTTTGGAATGGCGACGGGGTAGGTTCGTGATGGGGAACTCATTTTCCATACCTACCCTCGCAAAGATTAGCCCCATCCCCGACCCCAATCCCTAATTAAGTTTTCCTCCCTATTCGAGCTGGTCCTATCGAGGTCAACGATTTTCCATTGCCATCTCTACTAAGTAGGGTTTCATCACCCTTCCAACCATTTGGGCACAAAACTCGTGGAGCTGTATAGCCTTAGAATAGTAAGGTTTGCTCGTTATATTCCAAATCTTGTTAATAGTTGTCAGAAACCTAAAACAAGTACGTTTCTAACCCCTAATCAAAGTAGGGCTCTCGACACCAAGATAGAGTGGCTTTTCCAAAAAGTAAAGTAAAATTACCCCTTCTTTATGTTCATATCTTTCTCATTCGAGGAAAATATCCGAGGTTTATAAATATTATGGAAGACTTGGAGGGGCATAATCTCTACCAAGCTTAAGCAATGCCACAGCACGAAGGCCATGACCATCTAACTCCAACTGTTCGGCTCCACTTGAGTTAGGGCCAGCATATACGTCCTCAGCACTCTCCTAAAAAATGGATGAAGTAGTGCCTCATCCCAACATAGAGGATTGATAAGTGTATTTTATACACTTATTTGGACTATATTATTAAACTTTTATGTCGTCAAATTATTAATTTCTACTTAATTTGGGTTAATTTTCTTTTATTTTTAGTTATGGACTCGTCTTCAAGCAATTGGAAAGGAAGAAGGATAAAATCGAATGAAATTTACAATTTTGGAGATCAAATTTCATACTTGGAAAAGTGAAGGACTTGCATTGAATCAAAGAATACATGGGTTGCAACAATTTAGTGGACTCAAGGATTGAATGACATTAACTTAAAAGATTTGAGGGCTTGAAGAATATAATACAAGAAATGGGCTTTTCTTTTGGACTTTGAATTGGAATCAAATTCAATTATCCTCTAATTGGACTCCAATCAAAGGAAGTCTCCTGTTTCATCTCAAACAGCACGGCTGGGACCAATTGGAAGAGAGGAAGAATACATTAATTACCTTACCGGGGGGATCACCGAATTGGAGGAGAAATTGGAGATAATGGCGGCTACAATTGCTTTGTATATTATATAACATATATATATACAAAGTGGCCGGCAAAAAAAAGAAATAGGGAGAGAGGTTGGTTGAGGAATGAAGATAGATTTATACACACAGAGTTCGTAATTAGGGGAGACATACACAGCTGGAAGAGAGGAAATAGAGTGCTGAAATTATATTCTATATACATACAGAAAGTGGGCTGAACACGGCGTAAAAACAGAATAAAAAAGGGCGGCTGAACTGGACTGATTTGGAGAGAAAGAGCACAATTTGTGGCTGTATTCATACACCCAATTGGACAGAAACATAGGGCTGCTTGCTGGGAAATAAATTATATATATACACATGCATGCAAAGACGTGGGAGATGGAAGAAAAGCTTGGTGCAAGATTTAATTCTTCTCCTACATTCGTGCTTTAAACCCGGTGATGTCTTCCATTAAAATTTCTTATTTTTCTCCCATATCCATGAGTAACTAAATTATTTTTAGGGCGAACAACATAGCTGAATTGAGATCATTTATTTCGTTAATTTGAGATTCTTGTTTTTATATTTTATGTGTTGATTTTTACTATGATTTTAATGCATTTAATTACTTGATCACTAATTAAATGATTTTGTGAATCCTTTATGAGTCGAGAGGTAAGTTTAGGATTTAGACCAAATAGTAAAATCCGATATATTGACATAACGTGTAGAGATACCTATGTTAATTATTGCGGTCATAATTGAATTCTTAGAACCAATGTTTCGTTTGATTAACGTCAATTCGCATAGAGATATGGAATTGAATTAGTTAAATAGGCTCAATGAGAACTCGAGAGGGGTAAATTGAATACAATAGAAGAACTCGATCGAACACTACATTAGGTTATGAATCTTGATTTAAGGAATAAAGGTGATCAATAGGTGAAATTGTTCCGCCCTAAGAACCGTCATTATTTGAATTTCAATAAATTGTGTTTGTTTTCAATTCAATTTCACGTGTTTAAATTAAATAGTCTCAACAAATCCATATTTTTATTTGTTTGTCTTTTATCAAATAGGAGTTAGAAAAGTAAATTAAGGCTAAAGTATAGTCCTCGTGGGAACGATAATCCGGACTCAAAGGTCCACTTTACTACTTGTTACGATATCGTACACTTGCGATATAAAAAACGCAACAAGGATGTTCCATGAAATGGCGTGGTAACTATCCATTGGGCAACAAGGCCTCTCTTATGCCTCAAGTTGAATTACTTCTATGTCGTCCGAAATGCGAAGAGTGGCTTTCACTTCATCTATATTTTTCTATGAAATTTAGATGGATCATCTTAAGCGCTCCACAATTCCCTTTCTTTTGTTGAATCAACAATACATTTCCATAGCTCTTCACATCAGCATCAAACTCTTGGCCATCGTTTGTAGCTTTGTCCAAACTAGTCCATTCTATGGAAACTAACGTTAACTATAGTCTCGTTCCCCAGCCACTCTTCAAAGCGGCATTGCCTTGGACGCATTTATGGACATCTCCTAAAGGACCATCCCTTACTTGCAGGGACGGATCCAGGATCGAGGTAAGGGGGGCCTAATACGTAAAAAAAAAAAAATTTTACACATGAATTTAAAAAAAAAAAAATTTTTACAAAATTTTTTTTTTTTTTTGGGGGGGGGGGGGGGAGGAGCCCCCCCTAAATCCGTCCCTGCTTACTTGTCAGCTATACACTAAAGGATTTCTCAACTATTGGTATTTTACCGTAACAATGTTTCGAGGCCATTGGTAGGAAAGTCTATAGAAGAAATGTGAAATATAATAGTGTTTAGAATTTCATACTTAAAACTCTATAGAGGTCGCCATAGTTTATTCATCGAAGTATGTTTCTTTGTCGAAGATAGCTTAAGGTCACCAAAAATCTCTCAAATTCTCCAAAAACCCAAAAAAGTTTAGGGTAGCAAAAGTAAAAGTAAAAGGATTTAAAGAGAATTATTTTCCTTATATAGACGAGGCCTCTTCAATCCCAACCATTGGATCAAAACCAAGATTCGTCTCAGTCGTTAGATGCCTCGCCTAATTTTGTCCATTGAATCCAAAGAGCCTTGAATCGTTTTAAAATGAGGGTTCATAAGGATCTATGCATAACATAATCGTGTTTAAATGCGTCGCTTCAGAGTTGAAATGCTTTACGCATCAAATTATTATAATTATCTTCAGTTTTGAGAACACACAAAGTCATTATTATCTTAACACTCCCTGCGCATCACCTCCCTAGCAATCTCGTAGCTTTGCCTTTGATATATTTATTAGCCTCAGTTTCAAAGTGTCTTCCTAAAATGAGACTTAACCTTTGCATTAAAAAGCTTTAGCTTCTCTCTATGGCTTCTCTTTGAAATGGGACACAACCACTGCATTCAAAGTAGGGGCCTCTACGTCTGAAGCGGTGGCATGGAGTCCAACCCTCAAGCCTTAAGCACACAACAGTTCTTGCATATGGAGCCCCCACGAGAAGTGATTGGTGCGACATTACCTACGACGATGGTTGTGTCAAACATCCATTTATCTGCCTACGGCAATGTGTGGGTCACGGACCTATTGATGCCTAGGATGCGATATTGTAACGGGACATAGCCTAACTAGTGAGTCGTTGAGAGAAGGCCATGTGTCAAATATCCAAAGAGTTTCCATCCATGTCTTTTGCCTATAAACACTCATACTTTGCGTCATTGGAGTGTTATCAATAGTTTGGTATTATCACTCTCTAATATAAACCCAACTTTTGTATTTATTCTCATATCTAATCATCACTCCAGTACTTAATAAACTGTACCATCCTTGCTATCTTGAGTGTTGGGTACATATGGATCACGACCTCTCCCTCCCTTTGTATTCGAAATGGCTTCGATCTTGCACGCCTAAGGCGAGAGTTCCAAATGCGCAGGCAACATACTGAGATGAGTGGAGGTGGGATCTATTAACTATTTGGGTCCTAATCAAATTTAGAGGCCAACATATAGAATACGATCATTAAATTATGCAGTCAATGAACCACTACTGGTAATAAAAAAAAGTACCTATCTTCAAGGTTTCACTTAGAAATACTACTTTTAGTGTTAATTTTTGATAATGAGTTCTCTCCACATTTCCATTTTCTTCACTTTTTCCTTGGAAAATTAGCAATTAAAGACTAAATATGAAGAAGTATAGTTGGAGTCATTAACATGTCGAAAGTATCTTAATAAATTGAAAATACACACACATTGAAGTTTCTAGAGTCCTGAGCCACAGATTGATTGCACTTTGGCTGTTGTAGATAAGCAAAATGTTAAAGTTAGTATTATAGCACTTTATTCTTGTTGAATATGTCTAACGATATCTAGAAATGTTCGTCAAGTGAATTGTTTAGTTCGAATATGTTGATCTATTTCAAATGGAAGAAGTACAAAATTTCTTCTCAAAACTGAAACGTCAATTGTATGTTTGGTAAGGTGGAGTACATAGTACTAAGCTGTTAAAATTTGGATGTGAGCCGAATTATTTGTTGAAGATAATTGAGAACTCTAATTAAAGTGTGTGTTAAGAGAAATTCTATTTGGAATGATTTTGGAATCATATTCGAAATCCATTTGGCAAATTCTAGTTAAAATTCTATTTGGAAGCCCCTACAACACCACTTCTAAGGCTTGGATTGTTCCCTATATATGTTTGACTCTTCTCTACAATTTAGTCGGATTGGTTTTGCCCCATTATGAGTTGTTAACCTCATTATAAGATGGTATAACCTTATGGAGGTTTGTTTATCCCCATTATTAGTTAGACAAATTGTAAACACAAATCATTGTAATTCTTTTTTTCATATTTTAGTGAAATCTCATTTACTCTACAAATTATATTTTTTGTGAGTTTGTAACCTTTACTTCATATTATGCCTATAATCTCGTATCGTCTTCAACAAATTGGTATTGGAGTTATTCGGTATCTTCCACGTTTCTCAACAAACTAGTATTAGAGCCAAAAGTTTGGAAATTCTTGAGAGATCGAGGTTTTGATCAAGTTAAAAAGTTAATCTTGATCTTTTGTGATGGCAACCATGAAGTTTGATGTTCTGCTATTGGATCCCAGTATAAGATTTTTGTTGTGGCAGATTAGAGTTGGTCGGTGCTCGCTTATAGGAGATTGATTTTGTTGTGTTTTTTCCCACTCCATATATGTTGTTTAAAAGATACGATCTCATATAGTTGTGATCTCACAAGTGAAAAGTTTATGATGCTCTATATTCAAATGAGAAGATGAAGCATCTCGTTGAAACTAAGGCTCGTGGAAAAGGGCTTGTTCTTAATAGTGGTTGTGTAAGGGGCAAATTAAGGTCTAAATTTAAAATTTATTGCAAGAGTTCGAGGCACTTAATTAAGAATTGCTATAAGTTACAGAATAGAGAAAATTTTGCTGCAGCTTTTCAGAAGGGAAATCACTTAGATACTACAGGTGAAGCCATTGTTGAAACTTTTCACAATAGTGGAGAACTTTTTTACTTATTTCTAACTATTACTTCAAGACGAGGATTGGATTTTTGATATAGTTTGCACTTATGTATCCCAATCGGGATTCATTCTCAACATATGAAACAATTTCGGATGGTGTTCTGGTAATGGAAAATAATACACCTTGTTAGACAGTTGGTATTGTTCGGGTCGGATTAAAGTTGTTTGATGGGGCGGTTAAAATGCTTGATGCAGTGAGACGTGTTTTAGATTTAAAGATAAATCTTATCTCCTTGAGTACTCTTGTTTCAAAAGGACACAAGTACACTGGTTAAGGTGGAATCCTGAAGGTTCGTAAAGGAGCCCATTTTTTGTTATATGTCTTGTATTTTTATACAAAATCTTTGGTGGATCAGCATATTTTAAGGGCTCGGGTGGATTTAGATTTTGATTATGTACCGTTAGAGTTTAATTTGAGGTCTTCTTTGAAGAATACATCCCAATTGAATTTAAAAGTTATGGATAAATATGCCTTGCCACTATTAATGGAGGTGTCATTATATTTAGTTGCTAGTAAAAGATCCATTTTTTGGCCATAAAACTTAACATAGGTACAATTCTGTTGATTTAGTTGATGGTTTGAATGCGGTTAAAGGTGTTGATTCTAGCCGAGATCCTTCTTTTGATGCATTCAATTGTGATTCTATTACAGGACTTGTTTCAGCCTTGTTTGGTGATCATTATATCACTCTTGTCCCTAATTGGTGTGGTAGAGTTGGAGAATATTTTCAATTGAAAATTTTAATGGAGAATTTCGTTTATATTTTTGTTGAAAGGTTGAAATTTATTCCTTACAATGAAATTTGTCTCCAAGTGGAGAATCCTTGAAGTTTGTTAGAATTTTGGTGTGATATGAATTCTTTATTGAAGATAATAAAGAATTCTAATTAAAGTGCACATTCAGATGAATTCTATTTGGAATGTTTTTGGAATTCTATTCGAAGTTTATTTGGCAAATTCTATTTGAAAGCTCTATTAGGAATTGTAATTTGTGTTGGATTTAAAAATATCAAGATAAGGAAACTTTTTGGACATTCTATTTCATCTACAGCTCTACTTCTAGGGCTTAAATTGTTCCATATATATATTTGACTCTTCTCTGCAATTTAGTTAGGTTGATTCTTCCTATTATGGATTGTTAATCTCATTATAGGTTGGTTTAACCTTATTGGAGATTTGTTTATCCCATTATTAGTTAGACAAATTGTAAATACAAATCATCATAATTCTGTTTCTACATTTTAGTGAAATTTTAATTTACTCAACAAATTATATTCTTTTGTGAGTTTGTGGTCTTTACTTCATATTGTGTCTATAATCTCGTATTATCTTCAACAAATTGATATCAGAGTTATCTGGTATCTTCCACGTTTCTCAACATAAACAATATGTGTGGTAAACAGAAAAATAAAAAATAAAAAGATTGTCAATATACTATTCAATCCAGTTCATTAATGCATACCAAACATGCTTTAAATGTTCAACTATAAAGAAACTAGCATTAGAACGGAGTAAGGAAAACAAAGCACCCATTAAGTCTTATCTGGGAGAAACCAACAAATACTGAAGCCAAACTGATCTTGTCTTGAGAAGTTAAAAACAACTTATATTCTGGTCTGTTCTTCCTCTGGTTTTGATGTACAGTCGAGAAATCGTCTTTTGTACTCTTCATTCGCGTTCAATTGCCTTGCTCGTCTTATGGCAAAGATATGCCTTATTTCTATCAAGCCCTGTTATGGATAGGATCTGATCCTCTTGGAACTCTTCTTTTGCTCATTCGGTATGGATTAAATGTCTGATTTAGAGGTGCCGGTTTCTTATCTGTATTCCGGCCCTTCATGCCATCTGCAACAAGTATACGTTTACTCGTCCTCTGATTCTTTACCATCAACTGAAGATTTTTTCTTCGTCGTTGTGCAAGATCTATACTTGTCGAGCCACAAAATTCACTTGGACGAAACACTAATAATCCTAGACAGAAGAATAATAAGAATTCCCTACGAACACGAAGGACCATAACTTTCTTCGAGGAAAAGAGGAATGAAAATATGTTTCTCTTATGTTAAGAATACTAAGAGATATGGTGGTCTGAGATTGTTGTCCTTGAGTTCCTATGTTCCATTCCTAGATATATATTATATGAATATATGTTAATAGAGTTCTAGATTGACCTCAATCATAAATATGCAAATCTAATCAAAGTGTTATGAAGAATCTGAATAAGATGAATAAAGGTATTTGGAACAAGACCCTCAAGAAGCTAATTAAGCATCTTTTCATTTGTATCCTTACTCTATAATTTGCTCTGCTTTTGTCTTCTAAATTAAAGACCAGTCTAGTCACCCTGGACTCCCAACCATCTTTCCACATCATCCACCATGCAGGTGCTTACATCCCCAAGAAATGTTACTCTTATTCTATTCATCATACCCGGTCCTAAACGCGAATAATAGAACTATAGAATAAAGTTGTGGTAGGTTGACAAACAACCTAAACTTTCATCACGCCCTTGTAGCACAAATTTTTCCCTACTGAAAAAATAAATAAAATAAAATAAGACGATATTCATAGCTAGTGACTCTTGGTTTATTGAGAATAAGAGGGGGCAGGGCTGGGCAGAAGCAAATTGGTTTTTAAAAATTGGAAGACTTGGCTCAAATTCTTGGTAAAAATAAAAAAGAATAAAAATTTATCCCAGCTCAAAAATTAATTTTAGCCTAACTAACTTTATTGTCAACCCAAGCCCAACGTTCAATTATTCAAATTTAGTTTAAAACTCTACAACAATTACATATTTATTTTATTCATATTCATGATACACAAATAACTCGTTACCAAATTAAGTATTTTATTTCGCACACACATATATAACTAAGTTTAAAGAGTTCACTTATAATCAAATTAATTTATTATATAATAAATATTGTTTATTGATTGAAGATAAATGACCTATTTGAACAGTATGAAATACCACATGTTTGATTAAGCTTAAAAGTAATTAATTTTTTTCTAATATATTTTTTCATATATTACTTATTTATACTTGTGAGTTAAGAATTTATTCATTTCGACCATGAAATGGATGTTATCATCAAAATAAATAATATACTCTATATTTAATTTTATTAGTTAACAATATATTTGTTAGAACTTTGTTATGAGTGTCCCAAAATATATTTTGACCCGCATTATTAAGAGTGTTATGAATTTAACCTTTTAGACTAAATCTCAAGTGGTATAGAATATCTTTTATGATATGAGTTCATTGAAAAAAAAATTTAAATTTCACCCCACCCTAACGTATCTTTCTGACTCCGCCCCTGTAGGTAACTATTAGGTTCGAAGCTCTAGTAAGTTAGGAGGAATAAGTCCAAGAAATACAGCAGCCTCACATTGAAAATGTATGGAAGGGACTGATTCTTTGCTTTTTAGGTTCCAAGTTGAGGTAAAAGAGTTATGCACTTTCATTGCATGCTTTAATCTAATACCCCACAGGATTAGTTCAAATAATATATGTGTATATCAATCTACAGGAAGAATATGGCTGCAGTCTTGTTTGTATCTCATATGGGCTACAAATGAAACAAAGAATCCAATTTGTTTAAGGGACCAGAGAACTTTGCTTTAGTTCATGGCTCCAAATCTTTATACATTAATTGATGCATTGCATGTACATCACCCAAGATTGGATTTTTAGAATATAAACTGTTAGGTTCAGGTCTCGCCTTTAGGATGATTTTTGTATATTATCGCCAGTTCAAATATGCTCGTAAAAGAATAATTTTGATATTGCCAAGTAGAATATTTTTTTTTATTTTTTGCAAGCGAAAATAAATCGGTGTTCAACAAGAATAAATTACACTTTATTATTAGAAGATTTAAAATAACTTCATTCTTGACAACCCTTCCAATTAATCTCTTTTACGTCTCGTGTGAGGAATCCTCTATTTAGGTCTGCAGAATCTCTCTATGGCATGCTATTTACATAATAAAATGTTAGAACCAAAAGAAAACGATTGTCGATAATTGTTAGAATATTTTTTTTGTCCTTTCTTTTTTCCCAGTCAACCATTGTTTTGCCACTAATCTTTCTTAAAGTTAAATTTAAAGACAAAGCGGTCATCATAAGACCAGTCGAAAGGAGATGTGTACTTTGAGATTGTTCCACATTAATAATGTGATATAACCATAACCAGCGAATGAAGTAACAAGCACGAAAATTGTATTTACACCACAATTATGCTATTTGTGAAAGTAAAATTTACACTAGAGAAGTTGATATTGAACTAGGAGAATGAAGCGCTGAATTTATAGACACCAGTTTGTTCATAATCAAATAAAGTACATCAAATAAATACAGATTGATAAAGTTGTGGATTGAAAGGCAAAAGCTCCCGGAGTCAAATGGTGAATAAAACACTGAATCATTTCTCCAAAATAGCTGGTGGAGAGAAATCACATACATGTACACATTTAGCACAAGGAAATTTAAAATAACCGAAAAATATTGTGATATTGTGATAATCGGAAGCATCATCATTCCTCCACCACGTGTGCAGTGAACTGCAAGAAAACAACTCCCAAAAATGGTACAAGGACATTGAGGAAATTGTTATTTGTTAAACATGTTCCTCCACCGGAGAAACCTGTGAAGTGACTGAGGGTGCAGCTGATGCAACTAGAAGACCTCTGCTTTGCGCTGATTGTACCAGAATCGCAAATTGTGTTGCTGCCAGTGCTGCCTCCTGTTCCACCAAATCACAAATACAAAAGACATATATACAAGTTAACATACAAATTCATCATGTTTCAGTCTTTCAGACTGAGGGGTTGTATAAAGGGGCCAGCGGCCAAAAGTCTTGGAAGTTCAATGGACCAGAAAGAACACTTTTTTATTATTTTTGAAAAAAAATTGAAGTAAAGACTTATGGGCCAATGCTGGTCCGACATGAGCCGCCCAGAGAAAAAAGGCATAACCCTTTTTTCACCCCTATCTCAGACTTGCACATTGAGAAAGCAAAGTGATGCCATATTGCCAGTCACTTAGAATATATACTCACTTGTCTTTGCCTCCGACGTTGCAATATATTAATGGCCCATATCATAATGTAGCAGGGCAAGAGAAAGCCCACGACTCGAAGTAAGAACAGCTGTTCAGTAAGTTAGTCAGCACATTTCAAAAGCGTAATCAACACCATCCAAAAGTTTATTCAATGTAGATATATTTCCTGTCTACTTACGGAGAAGAAAGTAAATGCATCATCATCTGGACCACCATCTCCATCTCCATTTCCATCAGCATCGGTGATAGATAATGCATGCCGCAAGAGCAGAAGAGACATTAACTGCAAACCGATATAGCCCACATTTATTTTAGATTGTGCACAGCATATACTCCAAAAAATATCAACAAGCACAAAAAGTGCAACATGATCACAACCATTTCTATCCTTTCTTCCTCTCTTTGAGTCTCCATCTCTCTCTGTCTGTGTGAATGCATGTGATTCTGTGTGAGCCCCTGGATAGAGCTATACTGATCTACCATGGTTTAAACATACCTTTGGGCCATTTTCACCTTCTTTACATTTGGCAAGGCCTAATGCCATCAGTGAGAACATAAGTAGGTGTTGTAAAAGGACAGATCGGTAATTTAGAATCTCTCCCTAAGAGGAGAGTTGGATCATGCACCGAGTAACATAAAGCTTCTCAAGGGCTATGTTGCATGGACACAGACATGCGAGTCAGATCCAAACGAGACGTGATTTTTATAAATGAAGGACATGGGTACGTTAATTTAAATCCTTCTAAATTGTAGATATATAAGTTCTATCTTTATGTTTATCCATTTTATTTTTAATAATATCAATTCTTTTCTTAATTTTTATTTTTGTTCATGAAATCTTTTAAATTGGCTGGTAGATATTTGTTAAATTAAAATAACTTTAAATTAAACTAGATATTACACTTCCAGGGAAGAGAAAATACATATAATATATGTCATGGAGTGTCCAGTCAGGCACGACACAACACGGACATGCAACAGTCTCTGCATCATAACTCAAGGGTGCCCAAACCCAGAAATTAGAAGTACCATCTTTTCCGCCAGTTTTCACACTGCCCTAATTTTCCAGGGTAATAATAAACGAAGAAAGTTACTCTCTCTCTCTCTCTCTCTCTCTCTCTCTCTCTCTCTCTCTCTCTCTCTCTCTCTCTCTCCAGCGCACATTTCCTGTGCCTGACATGACATCTAATTCAAGCAACAATATATCATTAACAATTATCATCTATTTACTTCAAGCAGTTCTTAATATTGTTTCAGAATTTCTTGTTTGAATTTGAAAGTGAACATGAAACAAGAAGCAAATGGCTAATGGCGATATTGGAACTTTCAGAGTAAAGGCTTACAATTAGAATGGCTGAACGGCAAAAGGCAGCACCACTGTTGTTTGTTCCATTATAATCATCATGGTCTGCTTCGAACAACTGACGTTCAGCCTCAGAAATTGCCAGTAGGCGAGGATCATGCAAATCCAGCGGTGTGCCAGAAAGTTGCCACACTCCTCTACAAGACAGATTATACAACCAAAATACAATAAATCCACAAAGTCGTGAACATGTATATTTCCAAATTAAAATAAGAGAATAAGTACCGACTTTGAACTTTTCAAATTATTTGCTTTGGTGAGACTAAAATTCTGACGTCAAGAAAATACAGTCTGTACAGATGATATGAATTTAAAACATTAAACTAAAACTTACCCAATATCTATGGTAGTCTCCTCAGGTTGAGGCCGTGGAGGAGCAGTGTATCCAGATTGATACGGCTGCAAAACAAAACGAAAATTGTGGATCATGTCAAAAGCACACACAAAAGTAAACTACTTCCAACATGTTAACTTTATCTAGAGTGCTCAAAATATGAACACTTGTCACTTAAAAAGATGACACCAACTCTATTTCTGTGAATGGGTCTAATTACAAGCCAAGTCACTATTTGTTTAGAATGATGTACCATCTGTAGTAGATTTTCCTGTAACATGTTTTCCATCTTTGACCAATGAGAAATTTATTTATCTTAACAGTTACTTATTTACTTACGAGTAAACTTTTAAGCTTAGCCAAACATGCTCAAACAACTCGTAGTTTATCTTCTGACACTCGCCAGCCTTTTTCTTAGGACCATCACTTCCACTGGCTTATGTTGGTAATCACATCCCATGAATATATAAAAAAGAACTATGTGCAACTAATTGATGTTTCCAATAAACTGTACTAGACAACCTAAAACAGTTGGGGTTATTAGAAATGGCTAAATTTTCAACAAAAAAGCATGTAAAATAACGAAAATCATCCTTGCCAACATTAATGAACAACAGGTCCAAGGAAGGATTCTGTACCTGATGGCAGATCTCACAAGTAATGTCCCCCTTCTCATTGCACCAATGTTGGACACATTTTCTGTGAGCATACTGCAGAAACAAATGGACGTTATTTAGATAATTAAATAGGTGAATAAAACAATTATGGCATGTTTGGCAAAGTGGATTAGATAGTATTGGATAACATTAATAAATAGAGAGAAGCTAAAATCTTGTCTATCATATAGTCAGTTAACGCCTAATATATACCAACAAACAAGCACTTCAGGTCCTCATTAGAAGGGGGAAGGGAAGGGCTTTGCCATAAACAAAGAAGACTTGATTAAACTCCCACAACTTTGAATGAATTTGTATGATTTTAAGCATTTCTCTAACAATTCAAGCTTCAAACTTGAACTCCAACACATACACATCTTAACTTTACCACGTTACAAATTTAGTCACCACAAAATGGCAAAAGAATGCATTTTTCTCATCATGCTGAATATTTTGAAGATAAATTTCTTAAAGTCCTACTACTTCAAAAGCTCAATTTGAGATTCAAAACTGTATCAACACATAATATGCTTTGATGTACAATCACCTTGATATAAAGGTAAATATTGACCATTCTTGAGAACATTTACCTTGAGACTTCCACTGCAAGCACAAGGACTCTCTAAATTGTTCAGAGAATCCTCTTCCTGGCAAATTCGGCACTCTGCCATTGCTAACAATGGTGCCTCCTCGTCTGCAGCCTCATTGTTCTCCTCCTCCATCACTTCCTTCTCCTTCGCCACCGAAGATGAGGGCCCCACCACAGCTGGTGAAGCCAACTGGCTGGACCCTACCATCTCCGGCTTCACCAGCTGGTCCACACGCACCACCAAATTCTCACCCATTTGCACCTTTTTTACACCACCGCCAAAAACAACAGCCACGAAGAATTCCTATACAAAAATCATAAAAACGTAAAACAAATCCCTCAAAACTACACACTAATCAATGCCCATTTCATTTTATCCACAAAGTTATCATCTATTGGCCTGTAAATCTGAAAAAAGGAATCTTCAATACCAAAATCAAAAACCCAATTCATAAAGGAACAAAATCAAGATTTCCCATTGCAATTAATAAATAAATAAATAAAAGTCAACTTTTTTCTTATGATAAACAAAATCTACTTCACCACAAAGACAATTATGGGTCTTCAAAAAAACCTTGAAAATAAATTAAAATCCACTGATCACGCTGCAATATACAGAGGGATCAGAGAATTTCTTAGATATGGAAGCCAAACCGAAAAATGAAAAGAAAAAGAAAAGAAATGTACCTGAAGAACAAAGAACTCGAAATCAAATCGCGAATTTGTTGCCTAACCAAAGAAAAAAAATAATTGAGGGTCAATAATGTATATGTCTGTGTATATAAGCGTGTGCATATGGATATATAACAGTAATTTCTATTTAATTTTTACGCGTTTTCTTGGCCTTCACTTTTGTCTAATCTTGATTCTTGACTTTTGACCGTAAGATTTGCTCCAAAGAAGCTTCTCGTTTTCTTTGTCACGTTAGGGTGAGATATGGGGGGGGATAAAGCTAAGCATAGGATTTGGGGGAAGAAATTGTTGTCCTTAATTATGTTTTGGCAATCGATGACATTTTTTTCGAAAGTTCAACGTCTTCAAATTAAAATGGGGTAGGGTAACTATTTATTTTTGAATCATGAACATGGCCACGGCCACGTAGGCTTGTTCAACAAGAATTATCCTTTATTTTTTGCCGTCTAGACCTATCTTATCTCACCTAATGGTGATATTTCATCTAGAATATCGTAGATGCACAAGAATTTGATAAAAATAAGCTAAATTGATCAAAATAAGCAAATATTTTTGACATGCCATAGGAAATAGGGTGGGAGTGGGGATTAAAGCATCTATGCCGAGACATTAATATATCTCTAGTACAAGCTAACAAGATTTTTGTCAAACCGAAATGATAAGAGAAGAAATGCATCATCTAGAGCTCGTCTAAATTTAGAAACTTAACTAGACATGATAACTCAATAATTTATTTGATTCTTGTTTCTGTTTTTAGGTAATGAAATTTTTCTCCCTTCCTCTCCACTTTATTTAATTTCATTTTAGGATAAATAAAAGACATTTTATTTAGCTGTAGATGGAACTCATTGAAGATCACTTTTAAATTTGATTATTCATTAGACTGATATGCCACGCAAATTATAAGCTTTTATCTTATCTTCTATATAAACTAAAATCCATAGAATGCATCAAAGATGTACTCATGAATCCCACTTCTAACTCGTTTATGCTTTATATCGAAATGATCTGAAATTTCAAATTGAGCCCCTGTTTGGCCAGCATTCTTGTGAAGAAAAAGTGAAGAATTTGATCCTTTTTTTCAAATTAGTGGGCCCCTCCCTCTCACAAGTTGGTCAATTATTTCGGTTGACCCCATCTCTAACGGTAAGAAAATTTCTAAAATGTTGAAAAAAATGCCTAACAAACAGGGGCTGAGTCATCAAACTCCCGAAGACGTGACCCTAATTTTTATAATGATAATTTCTTTTTCTTTTTTTAATCTTGACTTGGAAAAAAAAAAATGAATCGAGGACCATACATACATTGGCATTCACGATTTATTCTTATTTTTGGTTTGGAGGATTCTAGACTCTTTTGCCATTAGGTATTGATCTATTCTATTTATTATATTTAATTGCAATACATTGTTTGGTGGAGATTTATTCAAAGATGTACATGCTGGAATATATTTAAAATTTGGTGGAATAGACCGGAGAAATTGTTCTTAGATTTTGCTTGAGATCAAGAAAAATGAACACTTTGACAAGTCCGCGACACTTGCGCCATGTTTAGTCTGCACATAATAGGGTAGTCTTTAACACAAAATCTTAACTTCTGTTTCTTAATTTATCATATCGAAAGTAATAATAATTAATTATTTTTGACATAAAATACATTGAAAAAAAATGAATAATGTTACTTGTACATAATGGAATTATATAATGATTTACTTATAGATAAGATTCTTAAAAGAATAGTTGAGAAGTTTTTTTTTTTTTTTTTAATTTTTTTGACTCAATTATATGTCAACACGTTATATGTATTTAAATTATTATGTACATGTAGCACAATCGATAAAATATACATTCACCTTCAATTTCGGCCAACAAATGATTTATAAGACAAGTCAACAAATAACAATGCCCTTACATCCCCTAACACAGACTCTTACCTCTTGCATACACAATTTTTGAACATGTCTAAGGATGAAAGGAAGAGTTGAGATCTATTGTCTATTTATGATGTCCAATTGACTGTTCACCAAATTGCAAATTGACATATCGTGTAAATTTTAAATTGATGTTAAGGTTGAAAAATTAAAATTGATGACAACTTTAATTTTTCATGATGTATCAATTTACAATTAGATGGACAGTATAAATAGACAATAGATCTCAACTCCAAAAGGAATTGTATGATAAACATCCTTCTAATTTCAGTTGAATACATGTAAGCTTTCAAGATACGAGGCCAATGATCTATCCACCCGAGCACTGAAGCCCCACATGCTCCTCTTTACCTTCCAAAAACAGGGCTTCACTGCGAGCCTCAGTTTACACCGAAACAGGGCTCCTGCAAATAAAACGATAAAGGGACTTCAAAAATTTTGGCAAAATAAGCAACTTACTGCCAAACATGCTTTATAGCGTTCCGCAGAGCTATATACTTTACTTTCTCGAGGCCATAAATAGTTTTTAGCTTAGATTTTCTCGACTTGAACATAATCCATGCCACAATCGACACTAGAGAAAAACCAAATAAGCAGTAATGTTGAAGAGTTGCCACTTATTACAGTCGTAGTCAAGTTAGTATGCTGTACATCGAAATCAGCGGCACTCTGCAAGATGAAAGCTCCTCATCTCTACTAACAATTGTTGTCCAAGAAATCCATTACAAGGGTGTAAAATAACTTATTCACCCATCGTATTTTTTCGAAAAACAATAAACATAAAAGTTTGGAAACATATTTCACTTATTTCAAAGCATGTAATTGTTATATATTTATACAATAAATATAATATGTGAAAAAAAATAACTAATTAAGGTGAAGTGTCCAACTGGTGAAAAGTGTGGAATTTGTGTGGAAGGTCAGGTGTTCGAGCCACGCCTCACGCACTATATTAAAAAGTTTTGATTGGGCAGCCTTGGGCTTTATTGATTCTAAAAAAATAATAATTATTTTTTTTAATCATTTTCGGAATTATTTAATGGGTCAACTAATCAATAGAATATGACTGTTTTAACTGCCCAGTATTAATACCCATGACCATTGGCCATTACATCTACAACTTAATACTAGATCATGATGGAAGAAATTACATCTTTTTCTGCCTATATAAAAACACTTTTAGGAATTAGAAAAATACAAGAAAAACGAGATTATATATTTCTATACAGTACAGTAAAAATATTGTTCTTAATTTTACACATTTCTGGAGTACACTTGAGAGTTCTGAAAACCTTTTGTGATTGCTGCACAATTGGTTTATTTGATCGTTGTATCCTGGAGGTGATTGTCCACAAAGGTTGCAGCAGTTATCAACGGCCAATTTCGCTTTAGGACATCGTGTTGTCACGAGACTCGATCTATTGAGAAGTTTTTCTGCACTTTACTGTTATTTTATCCAACAGTAAACACAATATTTTGCTAAAAACCATCATATATTAAAAAAAAAACTGCTAATATATGAAAGATAAGAGATAAGAATCCATAGTAAAAATAGTGACATAAATGCTACAAGGAGCAAAAATTGAATATCTTGAGTACAATTAAAATGCAGTGCGACAAGTAGAAACTATGGTGCCAATATAATTATTCTTGTAATATACACAAACCCTTTATCGTGACAACTACTTTGTTGCAAATTGAAAATCAAACGAGATGAAATTTGGACGACTTAAAAATTAGAAGTTGAATACACGATTACACTTGTTTAGCCCATGTTTGGCCCCCATTATTTGGCATTTTTTATAGTTGAAAATTTTTGGAATAGTGATTGATGGGAGAATGTGTTGTGGAAAAGTAATGAAAAGTTTTAGATTTGTGTGTAATATTATTTTATTTGATGAATGTGTGCTTGCAATAAAGAGAAAAAAATTTAATGTAATGTAATTTAATTTAAGGACTGTGCTACTTGTACATAGTTTCTTGTACATAAGGGTGTCCACCCTCTCACATGGGGTGGACCCCGCATGATTAAAAAAAGAATTTTATTCATGTGAGGTCCACCTCATGGGAGAGGGTGGACATCCTTATGTACAAGAAATTATGTACAAGTAGCTTTATCCTTAATTTAATGGGGGCCAAACAGGGGCTTAATCTTCAATTCACCTTAACGAACATAGTAATGAAAACTAATTACGTTGACATAAAATGCATACCAAAAAACTATACATTCAATTTCAATTTCAGCCAGCGAAGAATGATTTATAACACAAGTTTAACAAATAAAAATGACACAAGGCCCCTAACAATAGTCTCTATCTCCCATCTATTGCATACACAATCCTGAACCTTTCCATGGCCAAAAGAATTTTATGATTAACATGCTTCCAATTCGAGTAATATACAAATGAGCTTGACATTACAAGGGCCAATTATCTATCCACCCAAGCGTCGAAGCCCCATAATCAGGCTTCATTGCGAGGGTACTCAGTGTACCACAACAGAGGAAGTGCAGCTACTTCACCAATGCACTCCTGTCCACAAATACGTGCAGAAAAGTAAGTTTTGCCAGTAAAACAAACAAGGGAACTTTAAAATTTAAGTTTATCAGAATAACTAACTTACAGCCAAACATGCTCTATAGTGTTCAGCATAGCTACGAGTACCTACTGCCACGCTTAACTATATACTTTCCTTTCTCTAGGTCATAAATAGTTTTTAGCTTCGGTTTTCTCCACTTGAACAAAATCCACACCACAATCAACACAAGAGAAAAAATAAATAAAAGGAGTAACGTTGAAGAGTCGCCACTTATTACAATCATAATCCAGTTAGAATGCTGTACTTCCAAATCAATTGCACTATGCAAGATGAAAGCTCCCAATGCCCAGTCAAGTGGGATATTCTGCACTTGATTAGCATATCCAATCCTGCTAATGGATCACTCGATTAATGAAATTTGTAGGAAAAAAAGAAAAAAAAAAGAAATTAAAATACGGGTAGCACCATGCATTTCTCCGGCTCTACTTGCACATAGTTTTCAACCATTTTTCTAGCTTTATATACTCAAGGGGGATTTAATACGTTAGTATGATAATCATCTGTTAACTTTATAATACCTTTCGTCATCCAAAGCAATTCCAAGACTATCGTGCAGTAGGGCAACAATGTATGCTGAAGAGAAGCAATATCGAAGCAATTCCTCCTCCTCAAGAGAGTGGTATTTCCTCTTCAATTCTGCCCAGTCACCATCACAGAATTGTTGCCCAGCAACCATCAGCTTAGAAAGAAAGCCTCGAGGTGCCAACTCGAAGAACTATTTGGAAGAAGAAAATGGAAAGTTTAAACGAGATTATCCAATATGACAGAATTTTACATTGAGAATAAAGTGATCAGTATCACGGCCGTGTTGAGAATTAAATCAAATTTGCTACCTTCGAAGTGTAAAAGAAATTTTCAGTCGCCAAAAACTTTCCTTGGAGCTTGGGTATAAATGTCGATCCTATGTAGCATCTTTGATACGAGCACCTATCTGAGTAATCCACACAATGATAGAATCATGATTAATTTAGAAGCCATAATAGTGAAACATCTAATAGTGTGATAAGTAAGCAGTGCTGCACGGACTCAACAGCCCAAGGAATAAGATTTTGGCTTTTTCTAATTTAATATTGCAAAGACATGTCCAGTACCACACCAAACATGCACCATAGTAAAAGAGGAAAATCACCTTTTCCTTTCTGCAACAACTTTAGTGAGGCAGATCTGCATTCAGAGAAATTACCATTTGGATGCAAAGTGGATTGATATCTATTCTTTTCAATCAAAGAAACAGGGGAGAGTTTTTGCGTCTCTTGACCGTGTGTATATCCTCTAGGAGTACAAGGATCTACTAATTTCCGCCCCTCAAGTGATTCAGTAGCTGCATCAATGGAAAATAAATTAAGGAATTCAGAAATTTGTGACACCCCTAATGGAGGAAAAAAATTAAAATCAACAAGGATAAACCATCAATTTGATATATTCCACAATAGTTTCACAAATATTGAAGAAAATAGAATTATATGCATTTTTCATTAGAGCTATATTTGCAAGCGCTTGGTCTGATATATGGTGAAAAATCACCTTGAATGCAAATTCATTAACGTCATTTCTGAACCTCAGTCAACTTTGTTAAAGGGAATACTGTATAATTATCTATAAAGTTGAAAGAAAACGCAATTGCCGTAATATTCAAGTCTCATTATAAGGAAGGTAATTGTCTCTTTCTCTGTCTATCACTCAATAAAGGTGCTCATAAACACAGTTCTTGTAAGAACCTTAAAATGGGAAAGGCTAGGAAGCCCTAAATTTTCCAAAAAGCCGCTTCAAACATTTTAGTACCTAATCTTTTAAAATATAGCAATATTGAAACACCCTTAATTACTTAAACCCGAAAACGAGCAGCATCACAAAAAATCTTGATAAATTAGGAACGCTTATAAGCAATGCCAAATGGGTTCTAAATTTATAAATCATAGCTACCTAAATCTCCGATTATGCCATTCATAAAAATGGTACTCTTGATTACGAGGTAGGGATTTTAGTCTATATTTGACAAGAAAAAAACTTCTTACACGTGCTCTGGCACATGTGCGCCTATTTAAGCAGATAACTCGATAATAACAGAAACCCTACTTTATTTGGACCCATCTATCTACTAACCTAACCAAGTGCATACACACATGTTCAGCTCGATCCATTCCGACTACATAAAATTACCCATGGAATATTAAACATAAGTTCAGATCAGATATAACAAAAAGTATCTAATGTCATCTACAAAGAATTTTTACTGTGTATCTGGAATAAGGGCAATCATAATTTGACCTTAGTAGTAATTACCAAAAGCCAAAAAGGATTACACAGTTTCATTTAAAAAGCCATGCAAACATGACCAATAAATAAATAATGATTCAACCTGGCTTACTTTTCTCTTGACTTCCAGACACAAGCAATTCTTTCAGTAACCCAAGTGCAACATTCTGCAAAAATAACACAAGTTACGGATACCTGAACTACATATCAACCTCATAAACTGATATTATAGATGAACAATCAACAATTTTTCATATCACTAACGAACAGTGGCCATCCTTATTAGTAATAATTAAGTGCTTGTTTGGGGAAGCTTAAAAAGTTGAGGTCAAAGTAAACAATTAATTTAACCACACATTTCAAAGGACTCATAACTTTTATGATTTTAGCAACTCTTCAACTACATATTTCATCAATTTTTATCAAAATCTGCTAAAACATTTATCAAAAGATTTGTCAAACAAACCCTAAATATTATAAACAAAATACTACCTACTTCCAAGGGGAACAATGCTACTATTAAGACAAAGTCAATGACACTCCTTAAAAAGAAAGGTTACCTGGCCAAACTGAAGCAAGCTGTGACTGTAGAGATTGTAAGTGAAATTTCCAAATTTAACTTTTCGAGAGTACTCAGGGGGCATAGGCTCATTCGATACAAAGATGACCTGACATTTTGAAAATTACATCAATAATCACATGCCATTATGCAAAGCTTTTGAAACAAATTTCAGATGTAACAGAAACAAAAGCTTGGTGAATAACTCAAGACTGGAAAAACTAAATTGCACCTGAGCTGAAGCACCACCAAGTTCAATAATCCCAGTTGTTTGAGCTGGATCACCTCCAAGAGTTCCAAGAGCATAGTTAGCGACAACCCAGGCATATAAACCTTCATCAGAGCCTAAAGAAAATGAAGAATTAATGTTAATCATCCTAAGTAAGGTAAAAAATAAGTATATAACTTACTAATTACATGGGGTTCGCCATCTCAAACTATAACACATGCACACTCATACATATAGACATATTCTCTGATGTCCTTAACACTATAAAACAAATGTAGACGCTAAAGAAAACATATATGAAGCAAAAGACGAATTGAAGGGATGGCTTAGATTTTTTTTCTTGTATAAGTGTGACTCCAGAAAATTGTGAGATAAAAAGAGTAGCAAGGTCAAACGATGAGCAGTCACAGTTGGTTCTAAAAGTAACATGATTATATGATATGAATTGTAACTCCATTTCCTTAACAACCTGTAACCAACACGCAAATTATATGATTTAACAGTCATGCAAGCAATACTATCCATCAATCACCACTCAAAGCTCTCAACTTTGCAAGTTGACTCTTCCAAAATTAGCATTTACCTCAACATTGTGATTTACATTCCTTTTTTACCTTCCACCAATTATCAACTGGTGACATTTACAAATACTAATAAAACAGCTAAAATTTAACTCTTGGGATTTTCATTTGAACAATTCTGCATAAGTGCATAAATTCAATTACAATGTAGTAAAATTTGAATTTAACTGAAACAAAAATATCAAACTAAACCAAGAAAACACAATGTCCATACCTGAAATGACAGTCGCCCAATTGTCGAGGAACCTAAATCCTGATCCCCTTAAAACCCTCCGGCACACAGCTAAAATTCTCTCTTGATCACCTTCCTTCAACAATCGCATCCCAGCAGTCGCCATCAGGCGAATCTCGGTCTTCCCCCAGCATTCCTTAGGCACATTCCTTCTTGCAAACTCCACCAGCTCCGCAACTGCTGCCCCCGCCCTCTCGGGTTCTTCCACGTGAGCCGACAGCCCCGGACTTACCTTCATCGTCTTCAATCCTTTCTCTGTAAAATCAAGCACCGAATTCCCATTCCTAACGTCATACTTAAACACATGAATCCTTGTCCCCGTGCTCCCCCCATCAATCACCACCCCATATCTTTTCCCTTGCTCATTTCTGTTCCAAAAAAATAAAATGTAGCAAAATAATACGAGGGCTAATAAAATTGAAGTGTAGAACGAAATTCTTGATCTGGGTTTGGAGTTTTTGCTGTTGGGATTGCGAAAAACGGGTCTGGCCGAGCGATATTGGAGCTTGATAGGATCCATTTGGTTTTCCACTCTAGGTTTCACTTTGCGGGCATTAGATCGGCGCATCAAATACTAAAAATTTGTGAACCATATGATAATTATAAATTAAACCAATATTACAATATACAAAAAACAACAATAATCATATGGATTCACAATTTTATGGGATATTTTTTTTTTAAGAGATTGAGAGGGCTTTCGACAAAATTTAAGCCCTCTCTATCTCTATGTGTTCGTGTTTTTCTTTCTTTTGCCCTTCCCTTCCGTTTCCTGCCTGTTCTTTGTTTGTTGTGTACAAATTATGGAAAACACTATAACCTATAGAAACATTGGGGAAACGAAGAAGATTCGCAGAGGGATGTTTGGGGCACCGTTAAAATTGACTTTAGTCAAACCCATGTTTCCATTTTGAATTTTAAACAATTACGTATTTTCAAAATGACGTCTTGATTATTAAAAAACAAAGTCCATACATAAATAATACAATTACAAAAATATTATTTTATTTAAAAGACAATACTACATTTTTAGTTAATATATAAAAATCAAATATTTGCTACTAAAAATTTCAAAATCAACTAACTTTTCTTATCTGTTTATTCCTGCAAAGATAAAAATTCTCTCATTTTTCATTTGTTTCAATCTCAAAATCTCAAAAATTGATCAAACGATGAACAAGAGAGAGAGAAAAAAAATAATATATATATATATATATATATATATATATATATATATATATATATATATATTGTCATTTTGAATCGGTAAATATATTTATATATGTTTAATTTCGTTTTCGTTAAATAAGTATAAATTTTTATAGCATGTCTGGTAAAACTTTTTCACCCAATTAAAATCATTTTTGCGACCGTTACATATTATTTCAGCAGCCTTTTTTGACTGCTTGTGAGAGAAGGGGGCCCACCAGTGGACTTTAACAGTAACATTAATACTTAAAATTTGAAAATAATCCTTACCAGACATGCACTTAATCGATAAATCTTATTTCGACATAGATTAACATATAGATAAATTTTTAATAGATCTATAATTTTTTTGAACATAAATAAGAAAAAAATCATTTACATTTATATTCATAGCAATGATTTTGACCATTCGTTAATAGCCTTAGGCAACCGGCTATTAACAGCCGACAGTGAACTTTTTAAAAAAAAAATCATGTTGTCTAGTGGTTTGATCGATTTTCGATTATTTTTTTCTTATAATTAAAAATTATATTTCGTCGTTCAGATATGGTTGTAATTACAATTTCTGATGTTGATGATTTCGATATGGATGAGAAAGATCGATGAGTATAGAAATGAACAAGCGATATATATGGTGGTATTCAAATTTTCATAACATCAAGTACATCATATACGAAAATGTACCATGATTAACAAAACAAGCTGAAAGTCTATTCCTCTTAGTACGATATGGAACTAAGATTTCAATTCAACGAGTATTCATCCATTCTGATTTCACTTATGAAGGTTGCTTTGATGTTAAAGCGAATGATCTATTTAAATTAAACAAAATGTGTTAACCCAAGAATAACTAACCAAGAGGGGGGGTGAATTGGTTATTAAAACTTTTTCATTAATCACTCAAGATTTTAATAAGTGAGCACGCAAATGATAGAGAATAGTCTAAATACAAGTAAAGTAAACACGTAAATGGAACAATGTAAATTTGCGCGAAGTAAATGCGTTAAGTAAAAGGGATAGAGAATGCAAACGATATGTTATGGAGGTTCGATCTAATGCAATGATCTACGTCCTCCGTTACCAAACTCTCCGTCACGAGTAAGGCCAAATGCACTATAATAGTAACTTACAACAGGAGTACCAATTCTAAAGTGACTTACAATAAAGAGCATTTATCCTTAGGTAACTTGCAACAAGGAGCACTTATCCTTATGTGACTTACAACAATGAGCGACTATCCTTACAATCGAGTTTTCACAAGGCTCTCGAAACCGTCAAGAAATAAGTGATAATTTTACAATGAAGAAACTCTCTTAACAAATAATATAATCAAGTTAAGTATTAGAGAGTTAGGTAAACACTTCAATAGATAGCAAATAATGAACTTTAAGTGTTGATATTGTAAACTTTAATAAATGATGGATGATGAAATAGTTTGTATCTTTGTATCAAAGTTTCCAACCAATGATCTCTGTTAACAAATAATACAAGTTAAGTATGAAGAGAAATCTTACACTTTAATAAAAGTGTTGGCAAAGAAAAACTTTTATCAAGAATGAAGAATAGATGAAGTTGTGAAAAGTTTTTTGCTAAAAAGATTTCTTGATAAGATGAATGAAATATGTTGAATCAATCAAGAAATTCTTTTGTAGTAAATGAAATAGAATTTAAACTCAAATAAACTCAATGATTTTTCAATAAAAAAAAAAAGCTCTCAAAAATCTCTTGTAAGTTGATCAAATTGAATGGAAAAGAGATATGTA
This sequence comes from Fraxinus americana, assembly GCA_035079005.1. Lineage (NCBI taxonomy): Eukaryota > Viridiplantae > Streptophyta > Magnoliopsida > Lamiales > Oleaceae > Fraxinus > Fraxinus americana. The sequence continues at coordinate 31,610,720 of CM068707.1, forward strand.
TTTATAGAGCAAGAAAAACATGTAGCAGGAACTTTCGGTTGATGAACAGTAACTTTCGGTCGACCAAAATAGTAATATAGCCATTGGAAATCAGATCGTAGACATTTCGGTCGACCAAAGTTGACTTTTCGGTCGACTGTCGGTTGACCGAAAGTTGCAGACAGGTCGGACAGCTTTCAGTATTTTGATCATATCTTTCTCTTCCGATATTCGATTAAGGTGATTCAAAATGGGTTGGAAAGCTAACTCAAAAGGCTACAACTTTGCTTCAAAAAAATCTTCAAATTAGATCATCTTCCATGTCAAAAATCTGCCCCAATATGAAATTGAAAATCGGAGTATAACTTTTTGATTGAAAGTTGAAGTGTGATATTTTAAGAGACGTTTGAAAATGATTTTTCAAACTTTTTGATATATTACAAATGTTCATTTTTTCAAAATCATTTCATGTCAAACCAATTTATGCAAGTGATGAATTTATGAGAAATATTTGAGCTTAATGCACTTGCTAAACATTGACGAGTTATACATTTATGGTGTGTTTGATAGCCTAGAAAATTAGGTGGAAAAAGAAAATGTTTTCCAACTTCACCCAATTAATGGTGTTTGATTGTAAAAGTTTTCTTGGCTTTTGTTTTTCCTACCTTTTCTAGGTACAACCATTTTATGCACATTTTCTTGAATTTGTTTTCCCACCTATTAGGTGAGAAAGCAATTTCCATCTTTTTTTTTTTTATTTGCTTCTTTTTTTTTAGTAATGACAACAAATTCTATCAACTATTGCAAAAAAAAAAAAAAAAAATTCACGTTTGTTGACAATTTCTATGCAAAACAAAGTCAAACGAATATGGTAATTTTTTTTAATTGTTTAAATTTTTTTTTTTTTACTTTTTGGTAATTGGAACAAATTCTAGACGCAATGGTAGAAAAAATTATCACTTTAATGGACAATTTTCATAAAAAATGAAGTCAAACGAACACCAAATTTTCAACATTTTCCTGTGAAAAATTATACCAGTCAAACATAATTAATTACAATTCACAGTAAAACAATTTCTAGGCAATTCAATTCCCAATAAAACATTTTCTTTCCACCTTTACAATCAAACGGACTCTTATATATATAAATGAGGTTCGATAAATAACTCTATTTTCAATGTTCCTGATCTGTTCGAGCCTCTCTTTGTCTTGTATCTTGATTTGCACTTGTATCTTGATTTGAAATTTTGTTAAGTTTCAATTTGATTGTCGCATGCAAATTACTATTGTCTCGAATAATTTGTCTTGAATGCTCGTTTAACCTTCACTTGTACTTCATTTGAATGTGAATAATAATATTTATAACTTTGAAGGCTTAAACACTCAATTCAATTTGTTATTAAACAAGATGAACTTGTTTTTTATAATCAAAACTTTAAGGTCATGATCAACCATAGGTCAACAAAATGCACATGAATCCTCTATGCGAGACGTAGTGAGGAAACATGTCGTTGAAAATGAACACGAAAATTCAAATGGGGGATCACAATGCCAATGATTTTTGGGACACAGTGAATATAGCTCGTGATGATGATATGGTTATTCTTGAGATAGTAGTTTCTCATTGTGCTCTAGCTATACATGTAAAATTTAAGCCCTCTCTATCTCTACGCGTCCGTGTTTTTCTTTCTTTTGCCCTTCCCTTCTGTTTCCTGCCTTTTCTTTGTTTGTTGTGTACAAATTATGGAAAAAACTACAACCTATAGAAACATTGGGGAAACGAAGAAGATTCCGAGAGGGATGTTTGGGGCACTGCTAAAATTGACTTAGTCAAACCCATGTTTCCATTTTGAATTTTAAACAATTACGTATTTTCAAATTGATGTCTTGATTATTAAAAAACAAAGTCCATACATAAATAATACAATTACACAAATATTATTTTATTTAAAAGACAATATTACATTTTTAGTTAATATATAAAAATCAAATATTTGCCATTTAAAATTTCAAAATCAACTAATATATATATATATATATATATATATATATATATATATATATATATATATATATATATATATATATATATATATATCATTTTGAGTCGGTAAATATATTTTATATATGTTAAATTTCATTTGTGCTTGTTTGTCTATCATTATTGTGATGAAAATGGTGTAATGAATAGTATTTTTTGAAAAATGTGTGGTTAAAATTGAAAGAAACTTTATCGGTTTATGTGTAGAATATTTTATTATTTGAATGTGTGGTGGAGATTGATTACTGTAGAAAATAATATTTTGAAAAATGGTAGACAAATTAGTATAAGTTTTTAATCGATAAATCTTTTTTCGACATAGATGAACATGTAGATAAATTTTTAACAGATCTATAATTTTTTTGAACATAAATAAGAAAAAAATTTATTTACGTTTATATTCATAGCAATGATTTTCACCGGTCGTTAACGGCCTTAGGCAACCGGCTATTAACAACCGACAATGAACTTTTTTAAAAAAAAAATTGTTGTCCAATGGTTTGATCGATTTTTCGATTATTTTTTTCTTATAATTAAAAATTATGTTTCGTCGTACAGATATTGTTGTAATCACAATTTCTTACGTTGATGATTTCGATGTGGATGAAAAAGATTGATGAGTATAGAAATGAACGAGCGATATATATAGTGGTATTCCAATTTTCATAATATTGAGTACATTATATGCGAAAATGTACCATGATTAACAAAATAAGCTAAAAGTCGATTCCTCTTAGTAGTATTTCAATTCAACGAGCATTCATTCATTCTGATTCCACCTATGAAGGTTGCTTTGATGTTAAAGTGAATGATCCATTTGAATTGAACAAAATGCACACGAGTTCTCTTTGCAAGACTTTAGTGAGGAAAAATGTCGTCGAAAATGATCACGAAAATTCGGATGGGGGATCACAATGCCAATAATTTTTGAGACACATTGAATATAGGTCGTGAGGATGATATGGTTACAGAGAATTTCTTTGGTAGTTCACGACAACGAGAATTAAAATAAATTTACAAATGAGTGTTTGATTTATCCCGTCGAGACATGTTCCGAATCTTTATAGACCAACATTGCTACTTCAAAACAGCCCTTGATCTTAAAGCTGGACTAGACCTTCTCCAAGTTCTTCAGAATGCAGGTAATAATATCATTATCTTCCTACCTATAACATGCTACACTTAACAATAGCCTTTACAAACATGCTTGGTATTCTAGACTGGACAAAATTAAGAAAGAGAAGCATGAGATAAAATTTGTCGGTTGTTAGTCTAATTCGGTCTAGTCTTACATACCAAACAATTTATGTGAATACCTTTAGTACTTTTCACGAGAATTTACATTTACAGGGATATACCCAGATGGGGGATCTTACAGCTTGAGAAGTATTGGGAATGCTATAAAAGATACAATTGGTTACACTTCTGGTATAGAATGTAATCTTGATGCATCTAGAACCAGCAGTTGTACCAGATTTACATTTGTATTAGTACTTCTGGTTCAAACTTTATTGAATGTCCTGTTTTGCCAAATGAAAAATGTACATCAAAGTGTTAGTTCCCTTCATTTTAGCCCAGTAACTGGCCATATATCTAAACTTTTGGGCTACATACTATTGCCATTGGTGATCACTAACATGGCTAAACTTGTTTATGCATTGATCATTCAATTGTATCTTAATTTTAGCATAAAAGGTTAACTTTTTATGACATTGCATTGAAAGATCGTATAAGAGAGTATATGAAAAATGAAGAACTATATAAGATGTCCTTGAGTAGGTCAAAAATTGTTGCATTCAAAGAAGTTACCATTCAGAAATGAAGCCAGTTGCGTAAATTTTCCACGTCTTTCTTCCATAACGAGGGCCAACAATTAACAAAAATTTATATATATCAAGTGGAAAGGTCTCTTTTTCTTCTGCAATAAAAGAGAAGAGTCACTTGCTTCGGCACTGTTTCTAAGGAGTCGTGTCAAGGTGTTTTTTTTTTTTTTTTAAAAAAAGCTACTTGTACACAAAAAATTTGACAAAAAAGTTGACACACTCTCACATGATGCTGCCCCTCACATGTATAAAAAATTGAAAAAAAAAATGTGGGACCCCCCTAATGTGAGGGGCCGGTCAGGGTGTTTGTCACCCTAACTCGGTACACCAAGGGCTGCTCTTTTTTTTTCTTCCTTCCATCTCTGTCTCACTTTGTTTCACACTTAAACAGACTCGTTGCAGATAAAATGGTTGTTACTGTTCACTTCGTAAATTCTTCTCCATATCATCCACTTGTTAACTTCTCTACAGCTAAATTGGGAAATGTACCAAAGACAAATGTCAATCTTATTCTACCCTTAAGTCTTAACTACAGCAGTGAATGGAATTAGCTCTTGTTTGATCGTCTTTTTTTTTTTCGAAATACATTTTTTTAACTACACATTATTCAATAAAATAATATTACACGCAAACTCAAAACTTTTTAAAAAATTTTTAACGACACATTCTCCATCAATCTATTATTCTAAAATACGTTATACACCAAAAATGGGGCTCAACATGCCCGTTATGAAAGAAAGGGTATTTCTGGCAATCAAATTGTGAATTGAGGATGTAATGGTCCTTCGAAAATGTGTATAAAAATATCTCTGCCAAATTATTTTTTTTTTCAATTTTTTAGTGCTCAACTATTTAAGCTTTATTATGTTTACATTTTTTAACTATATTATTAGATAAGGTATACCATTTTGATTTTATCGCTACGTGTCTCCATTATATATTTAATTTCTATTTTGTGTGTTTTTGTGTATAGTGCGAGTGGCAGAAAGGAAATGTCTCATTGGGAGGATTATGAGAGAGAAATTGAGGAAAATTAGGATGTCATTGAACATGATTCAGGTCGGTGATGGATTGCCTCAAATTATATCGATTGAGCTCATTGGTACAACAACTGAGGTTAGTCGATTTTGTTCTATTTTCCTTTTCTCTATATCGGCCTTATGATTTGGTCAGTATTACATTGACTGGAATAAGTTGATTGAGTTTCTATTTAATGTTGTATTGTGATTATTGTTATAAAAAATACAGCAACAGAAAAAATAAAGGAAGAAGGTGATGAATATAAAATCCGGCGAGACTTGAACACGAAAAATATATTTATATCTTCAAACGATATTTGCCTCATCTCTTATGACTTTTAAAGGATTGAAATAACAAATAATCTGTAGGATTTATCAAACCTTATTGAAAAACACCAAAAGCAAAGTAATTTTTCAAATGAACATGTGAAAAACTAAGGATTTGAATATGTAAAGAATAAAAAATTTCTTCAAGTTTTGGATGAATTGTAGAATGATTTTTTCTCATTCGTGTTATGTTTTAGGGATGATTGCTATAATGTATATATAGTTTTTAATCATCTCTACGCGAACTTGTTCCATCTCATCATGAAAAGTTGCTTTGGTTTACCAAAAGAACCACCAAAAAATCCAACCAACCACTATTTTTCATAAACATATGAACGCGTAGACTATAGCCATGCGGTCGCATGGCTATAACGTTGGCCGCCACATTTAGCCCTAGAAGGTCACATGCAACCGCAAACCTCAAAGGCTTATGCGGTCACATAAGCCATAAATATGGCATAAATTTTTTTTCTTTTCTTTTCTTAAATTCATCCAAATTGATTTTGAACAACAAAATTACAATAATCCTCCACTTGTTCAAAATCAATATTAATCACAATCAAATATCAATACTTATGCATAAGGATTAAATATCTTTCCATTTGAATTTAACCATAGTGTAAATCTCATAAAACATTATCAAAATTCCAAGTAGTTAGAAAGCTTTGAATCAGTTAATCTTTTGTGACGATACCGATGAAATCACACACACGTGTTATATTTTTCACAAGTTCCTCTAACTCGTTTAGTGCTAATATGGCCTTGCACTTATCATTTTTCTTTGACTTTTAAAGAGAGAAAACTCCAACTTTCTAATGAGGCGGCACCACCTCGAATTTCACATAGATGAAGTTCTTCCAATATCTTTATTACTTTTAGAAATACTTGTATTCCTTACTGAACTTCATTAAGAGTTTTTAATTATAACTCATCCCCCAACAATAACAACTAACACTATTTACCAAAGATAGGGTTTAATAAATTTAATAGTGTTGAAATTCATCTACTTGTAGAATGACTTGTTATTACCCTTTGAACCTAAATATCCTTGCTTAGTATATTTTTGGTAGGGTTGCTATCATTGATGGATTTAATTAAGGAGTTTCAACCCCCATCATACTTGATGCCAATCTTACTAACTCACTTGTGAAAGGTTTAGTAAATGGATCAGCTAAGTTATCATTAGACTTAACATGTGTAAGAGAAATTATTCCATGCTTTATTAATTTTCTCACATACTCATGTCTTAGACTCATATATCTAGACTTTCGATTATATACTTCGTTATATGCTGGAGTAAGATTAGCTTGAATATCACACAAGATAGGTATTGAAGAAATATCCTTTATATTAAATGTATTTCAAATAACAGATCTCTTAGCCACTCAGCTTCTTTTCCAGTTTCGGCCAATACTACAAACTCCGACTCCATTGTTGAATGAGTAATGCAAGTTTTTTCTTAGACTTTCAAGAAACTGCACCTCCTTCAAAAGTAAATACCCAACCTAAAGTGGACTTATTTTCTCCTGCACTCAATATCCAACTAATGTCAATGTATCGTTCCAAGATTTTAGGAAACTTCGTATATTGTAGTCCAAGGTTTTTGGTTTTCTTTAAGTAACCAAAACCCTACCAATGGCCATCCAATGTTCGGAACTTGAATTGCTAGTAAACCTACTTAGTTTACTCACAGCAAAGGCTACATCAGGTCTTGTACATTGTGCCACGTACATTAGACTTTCAATTGCACTTGCATATTCTATTTGAGTTATTGCTCTCCCTTCATTTTTGATCAATTTGATACTTGGATCCAAATAAATATTAGCTTCCTTGACGTTCAAGTGTTTGAACTGATTTATCACATTTTCAATTTAATATGATTGACTCAATGTAAAACCCCCCACTATCCTTTTTAACTTTGATACCAAGAATAATATCCACTTATCCAAGATCTTTCATTTTGAACATGGAGGACAGAAACATCTTCGTTTCTTTGATTCCGTCTATATTGTTGCTAATGATCAACATATCATTAATATATAGACATATTAAAGTAATTACACTATCATTTACTTTAGTATAAAGACATTTGTCTATTGAATTATGATTAAAACCATTCGATAGTATTTTAGAGTCAAATTTCTCATACCACTTTTTAGGGGCTTGTTTTAATCCATACCTTGTGTTCATTTTGTTAGCCCAAGAATAACTAACCAAGAGGGGGGTGAATTGGTTATTAAAACTTTTTCGTTAATTACTCAAGATTTTAATATAGTGAATGCGCAAATATTATAAACACAAGTAAATGCGTAAATAGAACAATATAAATTAGTGCGAAGTAAATGAGTTAAGTAAAAGAGATAGAGAATGCAAACGATATGTTATGGAGGTTCGATCCAATCCAATGATCTACGTCCCCCGTTACCAAGCTCTCCGTCACGAGCAAAGCCCAATCCACTATAATGGTAACTTACAATAAGGAGTATCAATCCTTAAGTGGCTTACAACAATGAGCATTTATCCTTAGGTGACTTACAACAAGGAGCACCTACCCTTAAGTGACTTACAACAAGGAGCACTTATCCTTAGGTGACTTGCAACAAGAAGCACCTATCCTTACAATCGAGTTTTCACAAGGCTCTCGAAACCGTCAAAAAATAAGTGATAATTTTACAATGAAGAAACTCTCTTAACAAATGATATAATCAAGTTAAGTATTAGAGAGTTAGGTAAACACTTCAATAGATAGCAAATAATAAAGCTCAAGTGTTGATGTTGTAAACTTTGATGAATGATGAATGATGAGATAGTTTATATCTTTGTATCAAAGTTTCCAACCAATGATCTCTCTTAACAAATAATAAAAGTTAAGTATGAAGAGAGATTTTACACTTTAATAAAAGTGTTGGTAAAGAAAACTTCTATCAAGAATTAAAGAATAGATGAGATTGAGAAAGTTTCTTTGCAAAAAGAATTCTTAATGAAATAGATGAAACTAGTTTTGACAATCAAGAAATTCTTTGTATCAAAGTTTTCAACCAATGATCTCTATTAACAAATAATACAAGTTAAGTATGAAGAGAGATTTTACACTTTAATAAAAGTGTTGGCAAAGAAAACCTTTGTCAAGAATGAAGAATAGATGAAATTATGAAAAGTTCTTGTAAAATGGAATTCTTGATAAGATGGATAAAATATGTTGGAACAATAAGAAATTCTTTGTAATAAATGAAATAGAATTTATACTCAAGTAAACTCAATGATTTCTCAATAAAAAAGCTCTCAAAAATCTCTTCTAAGTTGTTGAAAATGAATGGAGAAGAGATGGATATTTATAGAGCAAGAAAGGAAGGTTGCAGGAACTTTCGGTCGAGTGAACAGTACCTTTCGATCGACCGAAAGTGTCAATTTTGAAAATCCACCCATTGGAAATCAGACCGTTACTTTCGGTCGACCGAAATGGTTTCGGTTGACCGAAATGTTTCGGTCGACCGAAGTATCCAGACCGGAAATCTTTCAGTATTTTGATCATATCTTTCTCTCTCGATATCCGATTAAGGTGATTCAAAATGGGTTGGAAAGATAACTCAAAGGGCTACAACTTTACTTTAGAAATCATCTTCAAATTAGATCATATTCAGTATCAAATATCTGTCCCAATATGAGATTGAAAACCAGAGTATAACTTTTTGATTGAAAGTTGAAGTGTGATCTTTTGAGGGACATTTGAAAATGATTTTTCAAGGTTTTTGATAATGAACTTATGAGAAATATTTGAGTTTATACACTTGCTAAACATTGACGAGTTATACCTTTACATATATAAACGAGGTTCGATAAATAACTCTATCTTCAATGTTCTTGATCTCTTCGAGCCTCTCTTTGACTTATATCTTGATTTACAATTCTGTTAAGTTCCAATTTGATTGTGGCATGCAAATCACTATTGTCTCAAATGAATTATCTTGAATGCTCGTTTAACATTCACTTGTACTCCATTTGAGTGCGAATAATAGTCTTTATAACTTTGAAGGCTTAAACACTCAATTCAATTTGTTAGTAAACAAGATGGACTTGTTTGTTATAATCAAAACATTAAGGTCATGATCAACCATAGGTCAACACATTTTTTGATAAAACAAACCCTTCTGGTCGTTCATATATACCTCGTCTTCGAGATTTCCATTTAAGAATGTTATCTTTACATCAATTTGATAAACATGTAAATCATAAATTGATGCCGGTGCAAACAATGTGTGCCATAACTACCTAAGTAATCTATGCCCCTTATGCAAGTCACTATCCAATAATTCAAATTTCATCTCCAATTGTCTGTGTTTTGTCAAGGATGAAGACAAATTGTAAAATTTTTTTTTCATTATATATATTGATTTCTGAGTATAAGTTTTGAAACTAAATGACCAATTAATTGCATATATTGTGTCGATCAAGTTTTGTGGTTTAGCCGAGAGATCAGAGAATAATTACTATGTGACACTGGATAAGAATTTATGAGAGCAGGAGATGAAGAATGAAATATCAAAGGAAAAGAAACCCAAGAACAAAGAATGGTTTACGCACGAGATTAAATGCTATCCTAAATCGATTTTTTCCACCTCTTGAATTTTGATATTGCTTGTGGGAAACACCACCAAATAGTTAGAGGATTAAATAAGCATTGGATGATTGCTTCTTAAGAAAAACATGAAAAATCCTAATACGAACAAAAAAACACTTTAGAATTCAATTTTTTTTTTTATATCGAAAGATTGAATTTTATATATTAACTTTAGAATAATGCTACTTGTACATAAAAAAATTACACAATGATTTACATACAAATGAAGTGTTGAAAACTATCCACTTATTAAATGACTTGTGTGTACCAATGAACCTGAAATTACTTATTCAATCAAACTAGGTACGGTTGTTGTCATTGGTGGATTTTAATCGAGAAGTTTTAACCACGTCCCACTCGATGTCAATCTTATTAAGTGTGTGTTTGGTAGGGATTTTGGGGGAAGAATTGATTTTTGAATAGTGATATGATGGGAAATGTGTGGTTGAAAAAGAAGAAAAAGTTATTGATGTGATGGAAAATATTATTTTATTGAAGAATGTGTGGTTGAAAATGAGAATTGATTTGATAATTGATTTTGAAAATCACAACCAAACAGGCTCTAACTCTCTAGTAAGAGGCTTAGCGAAATGATTGTCCAAATTATGTCTTGACCTCACTTATGCAAGGAAATTTTTTGTCTTTTGATTAATTTCCTCACATGATTGTGTCTTAGACTAATATGTCTAGACTTTCCATCATACAACTCACTATATGCTGGAGCTAATATTGATTGACTATTACATTATTGAGATAGAATTTGTAGTCTTTGTACCCAAAAGGCTTTCATAAAGAAGATCGCTAACCCACTCTCAGCTTCTGTCTTGGTTTTTGCTAGTGCAATGAACTTGCATTCCATGGTTGAGTGTGTGATGTACGTTTGTTTTTTAGATCTCTAAGAACCCACTCCTCCTCGACAAGTATATACCAAACCCCAAATTACTTATTTTCACTCTCAATTGATATTCAACTAGTGGTGGACTATCCTTCTACTATAATAGGAAACTTTAAATGATGTAGGCCTAGGGTTTTGGTCTGCTTTAAATAATGAAGAGCCTTTCCGATGAGCTTCCAATATTCGGCACTAGGGTTTGTAGTAAACTTACTAAGCTTACTAACCAAAAATGCGATATCTGGTGTTATACATTGAATCAAAAGCATTAGTCTCAAGAGACAATATGCTACGAATGACGAGATCGATTCTATTATGTATATAAATACTTGTGAGATTGTTGATTTACGATAGGGATCGAAACCTATTGGATGTAATTGAGTATTTAGAAAGAAATATCACTAATCGACAATTTTATTCAAAGTATCAAAGTAATGAAGAACAATGAGGGTTACCCATTTACTGATTCTCATCATGTTAAAAATTTGGTGAATAAGTTTAAACATTGGACAAAAGAAGTGAATACCCATTTGATCCAAGCATAAATTGGTTGTCTGACGAATGAGACTCCAAGAAAATTAGGTTTTTGCAACGGCTATTGACCATCACATTAGGATACCAAAACTGTAAGAATTCGCAGCATTCTTTAATATGACTTTCGGGTCAAGAAACTTACTTGAAATGATGAATTCCAAGATCTTTTGATGGTTGAATCACCTTACATTCCAAAGTTCCAAAATCTGCATTTCTTGTTCTCCAATGGTCCCAATCTCGATCACAATGGAAGAGGATTATTATCCACAATCTAAGTGTCAATTTTTTTTTTTGAGATTTCATGTCCAAAATATGATTTTAGGGACTTTCCAATTTTGGTGTAAATTTTCATACGAATTTTCCCTTCATTTTTCATACCATCTTTTTCCCTCTTTTTCTAATGCACGATCATTGGATGTTGTATGGAAGTTAAGGGTGGTTATATAGAGTTGCATGTTCGAACTTCAAATTCAAACTACTCCCTCCAACCCTTTTAATAACTTGTGGGTCCGTTCATCCCACATGGGCGACCCACGACCCGTATTTTTCTAACATCTCCCACCTACACATGATGTGCTTGATCCAAACGACAAGGGACAACGAATGTCACGCATTAGACATTTCTCAAGATTTATCTCACAAAAATTCATAGACAAATAGATCGTACGACCAACGAGTAATATTAGAGCTCACAATACTATAAACATGTTAGGAATATATAGTAGCTCGACTAGAAGAATATTATATCTCGCTATACCCCAAACTCATTTTTCAACATTAATTCAAGTATTTCCGATCCCTCGAATATTTATGGAATATACTTGAACCCCACATCATATCATTGTATTCACAATTTGTTCTATACCCTAAATGATTAAACACAATTGTAGAGTCGGTGAATACAAATATAAATGTTGGTCAAAATAGTTTTCCTTTCCTACTTGAATCCTTAAACTTTAAATCGGCTGCTTTCCTAGACATGTCTCATCAAATCGAATCAATCATAGTTATTGACAACATGCTAAAGTAGCAACACCGAAATAAAATCTCAAAAACAGTTAAAAGTCATAAGGGTATATATGATGTTATAGAAACCTCAAGGTCTCACACAATGAGGAAACAGGGATCCATTCACTTATTTACCCAATATTGGTCGTAAAAGCACACGTGGCATGAAACACGCGCTACTTTCATTCTTAGGACGTATGTCATATCCTTTATAAACAAATAACACCGTACAAATCCTAGTTCATGTATTTGCCAATACCTAACTTGAGTTCTCCTTATATTCATTCATCCAGGCAATCTCAAATCGAGAACTTGATCTGACTACTAAACATGTTTAATGGATAACAAAATCCATTTTGATTACTTGTTGTAATCTCATCTTGATATCTTATCAAGGCGATAGGATCACGTACACAAGATGATCCCTTTATCTCGTCTCAACACACCCCAAAGTATGTAAGGCAATTGTTTGTATAAGTGAACCAATCTCAATCTGTTTGACATACTTTATATGTGCATGAAAAATATTACCTCGTAATCTCAACAATAGATTACACATGAACTCAAAATTGTTCATCTCTAGGCACATAAAAATCAATCAAGAGTCTTCTGATACACTAAGTATCATATTCTACGTAATTTTAGATATTCGACATTATCGACAAGTACATCTCTAAGCATCTTTAGAGTATGATGAACAGACCATTATTTATGTAGATATATTGTAAAGACACTTTTTTTGCTAATGTCTCTCACAGAAACACTATCGAGTGTTTGGTTCCATCATGATATTTGAGATCTTCATCACATGAGATAAACTATCATGGATCTCATATTCACAACTAGTATCATTAGATGCCAAATACATCTATACCAAACAATTTCTTCAGATGTGAAGTTATATACTACAAGATATGCTTCTTGCTACTCTATGTAGTAAAATTACACAAGTCTAATAACTATTTGTGCTTGATTAACTCTTATCCTTTGTCGATATTTGAATATATATTTCAATTACAAGTTATTCATTCTACAACAAATAGAATAACTGACAGTAATACTCTTCGGGTATCACAATATCCTTTCTAAGAACAGCATCAATACCTTCTGACTAGATCTATGTCATGACAAACATTAGGACAAGTATACATTATAGCATACTTGTAACTCCTAATCGTACTAGATATGGTTCTCTGGATATTTCTTTGTGCGCTTATGGAGTCCTTGGACATACATGAAGGCCCATATGATTACTTTTCGACATAGAAATATCAACAAGGTAGCAAATTCCACGATTAAAAAAATTCTAGAATCTTTATGGTATATAACTTTTGTGACAAAGAAACAAAACTAAAATAATCTTTTTTAACACAAAATATACAATTTGCTAAACTCACATCCTTCGTCTAAAAAATTAAGGACAATCATTTCAAAATGATCTCAATACACTCATTCTCATGCTTATCCAATATAGTATCATCAACATCAAAATTAGAATTACAACCTACCATCAGACTTTTACATAAATACAGTGATTTTCATCCACATGATGAAATTTTATACGAGATTTAAACCTTATTAAAACTGAAGTACCATTGTCAAGATAACTGCATTAGGCTACAAGTGTAACTATAGAGTTACTACAATATTATAAAAGCCTTCAACATGAAACTTACAAATCGATTCATGTACATTTCTTCAATCAATTCTCTTGAGAATGAATATACAGTCTATAAGTCTATGTCATGTAATATACGCTTAAAGACAGTATCATGACTAACATCAGCGTATAGAGTGAATCTTACTATTAAGAAAAAAGTTTATCAAACTCAATATACTCATATTGAGTATAACATTTCTAAAAAATGGGCTTTATCTATCATAAACTCATTAGTCTTCCATTTAATTTTTAAGAATCTGAATGTTCTCAATAAACATAATGTCCAGTTAAAACTTTCACCAAATCTCAAAGTAGATTGAAATTATGTACTCCATTTATATACTTCCATCACTTTTTTCAAATTTCTCCACTAGTTTTCTAAACCAAGAATCGTTGAAATTGGAATAACTTTTAGATCCCACTCGAAACCAAGATCCATTGAAATTAGATAGTTCTTTGATAGTTTTAACTCGAATAGATAGCTCCCACTCAAAAACATTCAGAACCAAGATCCATTGAAATTGGATAGTTCTTTGATAGCTTCCACTCGAATAGATATCTCCCACTCAAAAACAGATTACTCTCACTTGAATCAAAAGTTTAAACCAACTCTTTTTATTTGTAAATTCGTTGAACATAGTTTACCCGATTAGACCACCCAATTTTGGATTCTTACAACTCTATGAGCTGGTGTCCACTCAATTATGAAAATCTAGAATTAGAATCTGTTTTACAATTTCCCTTATGTGAGATCCCTATGAAATTGATTGAATTGTTTGTTCGCTAACAAGTAAAGTAGACTGGATATATTTCCATCTTAACCGACAGACTAGCCATGCCATCACCATATTCAAAAACGCATTCTTATTCCCATTGGAGAATGCTTTTCCTTCTCTCTATAATCGGTAGATGGGAATGGGAATAAAGTCTTAATATTGAGATGACATGGCTAGTTAGTCGACTAAGATGGACACATAAGCCTTTTATTAGTTTTCACAGCAAACTCAGCCAATTCTGTTACATAAAATTACAAACTGAGTGATTTAATTGCAATTAAATTGAATTTAAGTGAATTAATTTCAATTAAATTTAATTTGTGTGACCTGATTATAGTTATGGTGAATGTTGAGCGACCGCTTGGTTAAATACTCGTTAAATAAATAAACAATTTGAAATTATGGGAAAACGTTGAAGCATTTCCGGCTCTGAATTTCATTGAAAAATTCGTTGGGGAGTCAATAATATACATACAGGGAAAGTTCGTAATTAAAATTTCAAATTTGTCAATCTTTCAATTAATGCTCTATTTTTGCATAAAATCAAATCACTGACTATCCGTTCAGACTCAGATATTTTAAATTGATATGATTTCCAATTTTTTTTCAATTGCCCATTATAAATATACAAAATCTTTAACGTTTTCTATCTAAAAACTGGCAAAAATGATGAAGCTCCAATGTTCAATCTTGATAAAGTTGTTAACATTTCATGTTCTGGCAGTTCTTTGTGCTTCACAACAATTTGATTTCTTCTACTTTGTTCAACAGGTCAGTAATCCGTAGTATTTGTGATTAATTTTTATAGCACTGTCAAATTCCGCCAACTCGAAGAGTAATTAATCTGTAATGCATACAGTGGCCAGGATCGTACTGTGATTCGAAGCAATGCTGCTATCCAGATACAGGCAAGCCTGCATCTGATTTTGGCATCCATGGCCTCTGGCCCAATTACAACGATGGCTCGTATCCATCAAATTGCGACCCACAAAGCCAATTCGATCCATCCAATGTACGCAAAATGAGATTTAGTTAAGCCCTTGTTTGACAATCATTGTTTTGTGAAAAAAGGAAGTTTTAAATAGTGATTTTTGGTTTACATGTAAAATATTTAATGTGTGTGAGATTAAAAATGAGTATGTAGAAAAAAAGTTTGAAAATAATGATTGTCGAATAGGGGCTAATTTTGCCAAGTTTTGAATTTCGAACATAAAAAATTGCTTATAGTACCTCGCCCTAACGAAAATATTGTCTTTGACCACCTAGATTTCAGACTTGACTAGCAGAATCCAAGAAGAATGGCCATCTTTGGCATGTCCAAGCAGTGACAACCTAAATTTCTGGTCTCATGAATGGGTCAAACATGGAACTTGCTCCATATCCAATCTTGACCAGCACGATTACTTTGCTGCTGCCCTAAATCTCAAGGAACAACTCGATCTACTGCAAGTCCTAGGAAAATCAGGTTAAATTACTTTTGTAGAAAGTAAATTTTGTTCGTAATATAATTGACTTAGAAACTTTATCAATGGTTGTGTCAATTGTGGCTCGATACTAAATGAAATACTATTGCACAGGTATTCACCCAAATGGGGAGGTCTATGACTTGGGTTCCATCAAAGATGCAATCAAACAAGGCACGGGTTATACTCCATGGATAGAGTGCAATAGAGATGAATCGGGGAACACCCAACTTTATCAAGTCTACATGTGCGTGGACACTTCGGGGTCTAACCTTATTGAATGTCCTGTGTTCCCTCATGGAAAATGTAGTTCCAATATTGAGTTTCCTTCGTTTTGAGTAAAAAACATGCTAAACAGTATTGATCGAGACATGGAGACAGTAGCATGAACAAGATTTTAGTTTCTTTTCTGTTTAATGTTATTCAATACTGTGTACCAAACATATATCATCTCTTTCCTGTTTTTCTATTATCACTTTAAAATGGTAGTGTAAGCACTCTCATTTGTTCTGATTTGTTTATTATTTCATCTAAACAAGTTTTTGACAAATCAAATTCTAGCTTCAATGACAAAAGTGCCTAAAGATCTTCAAGAATTCCAAATATTTAATAGAACGTGGATCCATATCATTATTAATTAAAATAGTTCTGAGTAGATCTAAATTTAAGTATATTTTGGGGTGAGTCTTCGTGAACATTGCTACATTACTAGTTTTCGGTTTTCTGATTCGTGTTACTGTTGCTCTTCGTAATACGGGGATTAGGCGTTAATTCATTACAAAAGAGATGAATAATATGAACATAATATGCTGCATCTTTATACATATATTTTTCAGAATCATTATACACATACATATTTAGTTTCCATTAGCGTTATAGTACTAATTATTGGCTCAAAACACCTGTTAAGGATGTTTCTGGCCGGCACTAAAATTCCCATTGGTTTCATCAACTGCCTTGCTGTTCAAGTCTATTGGATCTGAATCAGAATCATTCATGAATTTTTTGTTCAAATCCAGGCCCCCTAATAATTCCAATTTTCTCACTTTTTCATTCTTGCCTTCAACTTCATATTCTCTGCTTCTTTCTGGTGTTCCAAGATCTCGAGGCTCGCTTAATACCATAAATGGTCGAGTTTCTTCTTTTCTCCCCGAACTCTCAGATGACGTTAAAGAACTTTCGACTGAACATCCATTGTGTCCTAAAAGTTTGTTCTTTGCATCTCTTAAGATTGAGCCCTCACTCTCTGTCAAAACGGACAATGAAGAACTTAGACACCAGTTCGTGTCGACCATTGATACCAACTGAGAAAGTTCTGTCCGTGCATTTTCTACTTCGATAGAGCAAGAACCATATCCAGCAAGAGTATCTTGTGCTTTTTTCAATACTGACTGCAAATACTTTCCTTGAGCTTCAATTCTTAGCTGCAAATGCCTTTGCACCTGAAGGAAATTCCTTTTTAATCATCATATGCCGTGTTTATACACAATTGACGATGCGTTGAAGTGTAGAATTGTATGTTGTACCTCGATTTGTTCGTGGAGTTTCCTTTGCACCTCCATTTGCATTTGTAGAGCTTGAGCTATCTGCAAACTTCTGAAAAAGCAACTCTAAATTAACAAAATATAATTCTTTAATTTGCATTCAAATTTTTTTTTTTTAATTTTTCTAACAAATCTTACTCATTAATCTGATCTTGTACTCCATTGCAAATCTTATTGGGGAAGTCACTCTGATCATCATCTCTGTAGTCTGCATTACGATTGTGGACATTAGTACTCGTAGGGTATGTTCATTTAGTGATCCTGGATGGTAATGTATTGTAAAATAGACCAGATTTTAGCCTTTTTTTACTTTTTAATCCTATAAAGTACTGTCGAGTCCACCTTACTGAGTTTTTATGATTTCCATGATGTCATATTCATACAATGCTGCTTACCTTCTTGTTTATTTTTGTGGTAAGTTTGTGATTGTTGACTTTTTCCCAGTCTATATTTCTGCAGAAAGTACATTAATCCATTCAAAAACACATATAGATAAAATCAACAAGAAAAATAATAAAAATGATTGCCTGTAAATGACTCTTGAGGTGGTACAAAGTGAGTCCATGAATGCCCATCATCCTCATCAAGGATTTAGGTGTAGCCTCTGCATTATAAAGAATATCAATAGTATCAATAAAATGGATATAACATGAAGATCTTTTCATCAATCCCAATAGCAATACTAGAAATCAGTACTCAACTATCTGCTCCTCCAAGCTGCTCGACTGCATCAACGAATCGTTGGTGCAGTTCTTGAGTCCATTTCAATCGTGGCTTCGCATCACTTGATAAAACTAAGTTCATTTCTTTATTTTGAAGATTCTGAAAAGCCATCTCTGTTTGTATGAGAAGAAATGACTTTTAGCATGAAACATAGGAAAGGTTCTCTGATCCTTACAACTATGTCTTCAATATGTGGCAGCCTATGATTCTCTTTATAATTGAGAGTGGTTACCCTGTCCTATGTATTCACTCCATATCTGGAAGGTAGGGTAGGGTGGTGATGTGGGGAGGGAATATATGCTATGAGCTGTGCCCATTCCTTTCTTCCATTTCCCATTTCACATCAAACTTTCTTTATTTCTAATTCAAAGGTTTTTTCTTTCTTCTTTGACTTGATAGGGTGTAGAGAATCTCTAATGCAGCAAAAATAGAGAAAAGCAACACACTTCCATTTGAAGTCTCAAAAGGAGATAAAAGAGGAAAAAGTGTATGGTTTGTTTTTATCATGCTGGTTTATATTTATAGATTCCCATATGAGTTAGGCAGTCCCCACCATGATGAATAATGGATCAGCTTTTGTAAAACCCTTGTGAAATTTTGATGGGAAAAATGATGCTTATAATGCTTTAATGGGTGTTTCTTTTCAACAAAGGGATAATCAGATGAATATTTCTTTATCAGATTTATTTATTTATTTTCAAATTGGCTTATTCTTTTTGTTTTCTTGTAGGGGCATAGGAATCAAAGAATCTAACATTAGATTTTAGGACATGGTTGTTAAATTTATGTTATCAATAACTACTTTATAGAAAGATAAGTGTTGATAAAATAAGCAATCAATTAATACTATTGATTTGTTTCATCATGGAAGTAATAAGATCATAAACCACAACAACAAACTAAGATCTTCTCTCATTGAATTTTGGATGACTAAGTGAATTCATTTCCACCAATATGCTCGGATGCACACGAAGATCTAAAGTAGTTCCTAGAAACTAGGATAAAAAAAGAAAAGTAAATCAGTACCTTTGTCGTACCCAGAATCTAGGAAATTAGTCCTTATCAACTAAATTAGTAAAAACTCGTGTAAAAAACTTACTTTTCCATAATCAAACTGATATGAATTAAAAAAAAAAAGTTAAATTTTCTCTTGAAGTCCAAGAAAAGTATATACTCATAATTTATGAAATAAGTTGATCAAAAGAGATTAAAGCCATTGACCAGGTTTTGTGCATAGTATAAAATTATCAGTCTCTAGTTATTCCTTTTTCACTGATTGATTTTATTTGACCAAAAATATAAATGTAAACTTATTGGAATTCATTATGGCATAGAATCTCTTTTTTCTCTTGAAAGTAATCCACAAACAGAAGGAAGTGACAAAAAGTTCTAATATAAGTTGATTATAAGTTTATAGTGAAGAAAAGAAAGAAGAAAGGGAAAACAAAAGGAGATTCACAATGGCAAACAACAAATTAAAGTCATGATTTAATCAGATTAATCTTTCCAATTCCTCGGATTTCGCGTAAAGAGTTTAATCTCTGGAATCAAAATCCAATGATAGATCTACAAAGCATTTCCATCTTAGTGCCATACATTCACTTAATCTTTAAGGATGAATGTGATACACATCATCAAAGAAAGGTAACTTGAAATAATCTCTACCTTTAAGTGATACACATGTTGGGTTCGGGCACATAGCGTGTAGTGTAGGTACAAATGTTCCATTACTCATTACCGACGGTAATACCCAAAATGCCATACATGTATCTTTTTCATAGTCTTAACGACTAAAGAGAAAAAGGCCTTCGCAACTACTAAAATTAGACTACGTCAAATTGGGGGGGATGAATCCCATGTCAAAAAATTAATTTCCAATGGATGCTTGTGTTATAATATGTGTGAAGCTCTCGGGGGTAGAAAGACTTATTCTTTGTCCAAATGTTTAAAAAGGAAAAAACAAAAGAAGATTAAATGAAGTAACTTTTACTTTAATCAGCTGCTGTACCTGAAGCTTCTTTTCTTTAATATATTCCAAAACAAGTAAAGGAGATTCTAGGATGATGCAAAACAACCCCTTGGAATTTTAGTGTCAGCAGCAGAAGGTCCAGTGAATCAAAAGTAACCTAAACAAATTGCCTCTCATCAATTATTGTTCTGTTAGGGACCCCAAAAGAGGCTTGGGAGTAAGATCTCAATAATCTGAAAGTATGAAAAGAGGATGAGAAGAATATGGCCTCAGGAATCAAAGAAAGTGAAACAAAAGGAATCTGTCACAATCCCACCGAAGAATAATTGCTATATATTTATCTTGGAAAATTCATGGATGAAACATAACTTCTCTAAGAAATTTACGAGAGCAATACGATCAATTGTCGTCTGCTACCTTTCTATCGTCGAGGACATAATATATAAACTAAGTTTCCTCACCATCCATTTATAAAAAAAATTTGTGTCATGCTTTTGAACGAAAAAATAAAAACACTTAATCTTGCCTGCACATAAGGGGGCACGTTGAAGACGTTATTTAAATAATTAAGTCTTTTCTCTGTGTAACAACTAAATCTTTTTTACCAGGTGGTTCAATATCTACTACATCTGTGAGCATTTCTAACCTTTGTGACTGAAAGGAACTCTCTTAAAACATCATAATTTAACAGTAATTATGTGGATTCTTTGGCAAAATTTTGGAAATGAGTATGTATTACTCCTGGTAAGCATCTATATTAGTTGGTAAACTGGTGATTTTCAAGGCAGGTGCTTCATTTCTGTATACATGATCATAACATTGATTCCAATAAGAACCTTGTGAACCAATTTTCTATTAGATTGTGGAACCTAATCATATTACACACTTATCCTCTCGACCACAAATCGACCTAATTGTCCTAACATATAAAGGATTCTCAACCTATAGTATAGTAGTAAGTGGATTTATCTCTCAAATTGAAATTAAACTAAATCACAACAAATCTATATATAGTTATTACTAATCTCATAATTCATAACATGTTTTGTCGGAGCATGTATGATTGGCTCTGGATCTAAGTAGGCCTACCTTCCTATCAGAAGCAGAAGCAGAATGCATTAATACTCGAGTAAATTTCTGAATTAATTTATTATAAACATCTAATAGCATGGAAATTAATTTCATCAACAAAGCATATGCAAGTAGATTACAGTTGAAAGCTTTTTAAAATAAGGTTTATGCTCTCAGCCAGGAGTACTATATTTTCTAGTCTTTACCTGGATAATTATGTGTAGGGTTTGATATGGTTTGGTTACCTAAAGAGAACCGAATCAAACCCAAATTTTTGGGTATTTAGTACGTGGAACCGTCGGATTCCAATTTAATTATGGCTATTCGGTTCCTGGGTTTCATACCATAATTAATTTTTTAAATGTTTTCAACAACACTACATCAATTCAATCTTAACTATTACAAAAGAACATAGTCCAATTTAAAATTATACAAATAACAAGTTGTCTAATAAAATTCATTTATCAATGTATATAAATTACCAAAAAGTAAATAATAAATATTGGTGATTTCATCTCATTGATTTTGCTTCAAGCCTTCAAAGCTAGAAAAAAAAATCATATTTTGGGTTTGAGCTAAACTAATTAGTTGGCATGTGAAATAGGAAATTATATTTTTGGACTCAATTAATTATTTGACAAATGTATTTAAAAAATTTAAACTAATTTAGAGAGATTTGGTTCTTATGTGATTATTTTGTTGTAGTTTAGAACCGAGAATTGATGTATTAACCAAAAACATCGATTCTCGATTCAAATACCCATTCCGGTATTTAATTTAAGAAAAACCACTCGATTCGGTTGGTTTGGTTCGGGTCTACTTCGGTTTGAGAGTTTTGTCCAACCCTAATTAGGTGCCGCCCCACTCATTCATGTTCTAACGTTCAGTTACTTGTTGCATATCTTTGTCTTAGACCCTTAGACCCCACATCAGGAAATAGGGAGACATAATGATATCATAAAAATATTCCTTGTAACAATTATTGCAGGAATATATTGATTTTTGTAGCGGCTTAGCATAAGCCATATGGTTGTGTCACGTTTCATTTTCAACCTAAAATTTAAGGCTTATTTCAATATTGTACCTCTAGTTTGTAATATCTTCTAACATTTGATCTTTTAGTCGTTGAAGGAATGCTTTGGAATTTTGTATTTCATTCACAAGCGCAACTCTCAGACAAACACATTTATGAAGCAAAAAGATTTACTGAGCATTGGACTTCATCAATGATGTGAAAACGTTCTCCTGCAGTTTCTTTTATATTTAGAATGCAAGAAAATATTCTCTTCTGATCTTCATCAAGCTTTCCCTCAGGGTGGTCTTGGAACTAGCCCATGTCCTTTTTGGAAACAATGAAATGAAGAGGAGGAAGAAGAAGAAGAAAAACTGTTAAAATACCGGGCAGATTTATTCTGCCCCCCACAACGTGACACCATCTACCAACAAATTTTCCACATCAAAACGCTTATCGCATGTTTAGCAAGCAGGATTGAACTGCACTATTAAATGAAGAAAAAGGGGCTAAAATCTTCCCTATTGGTCTAGTACAATCTTATACATCATTTCAAACATGCATATATGGTCATTTTCTATTAGTTATTCGGAGTAAAATCAACGCTTGTATTTATGTGGAGATCAGAAACTTGCATGACATTGTAGTCTGATAAGGTAGCGCTTAAAAAATTAGACTTGCTGATCCAAACCAAGAACTGTTTCATGGAGATTTGTGACAACTTTTCTTACATGGACTTGTAATAAATTTGACAAATACTAAAAGTATTTTATGATGTCTAGCAGAACAGTCTGGAACGCCTCGGTTCTATATATGTCCTCTCCTTAGTACAAATTTAAGCAATTAATCAGGACAGACTACAGAGGATGGTGAAATATTTTGTGGAGGTGCTGGTCCAGGCTCACTACAAAATGCTGCTGAACCAGTCCTATGGGCAGGCCACATTGACCACCTAAAAACACAATGAATCTCGTGTTTACACCTCTAGGTGAGAGTAAAAACGTTCAAGGAAAAAAGTTGTATCCAATTATGTAGTCGTGAAATCAACCATTTGTCAACTGTTCTTGACACTCCAAGGCACCAACAGTTTTATTTACCTACTCCACAAGCAAAAAATTTCATCATTAGAGGTTAAATGGTACTATATATCAGGATATCAGTAAAATAAGCAAGCAGCCCAACTGATACTGGCATGCAATTTAACCGCCTCTGAAGGAAAAGTTCAAATCGATGGGATGTGAAAGAAATTCAGGAAGAGTACGTAATGGTGAGATACACGCCGAACACGGGAAAATAACAGGATTATTTGGTCTTTAAGTGGCTGACACCTAAGATCCACTTCCTCCACTCAACATTGCTTTTAATCTTTGTGGAGAGTTTAAGTGGTTCCTTTGAGTAAATAAAAAGATTATTCCAATATCTCAGATGCCTTTTCCTTTTTCCCTTTTTTTTTTTCCTTTGAGCTCTCTTGTTGATCGAGTTTTTCAAGAATAGTTGTAATTAAAAAGTTGAATGTTTGGTTGTCAATCCAAAGTGTAGCGAACAAACCTGATGGTTTGGGAATATAAACTGCTTTTATTTTATGAAATACTACATATTTTTTAAACTAGACATCTAATATTTTTTTTTCACATCTTATCAAATCTATTAAAATAAATATTTTAATTAAATTATCACAACATAATTATTTTAATATATATATATTTATTATTTATATTATAAACATTATGCTCTTGTTTGGTCTTCGTTATTTTCAAAATACATTTTTCTCCATCTTATTTTTAATCACATTTTTCAATAAAATAATATTAAACGCAAATCCAAAACATTTTCTTATTTTGTCAAAATACTATTTTAAAATGCATTATTTCCAAAAAAAAAAAAAAAAATTTGGCTCAAACATGCTCTCTGTGTAATTTTAAAGATATATTTTGGCACATCAACATATGATTGTTACTTCAGACAACACTTGGTTTTTGAGAAGTCCCAAGCAATGTCGATTGTTGGTTAATGAAGCTAACTAGACCATGCAAGTTTATACACTAATTACGATAACATCAAAGTGTCGCTACCCGTTTTGAGTCATCCTAGCGAAATATGGTGTACAATAAACATGTGTTAAGCCACCTTAAACATTTTTTTTACTGCATACAAGGCCTTTTTTTGGTACACGGGAGTTGCTTCATTTTGGTGAAAACCTGCAGAGGTAAAGTACGCTTAGCTCTGACATGGAAGTTGAACCACTGTATATACACTCGTGTTTGCTCATTATTGCTATCGTACGTAGGAATCAGGGCTTAATCTCATCATCCTGGATATTAGGAAAAGCTATGTTGGATTTTTTCAATTGAAATTAATAGGAGAGAGTTTCGATATCCTTACATATCATGCCTGATAACATTTGAAAGAGTACACAAACGGTATACTCAAATTCACTGTAATTGATTTTGCAAAAATTTAAACAATTTGTGCTTCGTTATTTCCTAAGCAAAGCTTCTTAAAACATTCATCACACATCAGGTTAGATTTTAGACGCTAATTCTGCATAGATAACAGTCTGGCTTACACTCTTTAAACTGAGAAATTTCACATACAAATATTTTACAAAATGCGTAGAACGAGCAATACTAAGATTACTGATATTTGCATAACAGGAAAGCCAGAACTCAGTCCTTCACAAGGAAATACCATTGTGCTCTAAAAAGCACATGTAATACTAGTTTAGGAAATCTTTGACTCGACAGTACGGTCGATAAGATTTTAACTCGTATTTCTTCCTTAGTACCGTCTGGCTTCTAGACAACCTAATCAAGTATGGCATTAGTCATCAAGCTGTTGATGTGGAGTATGTCGGTTATTTGCTCCTGATCCTGGATAGTCATTGCTTTCTAAATCCATCCTGCGATTAATCAACTCTCCTGTTATTTCTATGGTTTCTTCCACCTTCTGTTCTGTTGTGATCTTCTTCATTAATGAGAAGACAAATTCAAATAAACAAATAAGTAAAACGGAAATTATAAAACAGACATAACCATGTTATATAAGAGAAGTTAGCTATATGTTTTACGGTTAAAAGTTCAACTTTATGTAACTTACCTGGAAAGAATTCCCTGGTGTTGGAACATCTTTTCGTTCTTGTAACAGGAGTATAGTTCCTGTAATTATCAAAAATGAAAGTTGAGTAAAAAATAGGTTAATAAGCAAAACGAGCGCACATACTCCAGCGTGTATGTTAAGCTGGATTGGACAATACGAGATATGTATAATGAATAAAAAACAGTATAAAATGTTTTTGAATCGTTTAGTACAATATACCAAACATGTTATCTAAGATATGAGTGTAGAAGATTTACTGGATTTTGGGACAGCATTCAAGGAGATAAGACAAGAAAAAGCAAGTAAAGTCACAAACAGATGAAGGGCATTGCCTGCCATTTTCTACAACTTTAATGTATGCCATTTCTAGGAAAAGCAGTCCCTATTTATACATGTATATTTAGAAGCAAATTGTTTTGCTAATGTCCAAAAAGTGAAAAATAATCCTATTGTGGAGGGATACCTAACCTATTTTTCACATCCCCTTTCTTGGAAAATTGTGTATTGTCTGCTTTTTTGGTTACTTTAGTGGGATTTTTAGCAGATTTTAAATGTTTTAATGAGTCAGCTTGTACTATATTCTTAGTTCACTGCACACTTACACTTCTTTTGGGGCATCCCTAGTTTTATATGAAGTCGTGGAGTTAGATTAATGGAGCACTTCCTGGGTAGTGGAATAAAACTCAAAGCTTAACCTGAGTAAAATGTAGATTCTATCAGAAAAGTGAAGTAGGATACTGAAGGATGCATATATAAGTTGTAGATTTTTGCTTTTACCCTGAATAAAATTCAATGCTCAGTGGAAATTCTCTCGTTAGGAAAATGAGCACATTATCGGCATGTTTGGTATGCGTTGACGTGAATTCATTAAAATATGCAAGGATTGTCATGTGTAGTTGACCTGAGCCACTGATGTGTAAAAGAATACTATCTAAGGCGGCACTGGGGTTGCCCAACGGAGGCCCTCCAACAATCAAGTCATCTCAGCAATACACATAAGATAATTGTGTGCATAAAGTAAATAATGTGTGTTTCATAGAACGAGTCCCTTACCTCGTACATGGTCTTGTTCATATACTTGTAACATACGATTAATAAATGGAATTGCTCAAGTTGCACAGTTTCCCGTTCTAAGTAACTTTTCTCTCATGCCTTTCACTGTTCATTGTTGGATATTCTGGTGTCGTAGCTGTTAAGGAAGATGAAATCCTTGTGAATAGACTAAGAGGATGCTAGATGCAAGCGTTATCCCATAGTGAGGGGTTAGGATCTTGGCTCATTCAATACAAGGTTAAAGGTATAAAGAATTATGTGCTAAAGGCTCTGACTGTTTGGCTTATCAAGGTTCTCGGGAGAAAACTATCAGAATCATCCAATCGAATGAAGATCTTGGGAGACTTAAGGGATTTCTTAGGATGGACGAGTTAATTAGCTTATATGCGTCTCAAAAAAAAAATATTGTGTTACGATATTTAGCCTGAACCCCATTTTTTAAGAAAAAATGAATTTTGCAATAGTAATTTTATGAGAATGCGTGGCTAAAAGTAGAGTAAAGTTTTGGATTTACATGTAAAATTATTTCATGGAAGATTGTGTATTGAAGATGAATTTCGAAAAAAGAAAAAAGGAGTTTTGATAAAAAAAAAAAAAAAAATTGGGCTCAAACATGGCATAATATAGATATGGAGGCAGTTTGTATACTTGAGACATTATCTCCTTTATATGTTTTTACATATTCTGCTCCCCTAGTTGTAACTCCAATGGTCACGTCGATGTCCCCTCCCATTTTCATATCAATTCTTCGTCAATAGACCACTACTTATTGATGGTGACCTAAAAATCCAACCTACGCTTAGTGCATGTTTATTCACCAGTTGTAAAACAAATTTTTTATTACATATTTTATAGGATTCACAACTACTCCGCACTTATTATTTACACCGACATATAACTTATAATCACTTAAGTTTTATTTTAATCACCTACCAAATATGCACTAAGATGCTATTTCTGAAAGAAGAAAAATAGATGACAATCAAAAAAATTATCGCTTGGCATTTGATCAAATAGCATCGTCCCAATTCATATACAACCAACACTAATATCCTCATAGAGGTGATATATAAGGTTAAACTGAGCAAAGAGAGTTTTCAACGAGATGAGAAATAAAAATACTAGCACGTGCTTTTGCTATAATCGAATGGGAGGGGAATATCATTTTATTGATCCTAGAAAGATCTTTATCTCATGGCATGGAGGAATATTTTTCATTTCCATTACCAAAAGATACAAAGTTAGACACTTCTATCCTACTTCTCCTTAGAGACAAGAAATTCTATTCTATCAATTCTCAAATCAAACCTTGATAAAGGTCCAATATCTTTTAGTTATCCATTTTTTTCTCTTTCTTTGACTGATACAAATGTTTTGCGATCCTTAATGTGTCACATTCAGAAGCAAAATATGGATTGGGAAAGTGATACTCAGTCTATGGCTCTAATTTATAGAGTATATTATGAAGTTATGTGCACTATTCTTAACCAAAATGCAGTAAGATCTTCTCCAAAAGGTGAAACCTTGTTATATTAAAAGTGCAAAAAGTTTCAACTATAATGCTTTGGGTTCAGTTTCTTCATTTTCTATTGGAAGTTTCACACTAACCAGTGTCCTTCAAATGGCAAACTACTAACCAGTGTAATGGTTGCCTTTTTTTTTTTTCTTTAACAGTAACGTACTAAAATAAAGGAGTAATGCTATTCATTCCCACTGAAATTGAGCCCCAGTCTATATAACAATTACATTACATTAAATGATAGATCCACTGAGGTTGAACCCCAGACAGTCTATGTAACAATTACATGACATTAAATGATAGATCCATTTAAATACAAATTCACATTACTCATTTAATTGAGTTTATCATTTAATATCATGTAATTGCCACATAGATTGGGGCTCAACTCCAGTGAAGATGAATAGCATTATTCAAAATAAAGATGTGAATCTACATCATCAAATATGTTTTCTTTCATTAGATTTTAACATCTAAAAGCACTTCATCGGGAGCAATATTAAAATAAGCGTATAAATATTCTTTTGAAACATTGATTAAAAATTGGTACTTCTTCTAGAAAAGTATTGCATTGTTGGTAAACTTCATTTTTAAGAAAAATATCTTTCTTTAGGACTTCGGATCTTTTGATTTTGTAGAAATGAAGGAAATAAGTTAAAAATTGTCCAATATTAAGTGAGAGTTAAATATACTCTTTATTTTAATTTTTAAAGATGAAAAGTACATTGATCACCGTAAAAAGAGGTTTGACTCTCTAATATGGAAATAATAAAATTAATAAAAAAAATCTACTGAGGATGTAATGAGAAGGATTATTGAATTTTGCTAATTGTATATAAACGGTTATCGAAAACAATCATGCCATAAAAATAGACTCAATGACGGATTTAAAAAATAGGGAGACACGTGGCACAACATGATTGGATAATTTGAAAAAAAAAAAAAATTACCCACATTAAACCCCGTTTGAGTGCATCATTCTACCGAAAATGATATGGAGGGAAAAAACTAGATGAAAAAATTGATTATATTTTAAATTAACAAATGGATATAATGTGATATTATATAATCTATTATGTAAATTTTCATCTGTTTGATACGCATATTCTTCTCATTCTCTTCTTTTCTCTTTTTTCATTTGAACAATACATTATATCAATTCTCATTATTTTTTTAACTACACATTTCTCTATCAATCAATATTTAAGAATTTATTTTTTCTCCAAAATGAGTGTCAAACGCATTAATAAGAAGAAAATGGAGTATAGTCAACCATCCTAAAGAGCAAAATAAATGTGAAAATGAAAAGAATTTCCAGGATAACTGAAAAAGATCTAATGGTCCTCGTCTTATCTCCAACCAAATATTTATACACGTGGATGTCTTTGACAAACAATCCTTGTTTGGATCGTCAAATGGAAGCCACTAAAAGTTGATTCTTTTGTGTGGGTCCCATACATTTAAGCCGTGGGA
The DNA here is from genome assembly GCA_035079005.1 of Fraxinus americana. NCBI lineage: Eukaryota > Viridiplantae > Streptophyta > Magnoliopsida > Lamiales > Oleaceae > Fraxinus > Fraxinus americana. The sequence goes on from CM068707.1 coordinate 31,640,320, forward strand.
CACGTGTCGGACGGATATGAGCTGGATATTAATGGACTGAATTGGACAGTGAACTTAACCTTTTTGATTCACTTTTGCAGGTGGGTCCTATTTCTGCTGACGTAGCGCTCGCGCAAGGTTTAACTTTTCTAAGCTACTTTTAAACAAAACCCTTTAATTTTCATATCAACTTTCTTGAACAGTGATTTGACTCTATTTTAACCACACATTTTTCAATAAAATAATATTAACTCAAACTCAATTTTTTTTTTTAATTTTTTAACCACAAATTCTCCATCATAAGAAGATTGTAAAATTCATTTTTTGAAAAAATAAATAAAAATAAAGCTCAAGAAGGGGGTGCTGGCAGAGTTGCATCTCCTCTCATGTGGTATTATGTGTGTCACGTATTCAGTTGTGTTTTTTTTATTAAACACAAATAAATCAATAAGTAATAAGAATCTTGATCGAGCAAATATAAAATCATACAGTTCGTTGGTGAATTTTTGGTAAGGACAATTAATAAAATTATAATTGTATTTTTACGTGTAGGAGTAATCTAAACAATAGATGACATTGAAAGCAGCAATCAACAATTGAAACGTGCATTTAGAGGCTACAATATACCTAATAATAATTAATTAGGTTTGAGACACCAATGCCATGAATGGAATTTAAGTTCCTTTGGAGAGAAATTTTAGCGTATTTGACTGAAATCGACATGAAATGCACAAAGCTTCATCAATAAATAAATTCATAAAAATGTGAAAATTAAAATAAATTATCTATCAAAAATACTATAAAGAAAAGAAAAAAAGATATTTTAAATTATTAGGCCAATAAGATTAAAAAACATAAAAAGAATAAAATTTTGTTGATGAAACTGACGACTTCATCTCAGCAATCAACAATTGAAACGTTGTAAGATATTGCTAACGTCGCAATGATGTTTCCGTCGATAATAATTCATAAATGTACATTATTAATAAGCGATTGTGCAACAATCAATGATTTCATCTAAATTATAGACATTGATTTCTTAATCGGTGATTCACTTACGGGGCGCTTTCGTTGGCCATTATTTGCTCCATTAAATAATAATAATAATAATAATAATAATAATAATAATAATAATAATAATAATAATAATAATAATAATTATTATTATTATTAAATAAAAGGCCTTCAATTTGTTTGAGCCGCTTCTAGAATGATCCAAACTCTTTGTTAGAATTGTTGTATCTCTCTCTAACAAATGCAAATCGTAATTTCAAATTTTCTAATACCCACCTAAAATTTTAAAGCAAAAAATCCAATTCCATAAAGTATGAACTTATATGGATAATTATAATAAAGTAATGATGACCAACTTGCTATATTATAAAAGTTGAGGATTAACTTATGATGGAAACTAGTGGCTGTGAATTCATCAAAAAGAAAGTAAAAAATCGAAAGCAGACACCTTTTAGGACTTGGGTTGGGAGAATCAAAAAAACCATTAAACAGATCATCAAATATCCTGAAGAAGGATTGTACAAAGGCCACAAACAAACTTGTGGCTGTGAATCCATCTCTCTCTGCTTACGTGTCACCCCACCCTTTCTCTCTCTTCCCCTGTAACACTCGACCAAATCAACAAAATGAATCAAAACCTAAACGAAATAAAAAATCCTTCAATCTCCCAACATAGAAGAAAGAGAAAGTGAACTGCTGTCTGCAAAAGGACTTACCTTTTAGATAGATAGATTCAGAGAGAGAGGGAAAAATGTCAGAAGTGATAAAAGACTCTGCAATTAAGCTGTTTGGGAAGACTATATCAGTTCCACATGATAAAGGTCTTGCCTCAACATGTCATCTTCAACATCAGCGAAGCTTAAGTTCCTCAATAGCATCAACTTCAAGTCAAAATATTAAGGTTTGCAGAACAAACATGTCTCTGTGTTTGTACGTTGAGTTTATAATCTTTACCGATACATATTGGCAATTCTATGAGCAATCCTTAATTCCTTGTGTTTAAAGTTGTAAAGTTATAAAGGGTTTCTTTCACTTTCTGAGAAAATTTTAAAATTTTATGATTTGTGCTTAATGATTGAATTCTGAGATATGGCGTTTAGACGCTGATATAATTCTGGGATTTATTGTCTGAAGTTTTAAGAACTAGAAATGAATCATAGACAATTACTATTGGTCAGAGTTTGGAAGTCCCTTGTTTATAAATCCCTGTTTCTTTTTCTTTTTCTTTTTGGGATTTTCTAGTCAAAAATTGATCTCTCAATTACAAGGTTTTTGGATTGCAAAGAAGAAAAAAATTCTTTTCGGTTCGTGTTCTTGATTGTTGGACTCTTCTTTTCTGAAACTTTAAGACAGCGGGTGCTTGTTTAGTATGCAGGACAAGGGGGGGAAGTTATTTCTTCTTTAGTAATATGTCCAATGATGTCTAGCCTCCTTATCGAACATGCCTAGAGGGTGTTATGAAGTCGGAGCATTTTTAGTTTATTTCTTAATTTATTGGGGTGCAGGGTTATTAGATTAACTGCTAGAATTTGAATTTTTGGAACTCTTGAAGCTGATGACAATCTTTGACGTAAAAAGTGAAAGTTCGAAATTATAGTTACATGTTCATAATCTAAGTTTTTATGTGCTGAATTCTGTCATGCAACAACTGTGTACATCATTCAAGCATACCGTAATAAACTAAGATGGGAGGATTCTCTGAAGATCATGTATCTATGTAATTACTGTCCATATCTGTATAACGTTATGTATCTCATGTTAAATTTCTTCATTCTATCAGAGTGATTCAGAAGGAGAATTAACCGGGACAAAAGATGAAGATGCTGCCTCCAAACCAGCTGCAGAAACGCCAATAGAGCCAGCAACATCATCAGAGATCACTAATGACCCCGAGACTGTGGACAAAGACTCGTTGTCTCTGAAAACTCGTAGCACGGAGGAACCAAGTGAGAGTGGTGTCTCTCAAGAAAAGACGCTGAAGAAGCCTGACAAAATACTTCCATGTCCTAGGTGTAAGAGCATGGACACGAAGTTTTGCTACTTCAACAATTACAATGTCAATCAACCCCGGCATTTCTGTAAAATATGTCAGAGATATTGGACAGCTGGGGGAACAATGAGAAACGTGCCCGTTGGTTCAGGTCGACGCAAGAATAAAAATGCTTCTGCTACAAATTATGGTCACATAATCGTTCCAGATACCCTCCAAGCAGCCCAAGCTATTGCTATAACCGGGATGCACTTTCCTTCTTTGAAACCTAATAGCACTGTCCTTATGTTTGGTTCAGAGAATCCCCTTGGTGAATCCATGGCTTCTGCTGTGGATCTTGCTGAGAGATCACAAAATTGTGTTGGAAATGGATTTTATGGACGAGAAAACAGAAATCCCGTCCACCAAGGGAGAAGAGAAATAGGTAAGGATCACTCGAGTAGATCTTCTGGAATTCCTGTGTCTTTGTATCCAACAACGCCCAATTGGGGCTGTACCGTACCAAACGGTTGGAGTTTGCCATTTCTATCCCATCCGCCTATGTCTGATAGTTCTTTCCTAAGTATCAATCCTGCTCCTCCTACACTCGGTAAACATTCTAGGGATGGGAACATACTTAGATCACCAAACATGGAGACAGGAGATATTTTCGAGAAAAAAAGTGCAGAGAGATGTGTGTTGGTTCCTAAGACATTAAGGTTTGATGATCCAAATGTTGCCTCAAAGAGCTCTATATGGTCATCACTTGGAATCAAGAATGAGAACATTGATTCAGCAGTACGCATCTTTAGGACACTTCCTGCAAAGGGGGACCAGAATAGCAACATTGACAGTAATTCTTTGGTGTTACAAGCTAATCCAGCAGCTTTGTCCCGGTCACTTAACTTCCGCGAGAGTGCTTAACGAGACTATGTTTGTGTTAGTTGTTCTACAGGGGCAGAATGTACATACGGGAACTTACATCAAATGAGGAGAGGATGCTGAAACACTACATCCTGTTTTCGTCCATCTAGCAAGTCTGTGCAGTTCACATTAGCTGACAGCAATGATGGGCTCAATTGATGAAGTTTAAGGACTGCTAATATCTTACCCCTTGGAGACTTCTTAAGAAATCTGTTTTCGAACAGAATTAGTAGTTCTATGTGTTATTTCGTTTATGGTTTGCCAGTAAGTGGTTTTTGTTGTACATAGCTTTATACAAAACAGAAAGAGGTCGTCAAATTTTCTTCTGAATGTACTAAAGCAGAGATCTTGTTAACATGATATAAATAAATAAGAGCTTCTATTCTGCTGGTTAATGGTGCTTATTCTTGGTGAAGAAAGCTACTTGTGCATCAAACTCATAGAATTTCTGATATATCCTGGTCACTTCGTGGCGTGCACGGTGCACCCGGGGATTGGGCGCGTGTCGAATTTAAAACGACTCTCGGCAACGGATATCTTGGCTCTCGCATCGATGAAGAACGCAGCAAAATGCGATACTTGGTGTGAATTGTAGAATCCCGTGAACCATCGAGTTTTTGAACGCAAGTTGCGCCCGAAGCTATTATGCTGAGGGCACGTCTGCCTGGGCATCACGCACAACGTCGCCCTCCACCTCGGCTCGTAAAGGGATTGTGGGTGTTGGGTCGGATACTGGCCTCCCGTGTGCATCGGCGTGCGGTCGGCCTAAATGTGATTGGGCATCGACGCATGTCGCGACGATTGGTGGTTGAAGAACTCAACTCGCGCGTTGTCGTGATGGACTGCGTCGTTCGGCTCGAACGTGCTGACCCCAATGGTGCTTCGCACCTCGACAGCGACCCCAGGTCAGGCAGGATTACCCTCTGAGTTTAAGCATATCAATAAGCGTATCGGTTGATCGAGTGATTTTATTGCACAGGTGGCATAAGTTCGTTTTTTCACTAGTCGATCTGGCACTCCACTTCGCTCATAAATCTAACAAATTTTGCGGCGTGTGCATATGCACAACATTGCTCATAATATATACACTAGCAAAATTAGAAAAGTTTATAGTGATAAAGATATGTGAAAGTTTAAATTTACCAAATATTTAGATCTAACGTATGGAATTACACAATTAAAAGTAACAAATCACTTTATAATTGTTGTTGAATGATTAGATCAAACAAGTCAATTTATCATATGTTTGAATACCACGGTTTGTAAATTGCATAAAGCAAATAATCTAATATGATCATGGAAAAAACCCTTCAAAAATAATTAAAATATTCGGGTATTTTGCCAGTCAATAATCCACTATAAACGAAACAACTTATAGTATGGTACAGACCCGACTAATCCTTAGTCCCCTCTGACCTTATTTTCTCGTAGTCACCCTTGATCCTACGAATTGCGTGCTCCTAACCTCTGATCCCAACTCCTGGTATATCAACTTAGTCATCCTGGACTGCGTACTCCTCACACCAGCTCCTGACCCTTGGTATATTACCTTAGCCCTCATGGACTGCATGTTTCTGCACCAGCTCTTGATCCCTAATATCGTTTATCTCCGATGGATTAGATGGTTTGATATTTGATCAAAAGATCTTGCATGTTTTGATCTATGGTTTAATGTAGAACAATATGGTTTGATCCACAAAATATGTTTGAAAGAATTTATGGATCAATTAATATGTGGTGGTTGAATCTTGAAATCAATGAGTGTTTTGGATTATCAAAAAATTAATCTCTATGGAATAAATCTGTTTCAACACACTTTAGGATGTTCATGGAATTGTATATTTATAAAGGGTAGTGTTTGGGATGAAAAGAAATTCAAAATCAGTTAGAAAATCAAATATTACTGTTCCTCGGATAACCAAGACGCTCGAGCTCAGGTCGCGACATCCGAAAGACAGCTCAAGTGTCATCAGTATTTTGATCATAACTTTCTTTCCCGATATCCGATTAAAATGATTCAAAATGCTTTGATAAGCTAACATAAAGAGATACAAATTTTCTAGCAATAGACTTGTCCAAATTCCGATATTTTCTATGTGAAAAACGTGTTGCAACTTGTAATTGAAAATTTGGAGCATGATTTGTCCAACATTTTTATACTTCTTAGATATTTTGGACTCATTCAAAACTTATACTATTAATCCTTAACTATTTTGTTATAATTAGGACTCAATAACTCTTATTTTGACTTTGATTACAATTTGATGAATTCCTAATACAATTTGATTGACTATGACGTAATTTTGACTAAGAAAGTTGCAAATTACAAATTTAAATATTGCCAATTATAATTTGGACTTAACAATATGGATCCCATAAAGTGAAGTATCCAACCTTGTTGAATTTGGAAATATTATGGAAAGGAGAGCATTTTTCTAATAACCGGCAGAAGTTCTTTGTCAGGTCCCCATTTGTGGAGATAAAGTTGAATTAAAGATAATAAAGTGCCAAAAATCTATCCCTTTCAGTTCAAAAGTATCCAACCCAGTGTTGCCAAAAGCTAGAAATTTGAGGATAAAACCTTTTTATAAATTCTTGTTCCTATTTTCCTTCTTTTCACATATCCATATCCTCTTTAGCTTTTCTAGAAGCTCATGGGCGAACGAGATTCATTTTTTTTTTTTTATCGAGTCTGCTACGAGTATAGTTTTCATAAATAAATAACGACAAGACTTAAATTTAGAACTTGTATCTGGTGTGATATTTCTTTGCATTTTCATCTTCTTATGTTTCAAATGCTCCAAGAAGAAAATAATGCAGAAGTACAAGGATGCAATGCACCAACTGGCAATGTCGTCTACATCTATCCACAAAAATGAAAAGCTGTCTGAGGTTGGATATGCTAATTTCTCATTGGATGAATTACAAGATCAAAACCTCTTTATTGTACATATCTGATTGGTAAGATAAATGTGAGACACAGAGATTCCAATGTTGTTATCAACACTGGAAGGCCACAAATTTTGCAGAAATGAGTTGTTATGGGACCATAGGCATGTGATGCTATGAGGCCTTTATTAAAGGTTGAACCACAACCTTGAGGGTCGTCGCTGCCCCGCCCCTCCCCTAGAATATCGTGGAGGAGGTAAATCGTAGGATGTGCCTCAGCAGGTCGGGGTACAAGAGCTGTCATACTGGTACTCACAAAGTGTTCAATTTCATACATTGTAAGAGGCAGGAATCGAACTCTCACACTGCGGCTGCCAGCTCAGCTGAGACTACCTCACTCCTGTCCTTTGCACCACTGATCTATGTTCCGGGGGCGCTATGAGGCCTTTATTGACTATAGGTATGAAGTGTCGAATTATCACTATATTTATTCATTTTCTCTTTTTACTTCATTTTTCCTTTTTGCTTTGATAACTTTAAAAGGTTGTGGGCCGTTGTAGTCGTTACATGCCCCTTTTGATGTAGACGGTCTATCCTCCTTGTTGTTCCTTTATTTTTCTTGTTCTTTTTGTACTTCTCCTCTTCACAGAGCAAAGGCAAATCTTAATCATCTCGAGAGAGATGGAAAATTAAACTACTGGTCTTCAGCCTATTGCTTTATTAGTTAACTTGGTCCTCGAGTTTCAACATTTTTCTTGTTCTTTTTCAAATTGTCACTTGCCCCCGCACATATCCAACTTTACAAAGTTAGATTTCACTTCTTAACTTTGAACAGTACCAAAAATATATTTACGAAGCATATTTTAACGATTGTCACGTGACAATATAAGGAAGGTGTGGATATGTTCTGTAATTGGAGATTGATTGTAGGAATATAATTAAAAATTGAAGACTAACTTCTTGTTTTTATTGACTTGTTACTAAATAGAATGAGAATTGGTGGCATAATTTTCTCATGGAAGTTATGTTTCCCAATGTGTAACATACACACACACCTTTTATACTTGAGCTTACATTTGACATCCTTTTGGACTAAAAAGTGTCTAAAATAAGAATGAAAATATAATTTCTGTCTCGTTATCATACAAAAGATACTTGAAACATCTCCAAGAGACTCTTTAAACATGAGATTCTCTTTATTTTAAAGAGTCGACATTTAAAACCATATTACAAGAGACTCTTTAAATTAACATTTTAATTTAGAGAGTGGGTTCGACTATCCAAATTTGGAGAGTCAAACTCACTCTTTATAATTAAATGTATTGAAAGTGTTTCAATTTTCAGTGTAGGAAAATAATAAAATAATTTAAAGAAAAGTTAGTTAAAATAAAATATAAAGAAAAATAATAAATATTTTTTTGAAAATAGTAAAATTAAGTGTTAAATATAAATAACTTGTTGGAGTACTTCAAAATTTTAACTATTTAAATTTATAGATACTCTCCAAGTGATAGATTATATTCTTTAAAAATAGAGAGTCTCTGGGAGATACTCTTATAATGTAAAACCTGTCTTCATCGAAGAAATGTCATAAAAAGTGGACTAGTCCAAAGCCTCTTCGGTGGAACCCAATGTTTACGAATTTCCCAATTCAAAAATTGGACGCGATTTAGCCCCTGTTTGGCACCCATTAATTTCTCATTCTCATTCCCATTCTCATTCTCATTCTTCATTTCAACCACATATTCTTCAAATAAAATAATATTACACACAAATCAAAAACTTTTCATCACTTTTCCACCACACATTCTCATATCAATCACTATTCCAAAATTTCTATTCTCCTCAAAATTAGATTCAAACACACCCTAGCAGCTTTAAAGACTAGTAACATTTTAATGTGTAGAGACCTAAAAGAAGGATGAGTTGACCCTTCTTTGTAAAGGCCCAGACCTGCGTGCAATTTTCGACTGGACTGTCCAAAAAAAGAGGCCCAACATGGCTAGGCCAGGTCGACCTCCTATACCTATTGGATTGGGAAATAGGGGATTGGATTAGAATTGGAATGAATAATTCTAGTTCATTCGCATTAGATATGTCACTAGGATCAATAAGAGCATCTTTGATCTTATTGGTCGAGTTTAACTCCATCAAGCATGTATTTTAAGTGAGAGCTTTTGTATAGATCAATCCTTAACCTCGATTGAATCCCCCAATCTCACTTGAAAGCTCTTTTTCGATACACTCAATAATTAGTTCAAATAGACATTTTAGAGCTAGCATTTGACCATTTGGGAATATAGGGTAGCATTTGACACCCAAAAAAAAAAAAAAATCTTAAAAAAAATGTTAGTGGAGGAAGACCTCCTAAAGATACAGGTTAAAGAGAGGCAAAAAAGATTCTCGTGTATAATCTTGCATGATCTCGAATGTTATCAGTTCGACCATAGTAAATAGAAAATACTTAAAATTTGTAGTGGCTATACAAATTTCTCGACCAAAATACCAGAAAAATCTCAAAACACTAAATTGTAGATTCAAAATTATTTTACTTTCCTGCAACAAACTAAGAAAAAAGAAGAAAGAAAAACCTCTAGATTTTTTTTAAAAAAATTTATTGAACCGAGCGCAAATCTACAAGAAAACAGCACATTAGACCTGCTGATGTTACCATATTGATGTAATTATTTTTTTACTTTAAATTGACCAAAATAGAAGTCATTTTTCTCTTATTTTTAATACACAATTGAATTAAATATTCAAGTATTAAATAAATCAATCAAACTACAATGAGCTATTGATCAAACGAAAAAAATTAAATTCAATTCGATTCTCGACTTGTTTCGGATATGAAGTTAAGCCAAAACCTACGAGGGGTTGAAGCCAATAGAATTTTCATAGAAGCCATTGTACAAGAATTTAGGGTCTGTTTGATTGTAATGGTGGAAAATGGGTAGAAAGAAAATGAATTTTAGGGAAAGTAAGGGGTCGTTCTCTTTGTGTTTCAGTTTTGTGTTTTGAGTTTTGAATTCATTTTGTGTTTTGAGTGTCTGTTTTGAAATTTCTGAAAATGCGTTCTTTTTACTATTCTGAAAAACTGTTTCTGAAAACATAAAAATGGAAAACGCGTTTACTTTGAAATTTTGAGAATTTTTTTAATAATATTTTATTCAAAAAATCTGATTATTCAAAAAAAATTAATTTTTAACGTTAGGACAATTTCACTTGTACATCAAAGTTTGTACATCAAGGGATACATTTCTCTCACATGGGAGGTGAGACCCATTGAAATAATATTTTTTTATACGAGTGGACCCCACCCCCATGTGAGAGAGGTGTAATCCCCGATATAAATCTTGATGTACCACTAGCATGGTCCTTAATGTTAATATAATATTAAATAACATATAAAATTTGAAATTAGTGAATTTTGAAATATTTTTTTCTAGATATGAAAAATACAACCTAAATTAAATTTGTCAAGACTTGTTATTGTCCTTATACGTAACTTGTGACAAGAATTAACTAGCATCAAGTCACAATCAAACGAAATCAAGTTGCAAAAAAGTGGAGCAATAATCTCATATTGACATGTTAATAAATATTTTAAAATCAATCTTATCGAATTCATGTTAGTTTTCATAATTCTTTGTCAAATCCAATTTTTACCGTCTAAACATGTAAAACCCATCCTTTAGCTGCCATGTCATATGTTACTATAATTGCAGGCATCCTCCTCTTTCTCAAGTCATGCTTGCTGTGAACAGTGTAATGCAATGGATAAGATTACTCCTTCCAAGTGGTACATAATTTTAGACACAAACATCTGTCAAATTACTTGATGGGAAACTTTTTAACTAAACTCAGTTCATCACTGCATCAATAAGATAGTCCAAAGCAAAAAAGAATTAGATGCCTGGGAGGCTGGGACACAGGTGTATCAAACCCAGTGCTACTCATGCATAACGACTTCTCTACTATGGTAAAATCTAACAAGATGTGTTAATTGACAATCAAAGTGTCAAAAATTAATCACTAACCAACATCAAGCTGATTGTTGCAAGAATTAGAGAAACTGTGATACAAAAAAGGGACACTATTAAAGATCCTATACTTGGGAAGAACTTGGGAAAAGGCAAATGCACCAAAATTATGTAAAGTCAATATTGAAGTTCAACTAGAACCAACACCCAAAAATAAACATAGAATGGAAAATCACAGTTGCTAAAATCTCACTAATTCTTCTCTTCCTTTTCAGCCTCAGCAGCCCTCTTGGCCCTGAGTCCAACATGGCGCTTGTTAGTTCGTTCTGAACGCAGCTTATCATATGCCTTATGACTTCATCGCTTTTGTGAGAACAGGTTTAGCATACGCTTGATGCCTTGATTGTAGAGGTTGATCTGATTGATGGACTGCTTCTTGGAGCCATGAAAGTGGATCGGGATTCATTTATATCCAGTGGAGGAACAAGAGGAGTTCCACGAGAGAATCTATCTAGTATAATTTTGTATTACAGGCTCCCCAAAGGACCTATATTCTTGCAGTAATTTGTGAATGGAACCTCCAGAAACGTACTCCAAATAAACAGACAATGTTTCTTCTCTCTGGAAAATGAGTAAACCAGAGTTAAAAGGGGATGGAGTTTATAGCCATGAGTCAACAGTTCGTCAGTCAAACTAGGATCACAACAAAAAAGCATGAACCTGACATAGCCCATACAATCCTATATTCTAGATAACATGAAGTTAACCCGTACCAAGTCACTTCCATAGTACTGAACAATGTTCACATGTGAAAGCTGACTGAGCAAGGTGATCTCCTGTTCAATAGCCAAATAAGTTATATATTCTATGGATCACAAGGTATTAAACCTCATTGTGCGTAACCAAAGGAAAAATGCAGTATAGAGAAAGGATTCTGGACCTGATTCAACTGCTTCAGACATTCTTTTGATGACCGATCATCAGAAACAACCCTGACTTCCTTTATTGCACACATTTGTCCATTTTCACTATCAATTTAGACAATCAATTAAGTTATCACAATATAACTAACAAAAAAAGAGATCATAAGATTGATCTAAAACAATTTATTTGGTATCAGGGCTGCATGACAAAGCATTACAGCCAAACAAGCTGCAAATTTTTATAATGCCAGAACAAAACTCGTTCATCAAAATTTCCATTTTCGGTACAATTTTTAGCATGATACAACATGTAGTGGAAGCCTCATTACCAGTTAAATCCAAGGTAAACGTGACCAAAGGTGCCTCTTCCTAGAAGCCTCCCTTTCCTCCATTTTGATGAAATACTACTTGAGCTCTCAGCTCTCCCAGGGCTTCTTGGGGTTGGCAAGGCAGAAGAGCTGGTTGAAGAATCAGGTGGAAGGGGCAGCCTATAACATTCACTCTTTCCTTCTTCCAATTTCCTGGTTGGGGAATCCAAGTTAATACCAACAGATCGTAGATGGAGCGGCAAGGTGGTAGTGGTGATTCCCCTTTGATCCTCAACCGGGGCTCCGAATCTGTGGACTTGATCTGTTATCTCCATTTCCTCTGCAACAAAATATGAAATTTACATCCATAAGACTAATCAAAGTCAAGGCACAGAAGCACAATTGACACAACTACTAGTAACTTATCAGCGCCTCTCACATATTTGATTACCCTGATAAGAATAGGAGCATGTTTGCCTTATTGGCTAAGCTTAAAAGTTTATTTAAAGTAAATATATGGATTCTTGAATCAAAAGAAAAAATCCATTAGTCAAAGTTAGAAAACAACAAGTTACTTATTTTGACCTGCTTTTTACCTAAATGAGAGCTGATGACTGTCACCTGCTTGCCATTAATCTATGTATTATGTTCATAATGTACAGATATAATATTCAATCACAATTTTAATTTCAAATCCAACGGTTAAACAATTGAATTAGAGAATGTAAGATGCACAATTCGACAGAGGAAAAACTAAAAGGGAGCACAAGAAAAGTATGATCCAATTTTCATTTGAAATATTATGGAAAGGAAGTAAAATTGGTTAATTAATCAAATTAAATCTCAATTTCACTCAAAGCAATGCCAATTTCAAGAAAGAACAAAGCAAAAAATTCATTCCAGAGGAAAGCCCTCTTTTCTGGGCTAAGAGTCATCAAATTTTCAATTCTGATATATAGTAAGCCAAAATATTGCACACAAACAATTGATCAATCAATTAACCTGCAACGGCCACAATAGATAAAATGGACCAAAAAGGCAACCAATAATCCCACCAATTGCAGCACTAAAACCCCAAAAAATCCGATCTTTATTAACAAAGAATCAAAGAAGACTAACCACCTCCACCTCCAGCACGACCTCCAGTTCCAGCTCCACCTCCAGCACCACCTGAATTTCTAGCGCCAACTCCACCTCGACCTCCAGCCCCAGCTCCACCTCCAACTCCACCTCCAGTGCCAGCTCCACCTCTACCATCAGCTCTACCTCCACCTCCACCTCCAGCACCAGCAATCGTCCCCACCTCCAGCACCAGTGACTACTAACTATTCCCCAACCCGTCTCAATTTCGCACCAATCAAATAAAGAAACAAACGGCAAATTGGACCCAACAACTCAAAAATTGAATACTCGCAAATAACTAAAGATTATTACAAGTAAAGAAACAAAAACCTTGAGTTGGAGATGCGAAATATGGATTCCAACTGAAACCCGTCGCTGCAGCGTGCGATGCGGCTTGACCGGAACAAAGTTCTCCAAAATTGTTCGATCCTGTATAGCACCCTTCCTCCCGTCGTTGCAGCCTTCGATGTGGTTGTGATTTTGCTGCTGTTGTTCGATTTACAGAGAGAGTTGAGTGAGGGAGTTGTGAGAGAGGGAGAGAGGTAGCAGCGTGTTTTGTGAGAGCGAGGGTTTGGGGCCGTTTCGCGTGTGTTCGGATTTTACCTTGTTTTTCCAAAATTTTTACAAAACAATATTTTTGTTGTTTTCCGTTTTCAGTTATGATTTTTTTTTTCATTTTTCAAAACGCGTTTTCGAAAATAAGATAGAGAACGCGTTTTCGTTGTTTTGAGAAATTAAAAACAGAAAATGGCTGGAAAACGACAAAGAAAACAGGGCCTAATTGTCTAGAAATTGTTTTGCGGGGAATTGAGAATTAAGTGTGTTTGATTGGTATAATTTTCCACCTGTAAAATTTTTAAATTTTATGTTCGTTTAGCTTTATTTTACATGGAAATTGTACATTAAAGTGATAATTTTTTTCACAATTGGTTATAAAATTTGTTTCCATTACCAAAAAGTAAAAAAAAATTCCCTAGAAAATAATTTTTTTAATCAAAGTTTAGTATTCGTTTGATTTTGTTTTACATAAAAATTGTCAATTAAAGTGAATTTTTTTTTTACAATTAGTTATAAAATTTGTTCTAATTGCAAAAAATAAAAAGGTGGAATTCCATTTTCCCACCAAAATGGTGGGAAAAGCAATTCCACAAAAAACAAGCAAATGTGCACGTGTGGGCAAATGTGGGAAAATGTTTTGTCAAGAAAATATTGTGCATCAAACAAGCTAAAAGGTAGGAAATGGAAAATTAATTCTTAGTTCCATGGAAAAGAATGGTAATCAAACATAGCCTTAAAGAAACTTCCCAATTTTTTTCCCACCACCTTATTCTACGACATTTTTGCACCACCCAAGAAAACGGGGAACAAATATTACTTTTAACACAATTCATTGATGTAACATGAAAGTTTCTGTAGAAAATATACTCATCAGATCATCAAAAAACAGATTCATCCTCAAATCATGCATTACATCTTTATTCGTCCTCAAATCATGTGTTGCATCGAAACATGGTTCATTTAAATGTTGAAAAAACTATACTATCTATATAGGTTCACAAAGAAATAATTGTCATATCCTCGATCATAGCGGTCGAGTAGTTCATTTGATCAAAAGTTTCAAATGTGGGGGTGAAAAAAACCCAAAGAAATATTGACGCTATTACCAGATGTTTGTTTTGCCGTTTGATGCAAAAATGTGTTTAGTTTAACCTCCCCATCCATAAGCATTTCATCACACTTTTTCGAAAGTCTCCAACACTTTTTTTTTGTTAGACATGTACAAAGTAATTAATTTTGTTGTTGTTTGTTTCGGATTAAAATCAGATTTTAATCTAAGTCAAGATCAAACAATCAATATTAATCACATCTTTCATGGTTCTCACAACTTTTCAATCACACATTTCAAAAACTTCTATCATAATCTACTAAAAATCTAATTTTAATCTCCATCAAACACCCACTTTAATCAATATTTTTTTGTAATGGAATGGACTCCGCAATCAAATTCAAGATTAATGGATGAATGGTAGCCTGGTTGTTTATATTGAAAAAGATGTATTTGATAATATTGAAACTAATGTTATTATACGATCTTTTCAAAGTACGAAAACTTGTAGAGAATAATTATTTAAAATTTGATAGTTTTTAATGTTATTGTGTATTCATTTGTTTCAAAAGTTTTTCTCTGGTTAATTTGTGCCTCCATTGAACTTATTTCCTTGTTTCTCCACTGGAGTCGAGCTTTTCTTTTCACACAATTACAAATAATTTATGAATATGAAGTTGTTGAATCAATTTGCAATGGAATGATAATAGAATTAGTTTGATCTTTGTGAAAATATTACAAATTAGTGAGAAAATTGGAGTTCGTGTGTTTATGAAGTTTTTATATTCATTAATTACCCATACTGTAATTTTGCATTACTTGGAGAAAAATAATATAATTTCTTGAATTGTTCCTACCCAATGTTTAGAATTTTTAAAATTAGTACAAACCCCCTCCACCCTTTTTTGGTTTTTTTTTTCATGAATTAAAAAAATTAAAAGAAGTGAATTATAGAAATCGAGTAAACAACATGATCATTTGAACAGAAGAATGCCTAGAAATAATTAATCAAACCAAAATATACTAGCTAAAAACAAATAACGAACTGTTATCTTGTCCAGTGCAAGCAGTGGAAGAGTCAGTACTCGACGAGGTAGCCTGGCCACCCGTGTGGCTCCTTCGGAATTTATAGGTTTAGCATTCACACATAGTTGAAGTTTTCAAACCTGCCAACGTGAAGAGAACTGGGGAAGAAAGATGGGGTACTTACAAAATACCCTTAAAATTAAGCATGTTTTGAAAAATCATATGAAAGATTTTTAGGAAGTAAAAAATACTGTGTAAAATAAAAAGGTGACACAATGTCACTATTTTATATAAAAATTGTTACTTTTTTTTAAAAAAAAGTGACAAACTCAAAAAATGCGACCAAAAAAAAAAAAGTGACTCTCTCAAAAAATTATACAAACTCAAAAAAAGTGATAAACACTAAAAAAATTGACTAAATTAAAAAAAAAAGTGACAAATTTTAATAAAAGTGATGAATTCAAAAAAGTGCACAAATTAAAAGTTATACAAATTAAAAAAGTGACAAACAATAAAAAAAAAGTGACTCAAAAAGTGACAATTCAAAAAAAAGTGACACTCAAAAAAGTGACGAAATTTTTTAAAAAAGTGACAAATTAAAAAAAAAAAAAAAAAGTGAAACGCTTCAAAAACAATGTTATTGCCTAAAATGTGATATACAACTTTTATTAAAAATGATGTTTGTTATTCAAAAAAGTGATATAAACTTTAAGAAAATGACAAGAAAAAAGTGACATACATTCAAGAAGTAAGTGAGAAAAATTCAAAAAAAGTGACAAACTTTGACAAAGATTAAAAAAGTGGCAAACATTAAAAAAAAAGTGACAGAAATTCAAACAAAGTGACAAACACTAATAAAAGTGACAAAATTCAAAAAAGTAATAAAACATCAATTAAAACTTTAGAAACAAATCTTTCATTACCAATCATGCAGCTCAATAATGGATAAGTGCTTTAATATGCATTGCTGATTTAGTGAAAAATCAGAATATCCAACAGTAAAATTACAAGTAATTATTCGAAGTAATAAATATTGTCCATTCGAAGCACTTTTTCCTGTTGTCAAAATCTTGGAGTGGTGTTTGATGACCTAGTTGTCAACAACTTTAATAAGGGTGGGCTCGTAATCACTGGGTGCCTCGAATCCATGTAGGTTCATCACAGTGGCAGCGACATTGGCAAGCCCACCACCAGGAACATCTTCGCGGAATTTGACACCAGTTGCCAATCCAGGACCACCAATTGCAATAAGAACAGGTTTAAGTGTGTGAGAAGTATCTGAATCTTGCCACTCTTGTCAAGAAGAGGTTCACCTTTCTTGTTTCTTTTCACCATATCCTCAGCATTTCCATGATCAGCAGTCACAACATATATGCCACCCACTTGCTCGATTGCATCAAGGATCATCTTGACATCCTCATCAGCAGCCTTACACGCCATAATTGTTACTTCAATGTCGTCGGTATGCCCCACCATGTCACCATTAGGTAGGTTAACACGTACCTGGTGGAATTTGAGGCTAAGGATAGCATCTCTTGCCTTCTCAGCAATCTCTAAGGCTTTCATTTTTGGCTGGACATTGAAGGTGACCTTAGATGATGATATTTACGAGCATCATTACTGTCGAGAAGAATAACAGATGTGATTCTAGAACAAAAATTGGTCAATTTTTACAGAGAAATCATCTTTCTTGAGCTCATAAATCTTAACCTCTTCATCTACACCATTGACAAAAATATACAGAAACCTTAATTTCTCAAACCTTAGCATGTACCCAGAAATCAACGAATTCCAAATAATCAAGTTCGTAAACTCATCCTATCAAATATCCCTCTTGACTTGTCGACGTCAACCTTCTTAAAATACCCAGATATCATCACTGACCAAACATAAAAATTCTTTTCTGTCATTTTCTCAAACATTTCCCACGTAGAGAATCAACGTTATATCTGATACATATCTAGCATTTCACAAAATTGGTAAAATAATCCACATAATGTAATATTACCTTTGATCTATCGAAATTATGAATTTTAAGGACCAACGTCCACAAATCTGCAGCACAAAGAAGGATGAAGATTATACTGTAGCGAATGCGAAATTGACCTCCGTTTCAGTAGCAGATGAATAGTGCTTGTTACCCATCCCCATCAGTGTGCTTTAGCGACATAATCCAAATGAATTGATGGTTGAATGTATACGACTTATAGCCGTTGAAGAAATTGGAGATTTGAATTCTGAACCTGAAGCGTGCATCCATATGCAAGCTGTATATTCAAACTCTCTGCTGTTTCAGGATACTTTACGAAAAACATTCGGAATCTGTGGTTAACAGTTGGAGAGGAGAAGATGGAGAGAAGGGAGATTGCGTAGGAGGAGGAGACGACAAAGATGGCGATTTGAGTCCTATGAGGTTTGAAGGAGAGTAAATCGCCTCTGCTGAGGAGTGGGGAGGGTTTCTATGTGGCTTAGGTTTGGGGTTTTGTTTTAGTTTAGGACGTATTTATTACTTGTTTGAAAGATTTAATTAGATTAGAAGGGTATTAATCAAACTAGTTATTTTTACAAGGTATTAGGCCTATTTTTCCCAAGAAAGATTGGGGGAAGATAAATAGTTGGGTCTTTTTTTAATTTTTACTTGGGCTTTTTTGTTTAGGCCTTTATTTTCAAACAATGGCCCATTATTATGTAAACTCAATAGGAACCCAACCCAATGCCCAATTTCCCATGGCAACTTCCATTTCAAACACTTCTTAACACAACCACAGTCAGAACTCAGAAGCTGAAACGTGAAAACGCCCAATTCGAATTTCCTAACCTGTATTCTAATTTCTACTTCTGTTGACACACTAAAAGTGCAACTCAAATTAAATAACCCAAAGAGCGAAACCCAATTGGAAATCCAAGAAGAAAGCCCAAACAAAGGGTATTATTGAACAATGTAAAAGCCCACAAGCAAAGGAACGCCGTTCCCCAAGCTTGCAGAACGCCTAGATGTTGAGCCAATAAAGTACCCTATGGACGCCCAGAGCGAAGGAGTCGTCGCCCAAATTGTTGGGTCGTCCAGAATCCTAATGATGACTGAACCCTGTTGTTATCTAAAGTCACGATTTGAAGCGGTTTGAGCACATCACGATTACACCCCACGATTTGAGAAAATTAGTGACAAGCGGTTATGAAGAAAACATGGTGGTAGGAGTTACAAATGGTAGTTATTAGCCAGTCAGCCACTATGAAAGAAATGCGTAGTTACAAATAGAGTCCAAAAGGTTAAGAACTGCCCAAAGAGTATAAAAGGAAGAGGAAAGCAATAAAGAAAGGCCCGACAAAATTTACTCTCAAACAGAGAATTTGTAATTTACTTTTTTTTAGATTAACTTTAATTAATTCATCTCCTTGTACTTGTGTGCTTGCGCCCCTTGGAGGCATCTTATTCGTATCCAAACTGTAATCTTCATATTCGATAAACACCCCTTTTTGGGACTTTGTTCCAACAAGTTTGTTCCTTATACAATCGTCTGATCCTTTTTTAATTGTTAGCTAGTAACCACGCGAAACAATTTGGCACACCCAATGGGATCATTGGTGTTCGAAGATGCAAAAGAAAAGTATTATGCCTCATAAAAGTTCTGATAAAGCACCAGGAAGTTACGAAGTAGTCAAGTCTGTGATCGAGCAATATGAGGAGCAGCAACATTCTCCTCCGATGGAAGGACAAAGTCCAAGCAGTCACAGCCGTTATGAACCAATGACAGAGTTGAGTCCTCGAACCATGCGTACATTGCTTGGAGAACTCACACGGAATGTCGTCGAACAGGACGCTATTGAGTCGGGACGAATCACGTTCGAAGAGAAAAAGAAAATGGCAGTGGATGAAAATCTTTTCCCACAGCCACTTGAAGTGAATATGGTGACGGCCTGTCTTAAAAATAAGTTGCCAAGATTCAAGTTGGTTATCGATGATGAGGAAGACCCTGAGACACATACCAGCGTATTTGAACGTATTAAAGGAAAGGAACCCATGAAGAACGAAGATGTTTTGTGTGCCAGATGTAAAGGAGAAATGAGAGCAAACACTGAGAAATCAGAAATATGGCAAAATCACCATCACCCCGAGTTTGTTCCAAACAGGAGGCAAGGCACATCGTTCTATAGAGGACCTCCTCTGGAAAGACAGTTCAGGCCAGTAAAGCATGAGAGATCGTTTAGGCCACAGCTTCGCCAATCTAATGTGTGGCACTCATATCAATATAATGCAAGACGTGTTGTACCTTTTAATGAAATGACCAGGACTCAGCAAAGGCGATTTCAACGGAATTATGGATGAATGATGAGGCAGCAACAAGAAATGCCACGTCCTAAAGCGCCAAGAGTACTGGAAATAGTTAATCAAAATGCTCTCGAAGATAGTGAAGTGACTAGCATAGAGGAATCAATGGAAGAAATACCAGAAAGTTCTTCTGGGAGGTCGAAGTTTGAGCGAAGCAAAAGAGACGAAGAAGATACAGAACCACCCCTTACTATCCAGTTCGGTACCTTACCTCCCGTCATGGCTAATAATTATCTGTTATCCAATGAATTCAAGAATAAGAAAAATGAAAGGGAGGAAGAATGAGGAGATGAGGAAGAAGCATGTGTGCTGAAATGTGAAGGTGGTCAGACGTCTCAAGAAATACAAGACGAAGAGGATGATGGTATGACTGATATTGAAGAAGAAATTGATCTAAAAGAAGAGAGGAGAAAGAGAAGAGTATCGCGTAATACTTTGTTGAAACAATTGCATCGGGAAGGGGTTCATAAAGTAGATTTGTTGGGAGAACCATTTGGGCGTTCTTTCGATTTCTACGTACTATACAGAACACCCAAGAGGAAGAAAAGGGTACCTCGCTCTGAGAAATACGGATCTTCTCCAAGGATTCTGCCTCCCCCAACAGGCTAGGTAATTGCTGAAGAAATACTGGAGGATGAAGAAAGTGCCCCATGGACAAGTATTCAGCTTGAAGTATTGCATGTTGATTTATCACAAAGGGACAAGTCAACAGGGGTAAATAGGAAGTAGAAATTGATGCGGTAGAAAAAGTCGTCTTCAAAAGACCCATCATGAAACAGACCAAACATTTAAGGCCACTTTATGTGAAGGCCTGGTCAATGGCATACCCGTGGTGAAGGTGCTTATTTATAATGGGGCAGCCATAAATACTATCCCATTAAGGATGATGAGGAAATTCGCGAAGACAGAGGATGACATGATCCCAACAGAAGTTATTCTCACAAGCTTTAATGGAGGAACAACCTCGGCCAATGGAGTAATGCCACTAGACATAACTGTGGGAACAACTACTAGGACCATAGTTTTCTTTGTCATTGATGGTCCTACTAGTTACAATATACTATTAGGACGAGACTGGATCCACGGAAGTCGTTGTATACCATCATCGCTCCATCAATGCTTGGTTTTCTGGAATGACCAAGATAAAGTAGAAGTGGTGCAGGCAGATCATAGACCTTTTGTTGCAGAAGCTAACTCGGTAGAAAGGTTCATGTACGAAGGAAATTATGGACCTGTCAGGATAATCCAAGATGGAGAAGAAATTCAAGTTGTCGCACAGAGTGAAGAACCATTTTCAGTAGAAGCACTCGCTGAAATGTTCAGTCAAATGAGGCCAAATATAATGGCCCTAGAAGAGCCAGTGATTGGCAAAAGAACGATCAAAAAACATTGATGAGTTGGCAACCAAAAGGACATGTGGCCGAGATCTAGGCATTTAAAGTCAGACTAGTGGCTTTCAATAAAGAATGTCAAGAGAAAATAAAAAAAGAAGCAGGATTGAAAACATTGGGAGACAAATTGGCAATATTCAAATTGGAACAAAGTGTTGACCAAGAGGTCAACAAGGTGGATTGCTTAGAAGAAGAAGTGCCTACAAGGGACATGGAAGATGAAGTAATAAGGATCACCAAGCCTGGAAACGCTTAAACACAAGACCATTTGGTCAAAGTAAACATTGGCGACGTATGAGAGGATTGCCCAACATTTATGAGTCAGATGCTTAGTCAAGAGGTTAGTACAACATTAATCAATTTATTAAAAGAATATAAAGATTGTTTTGTTTGAGAGTATGAACATATACCTGGTTTAGATAAAAATTTAGTGAAACGTAGATTGCCAACTAAATTAAATTTTAAGCCTCATAAACAGCCTCCTAGACGTTTCGCTCCTAACGTACTACCTGAAATTAAGAAGGAGATTGAGCGATTGTTAAAAGCAGTTTCATCAGGATAACCAGATATGTTGAGTGGTTATCTAACATTGTGTCAGTGTTAAAAAAGAATGGCAAATTGAGGGTGTGCATAGATTTTAGAAATCTGAATTTAGCGACACCTAAAGATGAATATCCAATGCCCACGGTAGATTCTTTGGTTGATTCCACTGTTGGACATGTCATGTATTCCTTTATTGATGGATATTCAGGGTATAACCAAATATATATAGCTAAAAAAGATATACACAAAACTGCCTTTAAATGCCCAGGGGCCTTAGGGTGTTACGAATGGATAGTTTTGACTTTCGGCCTGAAAAATGCAAGGGCGACTTATCAAAGAGCAATGAATCTAATCTTTCATGACATGATAGGCAAGTTTGTTGAAATGTATGTGGATGATATTGTGGTCAAGTTTGTTAAAGAGGAAGATCATTTCGAACAACTGAAACGCTCATTTGAGCGAATGAGACAATATAAATTGAAGTTGAATCCTTTGAAATGTGTAATTGGTGTCAATGTCGGGAACTTCCTTGGTTTTCTAGTGCACCAAAGGGGAATCGAACTCGATAAAAATAAAGCAAAGGCCATTTTAGAGGCCAAACCGCCTAGTAACAAAAAAGAATTGCAACGATTTCTAGGCCAAGTAAATTTCTTAAGGTGTTTTATCTCTAATTGTGTAGGGTGAAAAAAAGCTTTTTCGCCTCTTCTAAAGTTGAAAAATCAGGACGAACTCGTCTGGGAGGAAGAACATCAAAAGGCTTTTGATAGCCTAAAGACTTATTTATCAAACCCACCAGTGTTGGTGTCACCTATCCAAGGACAGCCAATGAAGGTGTATATATCGACTGAACAAAAATCGATAGTTGGAATGGTCGCGCAAGAATACCAATTTGGTGAAAAAATGACAATATATTATTTAAGTAGACGTCTGACAAAATGCGAATGTAATTATTCTGCCATCGAGAAACTATGTCTCGCTTTATATTTCACATGTATTAAGTTAAAGGCTTATTTACGGCCTGTAACAGTTTATCTAGTTTCTAAAGTGAATCTAGTGAAGTGCATGTTTTCTCGCCCTATTTTACACCAAAGGATAGGCCTTTGGACTTTGGCATTATCCGAATTTGAAATACAATATGTACAACAGAAGGCAGTGAAAAATCAAGCATTGGCTAATTTTTTAGCCGATCACCCGTGCCTTGATATGCCTAAAGAAATTAAATTGGAAATAGACACATTCGAGTTGAAACCATGGATCTTATATTTCGACGGATCAAAAACTTCCAAAGGTGCAGGGATGGAAATAGCCTTAATAAATCCTCTAGGAGTTCGTTATAAATTCGCCTTCACATTAGATAGAATGTGCACCAATAAGCAGGCCGAATACGAAGCATTGATTGTCGGCCTAGAGTTACTGATTGAAATGGAAGTAAAAAACGTGATTGTTAGGGGCGATTCCCAGTTGGTGATCTACCAACTTCCTGGCGATTTTTTAAATATCAAAGTGATTTCGTCATGAGTCAGTATGAAATCACCCAAGAATTGCTAGAAGAGTTCGACCAAGTGGAACTTCAATATGTCAATAGAATGTACAACGGCATAGCGAACGAACTAGCCCAAACGACCTCAGGCAACTTAAAAATTTTAGATATGGAACCCACTTGTGAATATGGAACAATATTGTCCGTTGTACAAAGGAGGGAAAATAGGATTGTAATTCATTGCATACAAGAAGGAGACGCAATGGATTGGAGGGTAGAAATAAAAGAATTCTTGAAAGAACCAGGTAAAAAGAACAGTAGAAGAATAAGACTACAATCGTTGAATTACACATTGATCGAAGGCGAATTGCTTAAGAAATGCCCAGATGGGGTGTTGTTGAAATGTGTAAACTTACAAGAAGTTAAGGTAATTATGGCTGAAATACATGAAGGAATTTGTAGAGCCCACCAAGCTGGTCAAAGGATGAAGTGGTTAATTATTAGGAATGGATATTTTTGGCCTAAGATGGGAGAAATGTGTGTCCAATATGCAAAAGGTTGTTTGGCATGCCAAAAATATGGACCAATCCAAAGAGCGCCAGCTAGAGAAATGACACATATCATTAAGCCATGGCCGTTTAGAAGTTGAGCGATAGACTTAATAGGGAAGATTTATCCACCATCGTCCAAGCAACATACGTTCATTATAGTGGCGACAAATTTTTTCACCAAATGGGTAGAGGCAATACCTCTAAAAGAGATATCTCAGAAGAATGTTATAGAGTTCATTCGCGATCATATCATTTATAGGTTTGGGATCCCACAAACTCTGATGGTGGATCATGGGACTTCCTTGAATGGGGATCAAGTGAAGGAATTTTTAAGCGAATTTGGGGTCAAGTTGGTAAATTTCACGCCTTATTATGCTCAATCCAATGGTCAGGCTGAATCCTCTAACAAGATTTTGAAGAACATCGTAAGAAAGATAATAAGCGAAAACGCTAGAGATTGACACGAGTATTTGAATAAAGCCTTGTGGGCCTATAGAACGTCGCTACGCACAAGCACTAAAGTTACCCCTTTTCAGCTAACATACGGACAAGACGCAGTGCTGCCCATGGAAATCAACGTGCAGTCAATGAGAGTATGTTTACAAAACAACCTGGGCGACAACGAACGCGCAGAGTTACTCGTCCAAAACTTATTGGAATTGGACGAATTAAGGTTGAACATCCTGGATAGATTGCAAGTCCAAAAACAAAAAATGGCAAAGTTTTACAACAAAAAGGTCATAGCCAAGTCCTTCAGTTCGAGCGATTTGATTTGGAAAACAATACTTCCTTTGGATAACAAAGACCCAAAGTACGGTAAATGGTCACCAAATTGGGAAGGACCATACAAAGTGAGAAGTGTGTTGCCCAATGGAGCCTACCATTTAGAAAATTTAGATGGTACTAATCACGTGAGGTTCATCAATGACAAATATTTGAAAAAATATGTTCCTTCCTTATGGGAAAACGAATAAATAAAGACTTAATCATGTAAGTTCTATTGAGCGATGATAGCCAAATAAAGTAAAGAACGAAATACATTCAAACAAAACTTTTATTAAGTAAATGTTGGTTACATCCATGGAATACAAAAGTGCAGAGTCTCTTATGAGTAAAAGTATAAAACCTCCTACGAGTTACAACTTGGAATAAACAGTTACGGTCCTTTTGGCAGCAATGGTGAAAATTGTGGACTAGAACCAGCCGCCTTCCTAAATGCATCGCTACAATGGCGAGCAAAAATGTTGAGAAACACTCTCAACAAGCAAAGTGGCCCAGAAGTATTCCCTTTCACCATTGATGGATGGCAAGAATTTTGCTGTTGGCCAAGAAATATTTCCTATATCTCCCATACTGACAGGTACATCAAAATAGACAACAAACAGGATGGTTCAACTGATCCATTTCTACAGAAGACGGAACTAGAGATGAATTATCAAGATGTTAAACGATGGCAGCAAGATAATTCCTAGAGAAAGGATTAAAAACGAGGACGAAGATGAAGATGATAAGTGCAAGAAGGTATATTTATAAAGGTATGGAGATGAAAAGACAGAATGCGAAAGGCCACACACATGCATTAAGTGGCCTAAAGTCTTAGGAAAAAGAGATTAGAGGGCCAAGTACATGGACTCGAATACAAGATAACAAAATACCTGGGGGTTGACGATTAAGGAAAAGAACGTCAATTAGTTCACGAGTAGGTAAAAGAATCATTCATTGATAATAGATACTGCTATTACAGCCAAGTTCATTCATGGAAATTAATTACAAAAGAAAGTTAAGACGTCAAAACGTCTCGATTACAATTTGCCCCAAGCAGACCTCAACTGTTCCCTAAGCTTCACCCAATCCTCGTCCTGCCTTGAAGAAGCGGCGTTTATCACGGCTACAACTTCGTTATCAATCTCCAACTGATTCATTGAATTTAGAGGAAACATTGAACGACGGAAGCGTAAGTGCTTGTGCCAACTTCGTGCTCAAAAGATCAAATTTCTCCTTCTGTTTGGTAGCACTGGCCATACGAACATCCATGTCCATGAAGGCAACATACTTAAGCATCGATTGTTTGAGGATCTCCATGTTTGCTTCTGAGGAGTCAGAAGGATGGCTAGAAGAAGGACATGACGTCTTCATTCGTTCCCAAGAAGAAAGCAAGTCTTGGATAGAGAGCACAATGGCATTAGTGCACTGAAAGAAAATGACGGTGTTAAAACTGTCACTACTAAAAGTAAGGCAAAGAACGAAAGAGGAATATGAGCCACCTCATCAGCGACCTTCGGATGTTTAGGATCATCGTCAATCGGCCCTACCATCCGCGAAAACTTCCCTTTCTCTGAGTAAGTCGACCTTACCACAACGGGCAGGTCCATGGAAACGCCTGATGCACCCAGGGAACAATAAGTCAAAGACTGCCAAATCAATAAATAGAGTGAAAGTGCCAAAAGATGCCCTATCTGCTGGTTCAGTACTTAGGGAATGGATGCCCTGAGAAGTCTGCAATGTCTCAGTAGGTTGGGATGAAGACTCTGGAACTGAAGGTTTCTCTTTGAATGAAACTCCTTCCTCAGATGATCCGGTTGAAACGGTTACAACAGCGGGAACTGGAGCAGGAGACGCTGAGGTTAGAGCCTTTGAAGGAGAAGTCAAACTCCTCTGAAAATTTAAGAGAAACGTTAATACATGAAAGACAGCATTTCATGGAATAAACGAATTCAGTTACCTTTTTCTTGTGGATAAGAGGCACATCATCATCATTATCCCCCTCAGCATCGTCTTGCAAAACTGGGAAAGCAGTAGCTGGTCATTTACGGCTGGAGGTACCTATGGTTGCAGCTGCCTGGGTAGGTGAAGAAGCAGGGAGAAGGCTTGAACGCTTTACACGAATTGAGGACGACGGAAAGGGACTCCTAATAGACAAAAGGGTGACAAGAATGGAAGAAGTGGAAGAAGTCTCTGACCGATCCAATAGGTGAAAGGCATGATTGGCATCAACAGCAAATAGCCTACGTTTCACAGATGACCAAGTTGATCAAAAAGTGGATGTGTAACAATCGTAGAATTGAAAGGAGCAAAAGAGAAGCCGTGGGCTAAGAGTTTATTACAAGCATCGATGCTTTTAGCCTCGGTTTTATTTATAAGATGGAAACGCTTTGTCAAGTTCTTGGAATAGCAGGAAGGAACAGGCCATGTTTGGCCGAATCCAAGCTGACGGCAAAGAATTGGGGGGCATATATTTCAACCCCAGCCTTGGCGTTCGTCCCGGTCAAAATATCATGGCCAACCAGAAATTGAACCCAGATGGGCAAAGACAAACCTACTTCATCCATGGTAGAAGGAGGATGAACAAAAATGGAAATCTAATGAGCAGAAAAAGGAAAGAATGAAGGGATTGAATTAAAGGTATAAAAGAAAGTGAAAACATTCCTGGTAGACATATTTAAATGGCTCAATTGATGGATGAATAACCCATAACAGGTAACCGACCTAGGAGGAGAGGGTACAGCACCAAGTTGTGGGAAATACGCCCTCAACCATAATTGGGCTAACCAAATAGGCCTACTGCCTGTAGGGGAGGCACCACTCTTCAGTTGGAATTGGAGGGAAGCCATACCTCTATAAAAGGCAGCCAAAAAGAATGAACGTAAATTCAAGGATCGGCCACGTGCCAGTTCGTGTGATATCGGCAGATAGCTCATAGAAGGTTTCAGGCTGGGGACACAAATGACATATTTATAAAGCCAGAACTGGAGGAAAGCTACACCTTCAATATGGCTGGGTTCATAAGAGGAGGTAGCATAAGGATGTTGCAAGCTCGAATAAGATTCAGTGATCTTCTTATCGAACTTTGGGGCAGTACCAATGACTAAGAGGCAAGGGGATATAGTGTCGCCCAAAGAGGGAAGGTTTACTAAAGTCCCTACATCCCTCAGAGTGACAGACATTGGACCAATGGGGAAAACAAAATTATTGTACTCGGAGGACCAAAAGCTCAGCGCGATGGGGAAAAGTGTTGAATCATAAATTGGGGGGTGGAGCGTAATTTCTAATAAGTCTGAAATTCTTGCACGATCAAAAAGGGCTTTAGTGGGGCCATGTTTCATTAAACGTGCATGCCAAACACGAAAAGTAGAATCAGCTTTAGATCAAGTACGAATACCTCGTTCTTGGATTGATTTCAATGACAGCGAGTTCAGGAAGGGAAGGTCCTCAGTGCAGGAGAACAGTTGACCGACAGCTGTTTTCCCCACCGATTCGACATCTTTAAACAATGGACCTAGATAGAACTCATTTAAGTCTGGATTGGTTTGAGAAAGATATGATGGATTTACGTATGGTCTAGTGAAGAGGTTTTGGAAGTCCTCAAAATTGAAGAGAGCATCAGGCTGGGTTTGTGAAGTGGCCATTGGATGAGAAAAACAAATTCGCTGGAGTTTACCTGAGAAGCGTAGCAAAGAAGTAAGAAGGTGAACAGTAAATATAGTGAAGACGAAACGCGAAATACTGAAACGTGGGTTAATGGTACTATGAAATGGCGTGTCCTTCGGATTTATAAGGGTTTGTAAAGTTACACATTTTCAAGTATAGAAGAAAGTGATGATTAAAATTCTTGGGAATTTCAAATGTTACTGGACAATACGAAGTGAATATGGCAAAAATTAATTATTGAATATTAATTCTATCATATTGGGGGGTAATTGTTAACACACTAAAAGTGCAGCCCAAATTAAATAGCTCAAAGAGCGAAGCCCAATTGGGAATCCAAGATGAAAGCCCAAACAAAGGGTATTATTGAACAATGTAAAAGCCCACAAGTAAAGGAACGCCGTCACCCAATCTTGCAAAACGCCCAGATGTTGAGCCAATAAAATACCCTATGGACGCCCAGAGCAAGGGAGTTGTCACCCAAATTGCTGGGTCGCCCAGAATCCTAGCAATGACTGAACCCTGTTGTTATCTAAAGTCACGATTTGAGGCGGTTTGAGCACATCACGATTACACCCTACTATTTGAGAAAATTAGTAACAAACGGTTATGAAGAAAACGTGGTGGTAGGAGTTACAAATGGTAGTTATTGGCCAGTCAGCCATTATGAAAGAAATGTGTAGTTACAAACAGAGTCCAAACGGTTAAGAACTGCCCAATGAGTATAAAAGGAAGAGGAAAGCAATGAAAAAAGGCCCGACAAAATTCACTCTCAAATAGAGAATATGTAATTTACTTTTTCTTAGATTAACTTTAATTAATTCATCTCCTTGTACTTGTGTGCTTGCGCCCCTTGGAGGCATCTTGTTCATATCCAAATTGTAATTTTCATATTCGATAAACATCCCTTTTTGGGACTTTGTTCCAACAGTTTTGTTTCTTACACAATCGTCTGATCCTCTTTTAATTGTTTGCGAGTAACCACGCGAAACAATTTCACATGCGACTTGTGAGTCTCGACTCCCGTTGTCGTTGACCATTGTCTCCCACTCCCGCAGGCCACAGGTTTGGCCCCTGCGAATTGAGGCTGCAGAGTTCGATCGATTAATCCCAGGCTTCTTTCTTGCTGTAGCTTCAACAGGTTTCTAGGCTTTATTTATTTTGAATCTTTTTGTGTTTCTTTTTTCTTCATTATTTGTTATAATGAAAATTTGTTGGGGGATTGGGAGGGTTGTACTTGTTTGTATGTTCTGGGTTCGTATCGTTGGAAGTTCCAATTCGTTTATTTTATTCAATTTTTTGTTTAGAATCTAAATTATTTTAATATGTCGAATGGAAAAACTTTTGATCAGTGCTATGATTGTGTTACACCAATTTTTCTATGTTCCGAAATTCTAGTTAAATTAACAAGTACTGATTTGGAAATTGGATTAGGAAGCTACCTTTCCAGAGTTTTGTTCGAGAAATTGCTCGGGACTTCAATTCAAGGTATTTGGTATTTGTGATTAATGATAAATTGAGGAATTTCTGGTACATGATAAATGATAAATTGGTGTTGAAAATTGAAAATTGGAAATTGATAATATTTTTATTTGTATATGATTTTTACCTTTTAATTCATTTACATGTAGATTGAATTTTTTTTAATATTATTTAATTAATCATTAATAAACGACCTCGTTATTACAGTCGATTGATTGTCGACGATCAATGATTAACGATCAACAACTGCACTAGGTGACCTTAAATCTTGGGTTCGCCACTAAATGTATGTAATGGCTTACACAGAATTGTCTAATGTGGAATAATATGGAATTGTTTTCTTATTTCTTCCTATAATTCTCATTAATTCAAGGGAAAATTGCTGATGGGGTCCCAAACCTTTCAAAAATGAGTTGATTTTGACCGAATTAAAATGGGTAAAATGATAATTTTGCTATTTACCATATTAAATAAACAAACAAAAAAATCAAAATAAAAATAAAACAAAAAAACTGTAATGAGCCAAAATTAAATTTCAAATCGCTATCAAAACTATTTACTTTAACATTATAAATATATGAAGTTTGACGGACACAATTTAATTGATAAAAACTCATAACCAAACGAATATTAAAAGTGCATAACGTAGTTTTAAATTTATAATCCGATAAAATATATCTTGAAATTGTAAATAAAAATCTTTACGAGACAAAACTAAGAAATTGCTGAAATTAAAAAAAAATGCGTTGTTACACCGGATTATTTTTATTGAGTTATAAATCTTGGCACCACGATTGCACCTCATCACCCACCATCCAACGACCCGATCTAACCTGTGAGGTAGGGGAAAAATTTGGGTGATACTCAATAGGACACGAATTAATGGTGCAATTTCAAATAAAATATTTAAATCATGCGTTAAAAATATCATACCGTCATATCATAAAAAGCCTGTAATAGCTCATAACATATCATATCATAACTTTCATTAGCATAATATTTATCAACAAGAAAATAAATAATTTAAACGGAATAGTATCACTTGCAGTCTTGCACCTCGTAATCCTACTTCGTTTGAATAAAAAATGGTTGGAAGAGAAAGCAAAAAACCACGTTCCCAAAACTTGTATTTTCTACTTGCTGCCCATTTCTATGTCTTCTTCTTCTTTTTCTTTATTTTTCTTTTCCTCTTTTGGTTAGATAATAATTTCTTTTATATGGTATTTAAAGTTGAAAGATAGAAAAAAATAGCCTAAAAATCTATCAAAATGCCGCGTATTTCCTTCCATAAAGATCTCAATCCCGATAATCTATACAATTTAAAATTCCTTCCCTTTCCCATCAATCAAACAAGGTGTTACCAAATTTCGAAAATCAAGGCAATTAAATATTATTAAAAAAATAGAATCAATTGATACCTTTTCTCTCCTACACACGTGGATTATTATTATTCTAATCCATTAATTAATATAAATCAAATAACAATTTAAGACAATATCTTTCAACTTTGATAACTTGGCCCTCGTTTATCCGAATTAACTTTTTCTCGAGTCTAATATGCATAACTAATTATGAGCTATCCAACGAACTCAATATTGATATATTTATCGTCACTCTATTAACATTTAAATATTTTACCCAAAGGCCAAATAAAATTGAATTTAATAAATGTATAATTTTAGTCCCCCAACTTTTCCAAAATATAAAATATATAACATATAAAATAATAATAATAATAATAATAATAATTATTATTATTATTATTTGGACATTACAAAAACACTGTTCATTATCTCTCTTTTATAATACCAATTACCTGGAAAATTGCTGACGGAAAATTCAGATCATTGATGGGTTTTGTTTAGGGTTTTAAGGAGATTCAAATACATGAATCATATTCAAAATTTCGTTTCCTCGAAATAATGGCCATCGAACGTGGGCCTAATCTAGACATTTAAAGACTTCACTTCTTTTAAGTGACAGGTTTTGTAGGGTTCATAGACTTTCATTGACTATGGAATTAACACTTTCATAAACTTCTTAAACTTTCAATTTTAAAAATTTACATAATTTTGATAGATGTTCGTCAACTTTTATAGATTTTCATTTTAAAAGATTTTTGTAGAATTTCAACAAGAAAAAAAATCATCAAAGTATCATTCTATATATATATAGAGTGAAATAATTGAAGTCATGTTAAAACAACTTTACGAAAAATAAGGGCACTCATTCTCATAAAAAAAACAATTGACCCCCGTAATAAAGGAAAAAGGAAAACACTGCCTCTAGGGAAAAAAATAAAGTGACTAATATTAATTTTTAACTTGTTGAAATTCATAATAAAATGAGTGATGCTATTTTCAGTCGCTCAATACCGTAATCGTCCAACGTGGTATATATGTAACAGTTAGTGATTGGATGTCCGGTGGGTTGCTACGAGTATTTCAATACTCGAATCCACCGACATGTCTGATCTCATAAATGAAACTGTTCGAATTCACGTAATTACTGAAATCAATCCCAAACCCAAATCATCGATTTGGGTTCAACTCTGCCCATAATATTTTTTATTTATTTTTAAATGTTTTGGATGATTTGGGTACAGCTCTGCCCATAGTATTTTTTATTTTTTTTAAATGTTTTGTCATTTGTCGTCTTGCCTAAAATGTTTATTTTGTACTCCAAAAGGCTGAATATCTTCTATATATTAAAAGTGGCTATGTAACGGAATTTCTTGTTTTTAACGGAAAAACTAACGAAATTTGTTGTTTTAACGGACTATGTAACGGAATTTCTTGTTTTAAACAGGCAGTTGCACCTTTTTTCAGTGTTTTTATCATAACTTTGTATTTCGATATCCGATTGAGGCGATTCAAAATGCGTTGGAAAGCTAACTCATCTGGCTACAACTTTGATTCAGACATCATTCTCCAATTCAATCACTTTCTATACCAAAAATAGGTCTTAATATGAGACTAAAACATGAGAGCATAACTTTTCGGTTGGAAATTGATTTGTGATCATTTTTTAACTAAATTTGATTCCATTGACGTCTTCCTTTATCCAATTGACTCTGAGCACTCTCAAATCTTCATCGTGAGGTTCGGCACAACTTTTAAGTATTTACATTTTAGTCCCCGAACTTTGGATCCCTTACAATTTAGCCATTTCTCCAAATTTGTTAACTTTTGCTTATTTTCTTCGATCTCACCAACTTACATCACAACATCAAAATCACACATCTAATTATTTAACAATTAAATAAACATTACATCATTAATTATTTAATTAACCAAAAAAATTACATTTTTATTAATAACAAATTAATTATTAAACAAAACTATTAAATATAAACTAGGCAAACGTGCATTGCACGTTGCTTGCACCTAGTAATATATATAGGTATTGATCACTCTCTACTATTAGAAATCCAAAATAAACATGTACAGAAGACATCTATATGTTCCTTAAATTGTAATACATACGAACCCACAAATCTAAAAGTTTTCCGTTGAATTCATGAGCATAGAAAAGTTTTCCGTTGAATTCATGAGCATAGAAATGATAAGCACGATTCAATCAAAACCAGACAACATAGGGATCCAATTCAGAAGGGAAAAAAAGAGAGGAGGGGGGGTCGGGTTTGTGCTAAGGGATCTGCCTCGTCAAATTAGTCTATTTGATTGCAAAATTATGTACTGACAATTAAATCTTCTTCTGTAGCATCCCTGCAAATTAAAAAATTAGTGAAAAAGTTGAACGAAGGACCTTATTTTTTTCCCTTTCATTGGTATGTTGTAAACAAGCTATGGAATCATTTGTCGAGATGAATTGAAATTCTCGACAGTTAAATACTTATCTTTACAGTTGGTTCCGTAAGCCAAATTTTGTCAAGCTTCTCTTCTCTTCTACAAGTGATTTTAGGGTTGAAATGTATGACATATCAGCATCTAAACACCATTACTATTTCACGAAGAGTCACGAAGTTCCCTATGCTAGTGACTAATGGAGGTGGATGGTAAGTTCCATAATGGAGAAGTTATATAATGGCAAATTCTTATGTTATACGTTAAGCATGTTTAGTTGAAAACTAATGTTTAATTTCGATGTTATACTTTACATGTTGGTAGAATATGTTATCTTCTTCCATTATTAAATTTTAATAACTAATACGACTCAAACCACTTTTGTATAGGAGTACACACGGATGTACCATTAGCATCTACCATACTCGTTCAAGGTGACAATGCTGTAACACAAAGAGGCAATGATCGACGCGCGTTCGAGTGCCTGCTGCATCGACTAGGAATTCATTCATGAAGGGAGAAGAAAGAGAGTCGAGCAACATTAAATCAAGCAACATATTGGATACATTCTAGGAGTTAACTAGGGAAAATAGTCACATATTCTCAAGGAAAGCATAGATGTTGTTTGGAGTAGTTAATAAAGTGATAGTACTTTTGGTTGTGTTTCTTTCACAATGGAAAAGTATCATTGTAATATTTTTGTGTAGCTTTCTACTTTAGATTTGTTTTACAATTCCTATCAGTGATGCGCTTTCTTTCATTTTGGTATAACCTTCACTTAAACTTTGTGTACTTTTAGAGGAAATTTGATGGTAACATATTTGAATTTATTAATTTTGGGATTAATTTATGATTAGGTTATCGGCTATATTTAGGGTTATTAGCAAAAAACATTCCTACGTATGGAGTTTATTGCACAAAACGTACCTACGTTTTATTTTTTGCATTTTCACTCTTATTTTAACTTTTTATTGCGGAAATCACAATTTTCATCCAATTTCTCAATAAAAAGTCGTGAAATGACACATATACCCTCATATTTAAATAAAAAAGCAAGAAGAACTAATTGCAACAAAAGTCTCAAACATTTGCAATACTAGTAGACTTCCCTCAAACTTTTCATAGAAATGGCAAAAAAATTCAACAAACCCGATACCCGCGGGCACCCATCCCGAACAGGGCGGGGATTACCCTCATAATTGGGTATTCGGGTTGGAAACGGGGTGGTAACTTTGCCTCAGGACGAGTTCAGGGCTAGTACGGGTAATAAGTGTCCCGCCCTGCTTAAATTTTTTTTTTTTTTTAAGAATTCAATATTTTAAATGGAAAATTTCACGAAATTTCATTAGTTCTAATAGGAAATGGCAACTAAAATTATCTAAAAAATATGAAAAACAATAAAAGATTTAGTTTACCAAATATATTTGAATAATTTAACTTTTAAAAATAAATGAAGATTAAAACATATATTTGTGTTTCACTCTAATAAATTGAAGCAACAAAATAAATTATAAAAAATTTAATAATAATAATAATAAAGTTAAACGGGGCAATGGCCTCGCTCCGACCCGCCTTGAATTGGTAACGAGGCATGGAAGGGATGGGGAGTGGGGGAGGTTGCCCTGACCCACCACATTGCCATCTCTAACTTTTCATTTGTTACAACACTTTATATTCTTCAACCAATCCCCCTACCCCCATCTCATCCCAACTCAAATCACCCTGCTACACACTCCCAAGTCAAAACCAAAAAGCATAGTCGTCACCCTCCCAAAACGACCTATCGTCGCCGTCGCCGCCGCCACTACCATCATCGTCATTGTCATCGTCATCACCGCCTCTCCCTCTACCCGCCATCGGAATCACTGTCTCTCCCTCCACCAAAATTACTATTACTAAAACCAAAATTGATTTTAAATAAATACTAAATCTCAAGAAATAAAAATTGTAAGCAAAACAAAGCGAAAACACATAGCAGCTTCTACATCTATGAAAATCAGTTCAGATTCTTGTAATTTTCCAAATTCCATCCCATGAAGCAAGAGGGCTTCTTCATTTTCAATTTCTCAATTACAGAACAACTGATTATTGCCATGGTTATATATTTGGAGCTTTGTGTGTGCAATTGCCACGTGTACAATTGCCCTAAACAAACACTTCCTTTCCGCTGGCACCCTTACATTGATTTCATTATACATTAATCTTTCAATTTCAAATATGTTCTAAAATTACAACTAAACAAGGAGGAAATGAAAAAATTAACGATGAATCATTTGAAATTTATACATGTGACTCTATAATTGGAAGAGCCACGATTAGCATAATTAGGAATTAATGCATTTGTTTAAAGCCATCAGCCCAGTCATGGCAGCTACTGAGACTTTGCAGTTGACATTGGAATTCAAATCGAGTAGCGGGCAGACACCAAAGAGGGCTTCTTCATTTTCAATTTCTCAATTACAGGGTAACCAATTATTTTCACATAAGTTTGGCAAAGTGGAGAGTTTTATACATTAAAGCGATTTGAAGCAAAGTCGAAGAATTTTTCTAATTGTAGAGGCAATGTTCTGGAAAGTGGTGAAAGAGGCGAATCCATTAATCATAGATAAAGTTGTTAGATAAGTGTTTCGGTACTAGATACCGGATTTACACACCAGATATCATATTTGCAGGATAGATACCGTATATGCAGTGAATTTAAACACTGAATTTCCACATACCGTTTTTGCATGTAATTTTGAATATAACAAATTCAATTATATATAACAGATTTAAAGAGAACAACAAAATATCAATATGCAAAAAAAAGTAACAAACAAGGAAAAAAATGAATTAAACAGTAAAACTTTTAACTCATTGCCTTTGTTACACACAGTTTCCTTAACAGATTCGCTCCCTCGCCGTATGTGCTTGAAGTTTAATTTGAGCGTTTGTTTTCCAATATACAAAGGTAAATCTATAGAGTCCGAGCACTGCAAATTCTATTCCGACGAACTTAGTATCTGAACAATATAACCACCAAGACCTTGACAGACAGTAAAATATGTATGCAGACAGATGACAATTTCGTGTGTTTTGGAACTATAATGCAGACTGTATTCTTCATGTGTTGAAAGTGAAAAATTGACAAAAACGTAGGCCATCCTAAGGAGCCAATTTTTGGTCAATTCGGTCCGACATTTGTGTATATAGGTCGTGCCCGTACACAAGTTTAAGATCCGAAACTTATTTCGGTCAATGATTTGCACCCCCCATGCACGCACATAGAGAGAGCCTCTATTCTACACATGATTACACACTTTCAAAGTGATTCTTGTTTTCATAAACTTCTTATGTAGGATAAACTCAAATTTAGTTTTCCCTCCAACATAAACCATATTTCAATGATCCATTTTGAACTCCGATTTCTCATTCACCCGAGCTTCATTTTTTGGCAAGTAAATACATGATTTCGATGTACTTACGGAGGAAAACGCAAATCAATCTTTATATTCCAAAATAGCCAAACAGGTCACACTCAAAACTCATGCCAAAGTCAGCAACATACTCATTTTTCCAACAATCCCCCACATGAATGACAATTGGGAGAGACACGAATGTGAAACAAAAGATCTGGTGATAAAGTTCTACGGTTGAAACCTGCATAGGATAGGTAGGTAGTACACTTTGAACATTTCCTTGTGAGAGCATATTTACTTTTCCAACTGACCAGTAGACACATTGTCCTTGAACTGTTATGTCATTTATATAAATGATGATATACTTCATATAGGATTCTTCCTCATACAATTCAGTTCTCATTATCATTTTCGTTTTGGCCATGAACATACGCCAGTTCTGCGAGAGTTCCTAAGAATTGATCCGCACACAATCCTCTTAGAAGTGGTCTCACTTCTCTCTCACATAGGTGATTTCTATTACAAGTAACCCACATTATTTGTCTCAATTTCCCGCGCATAAGAATTATTAAAAGCCAGTGGTTTATCCTTCATCCTTACGGGCATCATTGTGGCATCATAGGAATGGACATGAGGTAACATCCCCTACACTGATTTAATTAAGTCTTTACAATTAGGTTGTTTCTTTGAACCTAGATCTTGGGATTTCCAGTCAACTAGGTTGGGTTTTCTTTGTATTAACTTATTCGTTCAATGGCTTAAATCACATTCCTTTCAATGATTTCCCAACTAACTCTCTATTTAATTATTTGGTTAGCGGATCTGTAATGTTATCTTTTGACTTTACATAGTCAATAGTGATAACTCCAGTTGAGAGTAGTTGCCTTATGGTACTGTGTCTATGATGCATATGTCTAGACTTATCATTATACATGTTACTCTATGCCCTTCCAATTGCTGATTGACTATCACAATATATGCAAATTGTTGGCACGGGTTTTGATCATCTTGGAATATCCTCTAAGAAGTCGCGTAACCACTCTACTTCTTCACCATATTTATCTAAAGCTATAAACTCCGATTTCATGATAGATCTGGCTATCACTGTTTGTTTAGAGGATTTCCAGGATATAGCTACACCTCCCAATGTGAACACAAATCTACTCGTGGGCTTTGAGTCTTTCATATCAGATATCCAATTAGCATCACTATATCCGACAATGACTGCTGGATATCTGGTATAGTACAGTCCAAAATTATGAGTATATCTCAAGTACTTTAGTACTCTTACTTTTCCTTTCCAATGATCATATCTTGGATTACTCGTATATCTACTCAGTTTACTAACTGTGCAGGCTATGTCTGGTCTTGTACAACTCATCAAGTACATCACTTCCAATAATTTTCGAGTATTCTACTTGAGAAACACTTTCACATTTACTCTTGGATAAATGTTGACTTGTATATATCGGTGTTCTAGCCATGCCGTATCATCCTTACTGAACTTTTCCAGAATTTTGTTCACATGATGTGACTGGCTTAGAACGAGCCTATCTAATGTTCTTCAAATTTTGATTCCAAGTATAACATCAGCTAAACACATATCTTTCATGTCAAATATCGAATTTAACATGTTTTTGATGGATTTGATTATCTGATCGTTGCTACCAACAATAAGCATGTCGTCGACGTTAATACATAAAATGACATAAAAATTTTCAGTGTCTTTGACGTAGACACAGTTGCCACACTCGTGGATTTTAAATCCACATTCCATCATGACATTATTAAATTTTTCGTGTCATTGTTTTGGTGCTTGTTTCAAGCCATATAATGACTTCACCAGTTTACAGACTTTCTTTTCCTATCCTGGAAATGAAAACCCCTTGGGTTGTTCTATATAGATTTTTTCCTCTAAATCTCCATTCAGAAAAACAGTTTTAACATTCATTTGATGTACTTCAAGATTTCGTAGAGCAGCAATCGCAAGTATCATCCTAACAGATGTTATTCTCGTCACTGAAGAATATGCATCAAAGTAATTAATGTCTTTTTAATTGTCTGTGACCTTTTATTACTAATCTGGTCTTATACTTTTCAATAGATCAATCTGCTTTCATTTTCTTTTTGAAAATCCATTTGTAGACTAGTAGTTTTCTTCCTGGAGGAAGATCTACAAGCTTCCATGTATGATTTTGTAAAATGTAATTTATTTTACTTTTAATGGTTTCTTTCCATTGAGGTCCTTCCGAAAAGTTCACAGCTTCTTGATAGTTTTGAGGTTCACTTTCTAGCATATAGGTCAGAAAATGAGGACCATAAGATTTTTCTGTCATTTCCCTTTTACTACGTCTTGGTTCAATCTCAACCTCCTCTTCTATCTCTTGGTCTAGACTATTTCCAACCATAATCTCATGTGTCCGTTTAAAAGAGCTTGCTTCCTCTTTTGACTTGTATGGAAATACATGTTCAAAGAATGAAGCATTTCTCGATTCCATTATCATTTTTTGTGTATGTTTGAGATTTTAGATTCATGCACAAGAAATCGATAAACACTACTATTATGTACATAGTCAATGAAGATGCAATCTACATTTTTTAGGTCTATCTTTACCTTTTTTGGTATTGGAACAGCCACTTTAGTAAGATACCCCCCACACTCGTAAGTAATTTATAGGAAAACTTTCTTCATTTCCATAACTTATAAGAGGTCTTTTCCATTTCCTTTCGAGATATCTTATTTAAAAGGTAATTTGCTAATAATACAACTTCTCCCCACATGTTCTGAGATAACCCAGAGCTTACTAACATTGCATTTATCATTTCTTTTAAGATATGATTTTTTATTTCAGTAACACCATTTTATTGCGGTAAATAAGGTGCGGTGATTTCATGTATGATTCTGTGTTGTGCACAGAATTTAGCAAATGGTACTTCATACTCACCACCTCGATAACTTCTCAGTACCTTAATTTTCTTATTAAGTTGATTTTCAACTTCATTCTTATAAAGAATAAATTTCTCTATAGTTTCGTCCTTACTTTTAAGTGAGTACATATAACAGTATTTTGTGATATCGTCAACAAAAGTAATGAAATACTTGTTGCCACCTCTTGTTTGCACAAATTTTAAATCACATATATTGCTGTGAATTAAATCAAGTGGTTTTGTATTCCGTTCAATTGATTTAAATGATGATCTTGTCAATTTTGTCTCAACAGAAGTTTCGCACTTATGTTTGGAATCAATGTGAAACTCGGGCATGCAATTCAAGTTAACTAGTCTACGTAAAGTATCATAGTTTGCATGTCCTAGTGTACCATGCCACAAGTTGGAAGACTCAAGAAAGTAAGCAAAAGATTTTACTTTATTCATTTTTGGATTAACAATCATTACATTCGGTTTAAAAATATCATCGGAAACATAGTCTTTTCCGACAAACATTCCACTTTTTGATAAAATGACTTTGTCTGACTCAAATACAATATGGAAAACATGCTTATTCAAAAGCAACCCGGACACAAGGTTCTTGCGGATTTCTGGCACATATAGCACATTGTTAAGAATCAGCTCTTTTCCCGAAGTCGTCTTTAGAACCACCTTCCTTGACCCTTGATTTCAAAAGTTGCTGAATTTTTCATAAACAACTTCTCTCCATTCTCAATTGCTTCGAAAGCAGTAAACAACTTTTTATCAGAACACACATGCCTCATAGCTCCGGTATCAATCCACCACTCTTTTGGGTTAAAACCCACCATGTTCACTTCAGAAATAACGGCTGCGAGATTCATCTCCGACACATCATGTGTCATGTAATTAACCACATTTGCTTCTTTCTTCTTCTTTGGGAATATGCACTCCGAAGACTTGTAACCCACTTTGTCACAATTGAAGCATTTTACTTGAAACTTCCTTTTAGAAATTCCACTTGTAGGTCCTAGCTTGGTCCTTTTGCCACCGGATGACCCAGGCTTAGTTTTGTAGGTCTTACTGCTTTGACCATGCTCCACAACATTAGCTATAGCAACACCAGGATTGAACAACTTCTTCTCGGAACTCTTGTTGTTTTCTTCAATTAGAAATCTAACAATTAATTCTTCGACGTCATTTCCTTTCATTTGTGCTTCAGATAATTCTTGAAGTCTTTCCACGCAAGGGGCAATTTTTCAATAATTGCAGTCACTTGGAAAGTTTCATTCAATATCATCCATTCGAGATGAATTTCGTGATGAATCACTTGGAGTTCTTGCACTTGACTGATTATTGTTTTGGAGTCCACAATCTTATAATTTAAGAATCTTCCAACAATGAACTTTTTAGCCCCGGCATCCTCAATTTTATATTTTCGGTCCAAATACTCTCACAGCTCCTTAACAGTTTTCATAATACTATACACGTTGTATAACGAGCCTGCTAAGTTGTTCATAATGTAGTTTCGATACAAAAAATCCGAATGGTTCCAAGTATCAAATGCACTGATCGTTTGAACATCTCCCTCACCCTCATTGAGTTTTGGAGTACTTTCAATCAAGAATCTTGCAAGATTCAAGATGGTCTGATAAAATAGCATTTTCTGCTGCCACCATTTCAAATTCAAACCATTGAATTTCTCTGATTCTTCTCCATGATTAATCAGAACATTAACGATATGACTAGTTGTTTAACTCACAACATGACTTGGCAACCTAACCACAGTGTGAGCCACAACAGACTTGGCTCTTGAGTTATAGTAGAGCCTACAGCCTGATTTTCATTAGCGACAACTTGGGTTATATCCATGTTGGTTGATTCGGTTACCATTTTGTCATCGTCGTCTGAAAATGAAACAAATATTAGTTTCCCAATAAACAAAATGAAACAACTTATCTATAATAACGAATCTGTTTTAAGTTTGTTAGATAAGTGTTTCAGTACTAGATACCGAATTTACATACTGGATACTGTATTTGTAGGATAGATACCATATATGCAATGAATTTAAACACTGAATTTCCACATACCGTGTTTGCATGTAATTTTGAATATAAAAAATTCAATTATATATAACAGATTTAAAGAGAACAACAAAATATCAATATGCAAACAAGTAACAAATAAGGAAAAAAATGAATTAAACAGTGAAACTTTTAACTCGAGGCCTGTGTTACACACAGTTTTCTTAAAATAGATTCGCCCCATTACCGTCTGTAATTGAGGTTTAACTTAAGCGTTTGTTTCCCAAGATACAACGGTAAACCTGTAGAGTTCGAGCACTGCAGATTCTACTCCGACGACCTAACTTCATATCTGAACAATGTCACCACCAAGACCTTGAGAGACAGTAAAATATGTATGCAGACAGATGACAATTTCTTATGTTTTGGAACTATAATGCAGACTGTATTCTTCATGTCTGGAATATTGGAAAATGAGGCTTTGTATAGACTTAAGCCCATTAAATTTGTCCATAACTTAATGGCAATAATCATTGGAGTTTCAGAAACCAAAAGTCGAGGCAATAACCATTGGAGTTTCACGACAATAATTATTGGAGTTTCAGAAATCAAAAGTCATTTATTGAAAGTAAAAAAATTGACAAAACGTAGGCCATCCTAAGGAGCCAATTTTTGGTCAATTCGGTTCGACATTTGTGTATGAAGGCCATGTTCGCACACAAGTTTAAGATCCGAAGTCTAGTTCGGTCCATGATTTGCACCCCCCATGCACGCACGTAGAGAGAGCTTCTATGCTACACATGATTACACACTTTGTCTGTGGTTATTGTTTTCATAAACTTCCTACGTGAGATAAACTCAAATTTAGTTTTCCATCCAACATAAATCATATTTCAATGGTTTACTTTGAACTCAAATTTCTCATTCACCCGAGCTTCTTTTTTCAGCAAATAAATACATGATTTCGATGTACTCACTGAGGAGAACGCAAATCAATCTTTATCTTCCAAAATAACCAAACGGGTCACACTCAAAACTCATGCCAAAGTCAGCCACATACTCATTTTTCCAACAAAAGTTTCAAGCAGCTAAATTAGAATGTGCGCGAGACAAGATGAACGGTATTGGTATTTTTTCACAGACTTCTTCATTTTTCTTCTATTTTTTTAAAGAATGCATACAATGGGGGTGGGGATGACCGATAGGGGGATTGGTTAAAGAAAATAAAGTGTTAGTAACAAATGAAAAGTTTGAGGGAATTCTACAAGTGTTTCAAAAGCTTGGAGTTTTTGTTGCAATTAGAAGGTATATTGTCATTTCACTACTTTTTATTGAGAAATTTGATGAAAATTGTGATTTCCACAATGAAAGGTGAAAATGCAAAAGAATGAAACGTATGAACGTTTTCCTCAATGAACTCTAAACGTAATTGTGCTAATAACCCCTGTATTTATATTCTCTAGTTTTTGCCATAGATTCAAGTGGTTGTGCATTCGATTATCCGTCATGCCTGAAGTTTTACTCTAATTCACTACTTTGCATTGAACTGTCGAGAATTGTTTACACAATATGTCGAATTGTCGGCAACTAATGAAATATTTTGCCTAGTTAACTACTTTGTCTGTAATGTTATTTCTACACGACTAATACCTGCAAACGATAATGGCACGAAACTGATAAATATAATATAAAATGTTTAATGACATCATTATGTGATACAAAATACAACTATTACCCTTGAACAACATTCCTATTTAGGTGCTTAAAGTTCGAACGGGGTTCGAACATGTGACCCGGTTATGGCCAACTCTCTCACACCGATTGCATTTCTTGATACATATGCTAAACTCATATTATTACTCATACCTGAAAAGTTGAATTGCAATTATAAGACTTTTGCACAATCAATATGTAGGCATTTCAAAACATGAAAGTGTCGCATTCAAATATTTAAATCCAAGCAATAGCAAACAGGTGAAACCGACTATTGAAATGTGTATCCCCACATTTCAAAAATGTTGAATTCAACAGTTTTTTTCACCAATTTAACAATCAGAACTAGCTAGAAGCATTTAATAGGTGTGATTGGAAGACATTCTTCATAACATTATCTCTTGGGTATCTTTATTAAAAAATATTTCAAGAACCAAACTAATTTAATGAATAATAATTTGGAAAATTTCAAATACATATGATCATGTTGTACTTAACAATTCAAAAATAATACATTATAAGATAAAAATATAAATAATTTTACCAACCTCTCAAAGTGGAAGATGGATCCACTAATAATTTCTTCTTGTTGGAATGGAGAAGACGTGAAGAAAGTTGAGGTTTTTTGTATATAAAAATCGATTTATACATGGGTTAATTTCACAAATGGTCACTGAAGTTACATGAAAATCACAAAATGGTCACTAAAGTTCCAAACTTGCATGAATGGTCACTCAACTATCAGGCAGTTTCAGAAATGGTCACTGGGGTTAGTTTTAAGATTGTTTTGTTTTAATTCAAACCTAAAGCACCAGCACACGATCACTTAAGAGACGGAGGACCT
Organism: Fraxinus americana; assembly: GCA_035079005.1. Lineage (NCBI taxonomy): Eukaryota > Viridiplantae > Streptophyta > Magnoliopsida > Lamiales > Oleaceae > Fraxinus > Fraxinus americana. The sequence goes on from CM068707.1 coordinate 31,684,960, forward strand.
GAAGTGCAAAATTCAATTTTTTTGGTCCTGCACACGATCATCTTCTCCGTTTCACCTGTGGAACCGACGGCTTCAACGCAAAATTCGACCTCCATGCCGCCGGTTAAACCACCGAATTTTTGCATCATCAACACCTCATCATTCCGGCCAACAATCCTATACCAACATCCCACCCCAACCGACCAAAAATCAATTGAATCTCAGGTTCAAAAATCAGTCCTGCGCACTGGTTCTACCTCCAATTCCGGCCAACCCATCATCACCCATGCCAAAACTCCATTACAGGAAGGTAATACTCCCCAAGATGAACAGTTACATGGTCTTATACCGTTACGAAACAATTTAAGTCAGAATTCAAACCAAAAAAATTTGACGACGGTGAACAGCGGACTTTCTTCCCCATTTTCTGGCGCCGACGTCAACAATTACTGTTGCACACCACCACTACTACCTTCTACTCTTCATGGAGAACAAGATGCACATATGGGTTCTCATCGATTTCCCTTAAATCAGCCAATTGGTGTATATTTTCGGCCGGAATTGGAAGAAGAAAGATGAACGTGAATTTGAGGGATTTTAACACCCACTATTGCACTTCAGGTCCTCCGTCTCTTAAGTGATCGTGTGCTGGTGCTTTAGGTTTGAATTAAAACAAAACAATTCTAAAACTAACCCCAGTGACCATTTCTGAAACCGCCTGATAGTTGAGTGACCATTCATGCAAGTTTGGAACTTTAGTGACCATTTTGTGATTTTCATGTAACTTCAGTGACCATTTGTGAAATTAACCCATTTATACATTCATAAGATTTTTTTATTTTTATTTTTTCTTGCTTAACATTTCATATTACCCAGTGTATTATACATATATTCAATGATTTCTAATACACAACTCAAAACATCACACCATGACATTAATAAGCATTCGATACAAGCATTAATTAGCATTAAATGTTTTTAAAAAAGTATATCTAAGGATGATTTGGATATTTCACATCCAAAAAGTGACATTTTTTTATTTTAGCACCATTTGTAATGTATTTTCAAATTTTGTAACATCTATTAAAATGTCCTTTTATGTATATCGCAGCACAATCAAGTTTTCTTTGATAATAAAGACCGCAATGTATTTAGATAGTATTAAAAGAAATATAGACGTAATATTCAATATTACTATCGAACATGTTTGTACAGATAGCAAATGTTGTTGTCCCGTGACGCATCACTTGACCCAACATTGGCGGTGCTTTGGACTAGCAGATCCAAATAGACCACTTTAGAATCTTAACCTGATTTACACCTCAACTCGAAGCTTCCAGGATGTGAACTAGTTACGACTTTAAGGAATTGGAGATTGAAAATTAATTTTGAGATGGACAAACAACTAAAATACATAAACAAAAATACAATCCTTAGCGACCAACGCGTTTTGTTAGACCTAATGCACCTCATCAACATAGAAGGTTTCGACCTAAATGCTTGCACGAACACTACAAGTATCCACGGATGAATCGTGTACACCAGTGTGCGTGCGTTTCGTCTGTGGTTTCTGATTTTTTTTAACCTAGGGTGGGATGGGGTGGTTATTGAGTAAGTTTTGACACTTTCTTGTTACCGTCCCATGTGGATAGCATGAATTTCTCAGAAGATTCTGCTGGGGCAAGGATGTTAAACAGTTACCATAATGAATGCAATTTTGTTAAGAAAAGGTTGTGTTTTAGGACCAGAATTTGTGCCTGATTTTTGCAGGCCCATGAGAAAAGGATGCCTTCAAATTGCCACTCTATTTCTGTCTTTTTCCATCTCCATCATTTTTGTTCCCACACACAAACTCCTTTATCAAAATTACTCACCTAACACTTTTATGCAAGTGAAATTGTTCAAATTATTATTGAATTAACACGTATGACGTAACTCGTGTGTATTCGGTAAAAATTTAGATAAAGTAGAAAGATAGATCGGAAGTGACAAGACCTTATTGTTTCACATTTCTCAACAGTTCCATCTGAGGATAGAGAGGTTACAAAGAAAAAGAGGGGTAGGGAGATGACTTCAAAAGAACTGGTTTTGATTTTTCCTTGTTACCCAACTGAAAGAATTTCTACTGATTTGTATTCTCAACTCAAAATAATCACTTAAAAAGTGAATTCAAGAATCCACTTTTAGCTAATCTCCCTGGCAAATTCAAGTGGCTCCAACTCCAAGAAAGTCTATAAATGGTGGTGCAATGGTCTCACCATTTCTTTCCTCTGTGAGTGTTGATGATGATGCAGTATTTTCAGTGACAGAAACCTGATGTGGCGGTGCTGTAAAATCTGAAGGGTAGCGATAGTTTGACTGTTGCATTGCAGTAATTAGGGAGCTGGGGTAATGTGGATAAGAATGTAAAATGTTGGTTTCAACCATTGGACCATCCCAAGATTTTCCCTGGTCCAAAATGGACATCATCTCACTTGTAATGGGACCTGTGTAAAACAAACACCAAAAGATAATCTCAATCAACAAAAAGTGCATGTTTGATATAAAGTACTAAATAGGATTGGAGTGTGTAAACAAAAATTTAGCTTGATTGAGGCGAAAATGAAAGTGAAATCAGGCACAGAAATCTGTATGCAAAAACTGCAGGTAAGTAAAAGACCTATAGGAGTACAGGAAGTATTAGGCAGTACACCAGGGACGAGACCAAGAGATGTTTGTGGTGCCCAAAATCCATTGTAAGGAGGGATATTGAACATCTGACTAGAAGTTGCTCCTCCACCACCATCACAACCACCGTGGACACCGTTTCGAGTCGAAAACTGGAAAGGAGCAATTAGATCACCGATATTTCTATTGGGGTTCACACAATAAGATGGCAATGTTGATTGAGTTTTGAGAGCTGCATCTGTATTAAAAAGGGGAAGATCATCTTCCATTGATCTTTTGCATACAAATTGGCCCATTTTTCTTCTTCTAAAAGCACTGGATTGTTCTCTATACTTTCTAGCCATTATAACATGCCAATGATTCTTCACTGCATTGTCTGTTCTTCCAGGAAATAGCCTTGCTATCATTGACCATTTGTTGCCATATAGTCTATGAGCAGCCATTAGTCTCTCTTCCTCTTCATCAGTAAATGCCCTTCTGTTTATCCTTGGATCCAACTGGTTAAACCATCTTAACCTACAGCTTTTCCCTTCATATTTCCACATAATACAGAAAGTCATTAAAAAATTCTTCAGCAACGAAAACGACAAACTAGAAGAAATATTTTACGAATAGTACAAGAAATATTGGTTTTCCTCAAATTCTTACCTGATCTTCCTTCTAGCTTCTCTGCAATGAGGTTCCAATTTTGAGGGCCGTAAAGGGCAACGAGTTCCTTGAGTTTTGAGTCTTCTGCAGGCCTCCAGTGTCCTCTAGCACACAGTTTTGATTGCCCAGTAGTTGTGTCCTTCCCACTGCTCAATGCATGCATGTTCATCTCATCTTCTTCATTTAAGCTTGCATTTAGATCAATGGATTCATTATTTTCTATAAATCCATCACTAGAATCAGAGGCTTTACCCCAAAAATTATTGTGTCTCCCTTCATCCATATCAGTATCGCAAAAAGAGGCCTCTTGAGAAGAAGACATGGGATTAATTGAAAGAGAACTCAAATCTGCAAAAACCATTCCCACCATTGAAGAAGGACCTAAAGAACGAGGAGGAGTTGAATAACAAGTGGATGAGTTCCCATTTGTGCTGTTTGGTGGATATATAATGCATTTATTTGCCATTTTTAAATTTTTCTTTTCTTTTCTGACAAATTGTACACTGTTACAAGGTCATCAGCTTCAGCTTCATGATCAGATGAAAAGGGAATACAAATAAAGATTTAGGAAGACGAAAGGTTTGACAGATGGTGAAATGAAGGGAGAAACTGAGTTTCCGCTGTAGGATTGTGAAAACTTGGCAGCCAAAAAGTGTTTCTAACAGAACCCTCTACATAGACTTCTCTTTCTCTTACCATTTGGGGAGTGTGTTTCAGTGTATAAATATTACTAATAATCTCCTTGACCTAGATAGTTACCCCACAATTCAGTGTGGATGATAAATTGTTATTTTTGCCTCAAATTATTAGGAATATTAAAGCCCTGTTTGATCCACATTGTTCTCAAAATTTATTATTTTAAAACTCATTTTCAATCACACATTTTTCAATAAAATAATCTTACACGTAAATTCAAAAAAAATTCTTATTTTTTAATCACGTATTTTCCACAATATCACATCATAACATACATTCTTTTCTAAAAAAATGTGCATCAAACACCCCTTAACTTTCACTTATTAGTTTGATTACTATGCCCTTGTTTGAGGGGAAAATGTATTTTACAAAAGTGATTTCGGGAGAATATGTAGTTAAAAAAGAAAGAATTTTTTTAAATTTACATGTAAAATTATTTTATTGAAAAATGTGTAATTAAAAATGAGTTTTGAAAAAAAGGTGCTGAAACAAGGACCATATTTGTTTAATGAGACTTGGGTTTAGTAATAGTAAAACTTGCTACTTAGAATGACTAGTTAAGGCTACAGGTAAACATTTCATACGTAATTATTAGACATGATTGAAAAGTACAATAAGTTTGTTTTGTCTAAAAAATGTAAACTTTATAATAAATGATACAACATAGCAGCAAAGCAAATAGATTTTTGAATTCAAGTCTGATCATCGCAGGTTACAGATTTCGTGTTATAAAAACGATGAACCGTATTTTTAACGGTCGTCACCTGCCATATTCTGGACCTTGGTGAAAGAGATAAATCGCAGGTTATGCCTCCAAGAATACAGGGTGAAAGACTGTTTGTACACTTGCACTTATTCAAGGGTCAAATCCATATTTCAGGATTTGAACCCTTAACGCGGCAGTCTCAAACAAAGCTAGAGTTTTTCCACCTTTCCCTTTTACCATTTGGAGATGTGGCCTGGGGGCACAGATTTCGTGTTATATATTAGAGCTTGTTTGTCTACCATTATGGAGAGGAAAATGGAGTAATGAATAGTATTTTTTGAAAAATGTGTGGTTGAAATTTAAAGTAACTTTATCGGTTTATGTGTAGAATATTTTATTGGGTGAATATGTGATAGAGATTGTTTATTGTAGAAAACAATTTTTTAGATAATGGTGGACAAAACAGGGGCTTAGACATTTGATGGAAAAAGAACGTGAACATAACTTGCACGCGATAGGCACTAAACATAATTTTTATAAATAAGTCGACGGTTAATATTTTTGAATCATATTTATCGACGTACCATAAATGTTATGGAAGTCATAAGCTAAAAATTACACAATCTTTTACCAAATATTAGATTTGTAAGTGCCACAACAAAATTGTAAATGCACTAATAACAATAAAATAACAATTAGAACCAACATAAAAAATTGAACACACGATTTTCCTGGCGTCTATATTTATATACCTTGAAGGTCTTATTCTACGTCCCCTTCAAAACTTTGCGTGATTTCAAAATTATTTCTCGATAAAATATAAAAGTTTGTCCCGATTTCTAACGAAGTGGTCTCATATTGAAAGAATTGGGGAGACATTCATACAAAATTTTTACACGTAAATACTCCTTAATTTTGCCAAATAAGCAAGAATTGTCTGTATTTTAGTTTTTCACCTATTAGGGATGGCAAACAAAAAAAAAAAAAATCGTTCAACCCGATACCCGTGCGACCCTACTTAAGATGGGGTGGAGATTACCCAGCCTAACCTGATAAACGAGGCAAGGGTCATTGTCCCGAACCGGATACGGGATGGGTACGAGAAAGATAGTCATCGCCCTGCTACCCGCCTTGTTTAAAGTCAATTTCAAATTTAAATTTTTTATTAAACAAAAATAATAGATTTATCATATTTTTAAAGAGAACATAAATTTTTTTAACGAATTGGAAAAAAAAGTAATAATATTTATTAACTAAAGACATAAAAAAATAAAAATTAAATTAAATTAAAATTAAATGGGACGGTCCCTGCCCACCCCGAACTCACCTCGAACATATCCCGTCCCGCTTTAAATGGGTATGGAGATGGTGTAAGGTAATAAAAATACCCGACTGGATGGAAGTGAGAATGATCAATCCTGTTGCTATCCTTAACACCCACCCTTCAAGAATTTCAAGATAAACGCCGTAAAAAAAAAAAAAAAAAATGGGGCCAGAAAAAATGCTTTATAGGTCAATCCTTAAAAAGAATCATTTTATTGGATCAAGGACAACTTTCTTATGTCCCCAATTTTCCTATGCTTCTTAACAAAACATCAAAATCTACATTCAATAACAAGGGACACGTTGTCTTCATTGACACTGTAACGGTAAGCAGCACTTGATCTAATAGGATAATCTTATAAATCGAATTTTCATTTCTTTTTTATTAATTTTACCACTTGTACATTCTTCCTTGAAATCATTGTTGACGTTGCCTTTGTTTTCAAAAATTTATGAACGAAAAAACTATTTTTTTTAATTGGCAAATGACAGTATGTCATCGGTGAAAATGTACACTTTTTTATTATTTATTTCCAATACCAAACATGCATCACTTTTTCTCTCTAGCCTCTATCTATCCAACTCTATTGAGAGTAGGGTTTGAGGGTTTTAGGCTGTCTTTCTAAACAATGACAAGAAAGACTCCAACGTGATGTCTGATGCTTGCTTGAGTTTGGACAGATTATAGACACCAATCTTATCAAATTGAAGCATTGACACACCAAACTTGTCAATGGAAGTAAATGGCTTTGCCCTCCAATCCTATCAATCCATGATGTGAATTTTAACTTAAACGTGTATCAAAATTGATTATGACAGCATTACAATAAATTTTACATTGTATAAATTATTTCACCGTGCAATTGAGTCACTGCTCTTTACTTTACTTTTCTTCTTTGTTTTTATGAACTTAAATTTTTTGCAATTTGGTCACTAAATTGTCTGTTACCAAGTTAACAACACTGAATTGCTTCATCTATGTTTTATCTCGACAATATTTATGCTGGTCAACTAACACATTAGCTATTTTATCAGCTAAACTAACAGACGTGAATAAGGTAAACCTATTAATTTCAGTACTCAATTAAAACTGTTGAAAGTTTTGTTCAAAATTAATAAATAGTTTCTGGAATAAATAATGGATTTGAGGGTTAAAAAAACTTGAAATCTGGTGTCTTTTTGGTTGGAAAGTTGCCACTTTTCATTATATTATGGCACCATTTGGTGTAGTTTTGATTTGAGGCCTATAAATAGGTGATAGATGATCAATACAAAAAAAAAAAACTACTTGAGATAAATTATATTCCACAAGAAAGATCGAAACCTCTTTATTCAGATTCAAAATTCTATTTTGTGTTTTTAAGTTTTGAAGGAACTTCACTAGTATTTAAGTGTTTATTCATTTTCAAGACTTGATAAATCCTGCAAACTATTTGCCAAAAATCCCTTTACATCAAATTCAATCCGAGATAGGGCAAATATCGTCTGAGGACAACGATTAAATATTTAAGCCTTCATCCATTATTTCGATTTTCTTGTTATTTGTTTCTTCTCCACCCCATTTGTGTGGAAACATTCTTTCTACAACAATTTCAAACGATATTCTGCAATGGAGAATGAAACTACAATGGCGACGATCAAATTGATGAATTAAGATCTTATTCGTCTAAATCGATTTGGTAGGACAAATTTCACAAGATGGCAAGACAAGTTGAAGTTCCTTCTCACGGCGTTGAAGATTTTCTACATTCTTGATACAGAATTGACACCACTTTCTGATCCAATGGATGAAGATACCGAAGCCGTAAGAATGGAGAGACAAAAGCTTTAAAAGGATGAACTCATAAGTCACGGTCATATTTCTAAAGCTCTATCCGACCGTTTGTACGATCTCAACACAAATACACCATCGACAAAAGAAATATGAGATGTTTTGGAAAACAAGTATAAAGCCAAAAGAAAAGAAAAAGGTACTAAGAAATTCCTAATATCAAGGTATTTTGACTTCAAATTCCTTGATAACATTCCTCTCATTCCCCAAGTATATGAGTTAGCTTGTCAACAAGTTTAAAACGATCAAAACTTAAATCCCAGAACATTTTCAAGTAAGAGCAATTATTGCGAAACTTCCTAAGACTTGAGAAGGATATTATACAGTTTCGAAGATTATTCTTTGGAACAAGTGTAAAAGCATCTTCAAATTGTAGAAGAATCAAGGACAAAAGATAAGAATGACAATTCTTATGAAGGCACTTCAAAAGCCAATGCTGTGGAAAAAACTGAACCTTCAAATAAATCCAACAAGTGAAAACTTTCCAAAAACTTTAACGAATTTAAGAAGAAATCCAAAAGAGGCTATTTTGTATGTGGAAAACTCGGACATTATGTAAAGGAATGTCGACACCGAAAGCAAAATAACTCCGAAGGAAAAGTGAACTCCATCAAAAAAGGTAATATTATGGCCACCGTAAGAGAGATCAATGCAATCAAGGGAAAAGTTATTGGTTATTGGTATGATACATGTGCAATTGTGCATGGATCATATGATAAATTATTATTCAAGATCTATTATGAAGTAGATGGAGATCAAGATATTCAGATGGGTAACGAAGGACGGTCCAAAATGGTTGGGAAAGAAAATGTAGAGATTATCTTCACTTCCGAAAAAATCGTTTCTTTAACAAATGTAATATATGTTCCTGAAATGAATAGGAACTTAGTTAGTGGTAATCTCTTAGAAAAATCGGACATAAAAAGTGTCTATGAGTCCGATAAACTTGTATTATCCCTAAATGAGAAATTTTTGGAAAATGAATTGTCAAACTCTGTACTGTTAACAAAATTATTAATAGGGATGATTTTGTTTATATTGTTGACTTATTTACTTTATGGCATGCTGGATTATGTCACATATGTAAAAGTACAATGAAAAGAATGTTAAAAAGTGATCTAATATCATATAATGAAAATGATGCATTTAAATGTAAAACATGTGTAGAATCTAAAATGAGTAAGAAAATTTATCAATGTGTCAATAGGACTTCCAATATTTTAGAATTAATCAAACGGACATATGTGAATTAAATGATATGTTAACTAGAGGTGGAATTATATATTTTATTATCATTATAGATGATCACTCTAGATATATTTTTATTTATTTAATGAAACACAAATATGAAATTTTTGATACGTTTAAAACATATAAAAATGAAGTAGAAAATCACTTAAGTAAGAAAATAAAAACTCTAAAGAATGATAGAGGGGGTGAATATTTTTCCTAGTGATTTTAAGTTGTATTGTGAACAATAAGACATAATTCATCAATGTTCTGTACCTAGGACATTCGAACAAAATGATTTAACTGAAAGGAAAAAGAGAATTTTAATTGAGATGATAAATGATATGTTAACTTATGTTAAGTTGTGATTTAATTTATAAGGTGAACATTATTGAGTACATGTAGAATATTAAATAGAATTCTTTCGATACATACAAAGATTTCTCCTTATGAATTGTGAAAAAGGACGAAAACATGACATTTGATATTTCAAAGTGTGGGGATATCTTGCATATTATAAAAACACGAACCGTAATATAACCAAGTTGGGTCTAAGGGGCATTAAATGTACATATGTTGGTTATGCTAGTAATAGCAAATCATATAGATTGTTAAATTTGGAGACCAATGTTATAGTTGAATCAACTGATGTCGAGTTCTTTGAGAGTTCACTATTGTCGGATAATGAATTAAGGGATGCCTACAATAAGATCTCTAACTCGGGTGGAACACAAGATGAAACATTTTATGTTCATGAATCTTATGAACCACGAAGAAGCAAAAGAATTCGAATTGAGAAGTCTTTGGGATTGGATAAAATTGGCTCTCAACTTATTTCATTTTATCTAGTATAAGGAAATGAGAAGAATGTTGTAAGAACAATTCATATCGTTCGACATGTGGAGATCAATCCTAAAACCTACAGAGACGCTATGACTTCTCATGATAGCATTTGTTTGGAAAGATGCAATTAAAGATAAAACTGATTCAATTATCTCTAATGTTACATGGAAACTTGTTGATTTACCATTCGGATTCATACCTATTGGGTGTAAATGGGTGTTTAGGAGAAAATATAATATTGATGATTCTTTTAATACTTTTGAAGTTAGATTAGTAGTTAAAAGATATCGAGAAAGGAAGGAATAGATTATTTTGATACATATGCACTGCAAGCTAGAATGACTTCAACTAGGATTTTATTTACATTAGCTTCGATACATTATTTGCGTTTTCATTAAATAGATGCCAGGCTGAATTCTTAAATGGGAATTTCGATGAGGAGGTTTATATGGAACAACACGAATGGTTTGCTTTACCCGAAAATGAATATAAGGTGTGTAAGTTAGTGAGATCATTATACAGTCTAAAACAAGCACTTAAAAAATGACATGAAAAATTTGACATGGCTATTAATTCATGTGGTTTTATAAATAATTGTGTAGATAAATGTTTATATTCTAAAGTGTGTGATAAATGTATAATCCTTATTTGATTGTATATTGATAACATGTTGATTATGAGTAATCACATTGATGGAATCAAATAAAAGAAGAGGTTTCTATCTTCCACATTCAAAATGAAAGATCTTGGACAAACGGATACCCTAATAGGTATCAAAGTTACAAAAACTAGTGGGGGTTTCTACTTGAGTCAATCACATTATATTGAGAATGTAATTAATAAGTTCAAACATTTGAGTATAAAATAATTTAATACACCTCTTGATCCAAGTTTAAAACTTATAAAGAATGATGGAAGAGAAATTGCTTAGTTGGAGTATGCAAGTGTTATTGGAAGTCTTATGTATGAAGTTCAATGTACAGGATCGGACATAGCATTTGCAATTAATAAACTTAGTATATTTACTAGTAATCCTAACAAGGAATATTGGAAGACCATTGGAAGAGTTCTTGATTATTTAAAGAAAACTAAGCACTTACATCTATAATATTCTAAACTCCCAGCTATATTAGAAGGATTTACCAATACTAGTTGGATTTCAAGCACGGGTGAAAAAGTAAATCGACTTCCAGTTGGGTGTTTACTCTTGGAGGAGGTGTTGTTTTTTGGAAATCAAAGAAACAAACATGTATTACACACTCAACTATGAAATTTGAATTTGTAGCGTTATCAGATATCGGGAAAGAAGTTGAGTGACTTAAAGATCTTCTTTATGAGATACCTTTGGGGTTGAAGAATACATTTTCGATATCTATCAAGTGTGATAGTCAAGCCACATTAACAAAAGTATACAATGAGGTATACAATGAAAAATCTAGACATCTGGGTGTAAGACATAACTATATAAGGAAATTAATCAAGAGTGTAGTAATTTTCCTAAATTATGTTAAATCAATTGAGAATGTAGTGGATCCCTTAATTAGTAATATCTATTTTGAGGAGGATGGGATTGAAACTCTTAAAATAAAAGATTTACCAATGATGGCAACCCACCGCCATTACTTAACAAGTAATTCACGGGTTCAAAAAGTAACAAGATGTCAATCGATATGTGAATAATTTCAACATTATAAAATTCGCGATAACTCTATCTCAATAATAGAATGTTAGTTGTTACTTGAATGAGGGTTGAACTTTAAGCTCATAATAAAATTCAGTACTAAAGTACAAGTATCTCTAAAAGTAACAAAGATACTGGAAGAATTTCACCTAAATGAATTTCGAGGTGGTGCCGCCTTAATAGAGAGTTGGAAGTTTCTCTCTTAAAAGTTCGTTGAATAAGATAAGTGCAAGGCCATATTCGCGTTAAGCAAGATTGATGAACTTAAGAACATGTAATACTTGTGTGTGTGTGTTCTTACATGTATTGCCACATGGAATAATTTGTTCAAAATTTTTTTGCTACTTTTAATTTCAACTTTACTTGTTTGAATTACACAATGGTTAGATTCAAATTGAAGGATATCTAATTTTATACATAGTATTGTATATTTTGAATATGAGATTTTATTAAATTTTGAATAAGTGAGGATTGTTCAAAATGTTGTTCAAAATCAATAAAAAGTTTATGGAATCAAAAATGGATTTGAGGGCCAAAATTTTGACATATGCGACCGCATAGGCTTTGTATGAATGTGGTCGCATATGGGCTTGCAACGCTTATACGTCCTACCATTGAACAACATATGCGGCCGCATAGGTTTGTTCCATGCGACCGTATAGAGTAAAAAATCAGCTGTTGGCTCGTTTTTCAACTTGAAATCTTGTGTCTTTTTTGTTGGAAAGTTGTCATTTTCATTATGATTTGGCACCATTTCATGTAGTGTTGATTGAAGTCTATAATCATGTGATAGATTAACAATACAAAAAAATATATAAAAAAAAAAAACTAATTGAGATAAATTATATTCCACAATAAAGATCAAAGCCTCTTTTATTCATATTCAAAATTATATTTTGTATTCTTAAATTTTGAAGGAATTTCACTAGTTTTTAGTTGGAAAGTTCCTACTTTCATTATGTTTTGGCATCATTTTGTGTGGTGTTCATTGATGCCTATAAATAGGTGATAGAAGGTCAATAGAAAAATATTTTTAAAAAAAAATTACTTGAGATAAATTATATTCCACAAGAAAGATCAAAACCTCTTTTAATCATATTCAAAATTTTATTTTGTGTTATTAAGCTTTGAAGGAATTTCATTAGTGGTTAAATGTTTATTCATTTTCAAGGCTTGATAAATCTTACAAACTATTTGCCAAGAATTTCTTTAAGCATCAAATTAAATTTGAGAGGGTACAAATATCGCTTAAAAACAACGATTACATGTTTAGGCCTTCATCCCCTTTGTGTGCAAACATTCTTTCTACAACAAAAACTAAGGTTATGTTTGATAGCCTATATTTTCCATGGAAAATTCTATTTCCACGTTAAACACTTGTTTGATAGGCAAAATTTGGCACGGAAAATTTTTTCCATGCCGCCCACCCACGCGCCCATTTTTTCTCTTTTCAAGGAATTCATTTTCCCAACTTTTTGGTAGGAAAATGAATTCGAAATTCTGGCCTTTTTTTTCTGCAATGTAAATAAATTTTATAATCAATTGTAAAAATAATTTCCCTTTAGTGGACAATTTTCATATAAAACGAAACCAAACAAACACTAAACTTTGTTGAACGTGAACAAAAAGATCCAAAATTTTAAAATTTTTCGGGTGAAAAATTATATCAATGAAACGCACGTAATTAACAATTCCCTGAAAAACAAGTTCTATGCAATTATTTTCTCTGAAATTCACTTTCTTTCCACCAATTTTTCACCCTTACTATCAAACGGACCCTAAAAGACTATGATCTAAAATTCCATTGGCCTCTAATATTTTTAACATTTTCGCCAGTTTTTTGTTTCTTGCTGTTTTAAATTATAATTTAATTGGGAGTAAAAAATATATAAATTTGAACGTGATATAGAATATTACGTCAACTATATTTTAATTTAAAGTGTTAAAATTAAAATAAATAAATACTTGTAGCTAAATTTAAAATGAAATTGGTTGTGATTATATTCAATACATTAATCACCCCTCCTATAGGCAGTATTCTATGGCGAACCTTACGGCGCCAAGGCACGACAAAACGTCATGTCTAAGATCTATACGCTAATTTAGCGGTCAACGGAAGAATGGACCGCTTTAAGGAGCGTGTTATTATTATTTTTTTATTTTTTTTATACACTTTATAAAGTTTTCAACTTTTAGGCCAATTGAATTGAAATATTCAAAAGTTGATAATTATAAATTTTTCAATTTTTTTTTTTTTTGATAAAATAACAATATCATTGATCATCAAAGTAGCAAACGGATACAAAGAGGATTAACCTCCAACACAGTACCCTCCTAAGAGAGTTTAAGTGCTTCCTATGCCTAAACAAGAGCTACCACAATAACCAAACAAGTCCCAAAGACAAACAAAGAAAAGAAAAACCAAACAAAGCCCTATCCTACTCCAACCGAAGCCACGACCTCAATCCGGCAGTGAGCGAAAAGGAAGACAACAAGGACCAATCCTGGAGCCAGATAAATCCCGTCGAAAGCAACCGGACGAACAAAATAGGCAGTGAACAGGTCACACCTGCATCGACCACAAAGCCACTCCAAGCCGGAACACAACATGCCCCAATCAAAGAACTCGCAGTCCGAAAACACCTGAAACACCAAGCCCAAACACGAACCAACGCCATGGATAGCAACTGAAGCATACAGGCAGAGCCACACCATCAAACAAAACCTCACAGACAAGGAGTCAGGAGGACAAAACTAGGATTCCAAAGGAACCTAGAAGAAAACCCTCACCTTTGCAAGCAAAGGGAGGATCGGGAGTGGCGAGCCGAAGAGAAAAGAGGACAATAAGCAAAAAAACTAAAATAAAAGAACTAAAAGGCCGGACGAGTGGCGCGATGCCGCTCGCCGGAAGCAGAGAAATCGAAAGTTTTACCAGTACTCGGCGGCTAGGGCTGGGGAGAGAAAAAAAAATTTAACACTAGTCTCAATATAAAATTTTCAACTTTTAGGCCAATAGATTGAGTGATTCAAAAAGTTGCTTACACACTTATTGGTCTACTATTTTATAAAAAGCATATCCCAGGATTTTGTTGTAAACTTTCGATGTGGGGATAAAAAATCATTTGGCTTGGTTGTAGTATATTGTACATTCGATTTAGCTATAATGTATTATATATTTGGTTTGTTTGTAGTGCATTGTACATTTGATTTGACTATAGTGTTTGTATTATTGTATAAATAGTTATTTATATTTTATTAAATTATCAATATTTTCTTATTTTTTTAACTAATTAATAAAAATTAAAAACTCTTCGAATATTTAAATTTGCACTATTATAATATATCTTGTTTATTATTCAAAAATATATTTATTATGTAAAGCTCTTAAAACTGTATTTAGTACTATAATTTGTGTGCATTATTAAATAATTATTAAACTGATTAAAAGTTTAAAATAATATTAAAGTAAGAAAAAAAATTGTGCATTTTTTGGTCTAAGTCTTGCTTAGGCGCGCATCGACATAATCTTGACCTCCACGTATCGTCACATATTACGCTTTTTAGAACACTGCCTCTGAGTGTAGTTTATAACTAATAAATGTTAAATGTCGAGTTCAAATCACAAAAATTTGTTGGTAATATTTTTTTAAAAAAAATTATAATTTAGATTTTCTTTTCCCTGTTATGTTATTGTTTTTAATTTTACAATTAAACGTCTTGGAGCACCAAATTGATTGCGTGGATTATGTCATATGCTAAATATCAAGATTATGATATATAATAACTGTTGGAAAATTCGAAATTGGTTGTGACCAATTTAAGTGATTGTTTAAGTGAAATTTTTTGTTTGGTGAATGAGGAATTAAACCAAACTTAAAATGTTTAAATGCTTGAAATTGTTGAAAATTGTATAGAATATTGTGGAATATTCTAGAGAATGAGTAGATGAAAAGATTAGTCTTTTCATATGGAAGATCATGAGTTTTGGAGATCATGACTTTTTGTGTGAGTAATTTCCAATAATTATGATTCTTAATTTCAAGAGATGTGTATTTTGGTGTGGTTTCCAACTACTATATATATAGATCCCCATGTGTTTGGAATTTATGAAAAACAACAAGAAAGAGGAACAATTTGATTGATAGATCCATATCATTCCATTCCATGTTTTACTTTAATTCTGCATAAACCACTTTATAGAAGTGATTATTTCTTGCATCAAAATCATGATTATGGTAGAGAGGGAACTCCGTTCGAGTTCGTTGGTCTAAGCCATTTGGAGTGCTCCTATGGCTTGATGTGATCGTTGTATCTTGGGAGATGATTGCCTAGAAATCGTTAGCACCGATGCGGGGCAAATTCATCTTAAGGACAAAGTGTCAAACACTTGCCTCGACCGATCGCATCACTTGCATCTCATCTTTCTTTTCCGATTTCATTCAAATTTAGTATTTTGATTTCGGAAAGTAACTAATATTCTTTTGATCTCATGCAAGGTTTGAATTAAAGAATGACATGCGTTCAATATTGGAAAGTGATGAATCTATATTCATATATTGGAAGTCGGTAATCACTATTTTGTCATCTCAAGTCAAATTTCAGTAAATTGAATGATATTTCGATTTCACGGTATGTTTTTGATTAATATAATATGCACATTATCGGTGTAATATATCATGCAATCTTAAGATGAAATTTGATGTGTGTGTTATAAGTGAAATTAATCAGAGGCTTTGGTTGCTTTATGCAAGTATTAAAAGGCTACGTGGTTGGCAATGTAAAATGACAGAACATAGCCTATTAAATTTGTTTCAATTCCATGTTTCCATAACATAAAATAATTGTGCATTGAGGTAGTTAATTTCACGTCTATTCAACAATTGGAATGAAGAATTTGTAATGGCAAATAGTGGTTGCTGGTGGAATATAATTAAATGCATATATTGATGTAATCATTATATCCTTTTCAATGGAATAATGAAAGATAAGAAAGTGTCAATTGCCTAAAATTTACCTGTCCATTATATACATGAAGGGGTTCTTCCTTTATTACCCTAACCATTAAATTTATTTATATAAAAATGGAAATACAATGACCCTGTTATTATAATGATTTTATGAATAGTTATAGAACAAGTTTCCTTATCGGTTCATTTGAATAAAGTATGTGCATGACTTTTGAGAAGTTCATAATTAATGGTTCTATGGTTGAGTAGTCATATATGTATGGCTACAAGTCCATGTAGTTGCTTAGTGTGAAATCAAATTTTGTGCAGTAAAATTCTTGCAAGAATTTCTGATTGAATTATCATGATGGAAAGATACTAGTAACCAATTTCTAGTGTGGAAAATTGTGTTTATTCAGGTTATTCTCTATAACATGAATTGTTAAGCATATAAGTATGAGATAAATATAAAGTGTTAGACTTATGTGAAAAAAGTATATGATTTTTCATAACTATTCTTTTGATCGGAATATGATAAAATTAGTTGGTTGAAATTTCATATATTGTTGAAATTATGCTAAATTTTTAATGGTGATAGGCTCAATTAAATTTATGAAATTAAATGAGATGATTTACTCAAAACTATATGTGCATGAGAATTTGACAAAATGTGATTTGTTGTAATTTTATTAAGTGGAAATCATTATTTGATAATGAGATTTAAGCCACTTAATTACTTGGAATTGGTAGAATATTATGAAATATTTTAGAATCAATTTAGATGGAAAGATATATCTTTTCATATGAAAAATCATGACCTTGATCAAATTGTGTGTGATCATATTGAAGATAGTTGGATTGAAGTACATTGAATACAATTTCAATGGAAATAAATTGTGGGTTGACGACCACTATTTTGAAAGTACTTAAACTTTCACGAAGTATTCGATATGAACATTATCTATTCGATAAATGAGTTGAACTACGAAGGAGTTGATGAACTCTAAGTTCAAGTGTAACCCAAAAATGTGGGGTTAACATCAATGCTTGCAAACTTATATGAAAAGTTCAAGATTTGTGGATGCAACATTATTAGTTGCACATGCATTCCTAATTGAGGAATTGTGGGGGTAACTTATGTTTAAAAGTTACAATTTTCTATACCTTATAATCATAGAAATATATCTATGAAGGTGAAAATGTAGAAAACCCTTATATTCATTTTAAGGATGATATACACTAAATTTAAAGTGGATGAAATTGGATAAAAGACGATTACGACATTTGTTTGGATATGCAAGATCAATTGAAATATTAGAAGAATATTCATAAAATTGAAATGCATTGTAATATTTCAATAATGGTATTGAATATCCATGTTTCTGAATCCACTAGTGAAAAGTGATTGACTAGTGTAGTGCGTGATAGAAATCCTCTAACATTGTAGCTTCATGAGAGGATTTCTTGGTGGTGACATATTGTATCTATTAAATCAATTGATCGTTGGCTAGCCATATTTGATGAGATACTAAGTCACATGTAATGGTAAGTCAAGACGTAGACATAATACCGTTAAGCAATCGATCTCAATGGTGTAAACTCGTGGTACCTTAAGAGATTTACAGTGAGATTAAAAATACTGTATATCGAGGGGAATGAGATTAAAGCCTACTACGTAAGAGTCTTTGTAATGGTAACCCCACCTTGTTGACTGGAGATCCCAAGATCTTGGTTCCAATGGACAACTAAATTATGAAGATTCCATGAAACATTTAGGAAATTATTCTTACTCATTCCTATGATAATTACAATGCTTTCTGCAAAGTTTGAGGTTAAACTATACTTTTAATGATTCCTATATCTTAATTAAGTCAAGTAGAGTAAGATAGAATACTCTTAAAAGGAGATCACCCATGTAAGTGTGAAGTGGGGCCGCTTCAATGAGAATTGTTCGAGGCTAAAATTCTCTAAACACTTATGAAACCAAGAGTGGTCCAGGGGCAAAATGGACACAATCATGAGAACCATGAACGGTTTAGGAAGAATATTGTGTGAGTACTGTTGTATTGGCTTACACCAACGGTTGAATGGTTCAAGACATCACATTCACCAATTAGCTAGTAAGTTCGATAGTATTTCACTAATGGAGGTTCAAAGCAGAAGCTACCTTCTCTTATACAGTGTTTTTCGCCCTCTCTCTACTAGTGTCTACATAGTCATTTGCATTAATTTTCATTTCATGTAGGGGATTGTTGGAAAATTCGAAATTGGTTGTGACCAATTTAAGTGATTGTTTAAGTGAAATTTTTTGTTTGGTGAATGAGAAATTAAACCAAACTTAAAATGTTTAAATGCTTGAAATTGTTGGAAATTGTATAGAATGTTGTGGAATATTCTAGAGAATGAGTAGATGAAAAGATTAATCTTTTCATATGGAAGATCATGACTTTTGGAGATCATGACTTTTGGTGTGAGTAATTTTCAATAATTATGATTCTTAATTTCAAGGGATGTGTCTCTTGGTGTGGTTTCCAACTACCATATATATAGACCCTCATGTGTTTGGAATTTATGAAAAACAACAAGAAAGAGGAACAATTCGATTGATAGTTCCATATCATTCCATTCCATTCCATATTTTACTTTAATTCTGCATAAACCACTTTGTAGAAGTGATTATTTCTTGCATCAAAATCATAATTATGGTAGAGAGGGAACTCCGTTCGAGTTCGTTGGTTTAAGCCATTTGGAGTGCTCCTATAGCTTAACGTGGTCGTTGTATCTTGGGAGATGATTGCCGAGAAACCGTTAGCATCGATGCGGGGCAAATTCATCTTAAGGACAAAGTGTCAAACACTTGCCTTGACCGATCACATCACTTGCATTTCATCTTTCTTTTCCGATTTCATTCTAATTTAGTATTTTGATTTCGAAAAATAACTAATATTCTTTTGATTTCATACAAGGTTTGAATTAAAGAATGATACGCGTTCAAGATTGGAAAGTGATGAATCTATATTTATTTATTGGAAGTCGGTAATCACTATTTTGTCTTCTCAAATCAAATTGCGGTAAATCGAATTTTGATTTCACAGTATATTCTTGATTAATATAATATGCACTTATCGGTGTAATATCCTCAACAATAACTTTAAAAGAAATATTAAAATGAAATCATTACGATAAATGAAGAAACGATATGCAGAAACTGAAAATTTGAGAATGCGTTAGGTTAATTCAATCGATTGAAGTGCCTATGAACTCAGCAGAGTCAGCACGACTCATATTATTTTGAGGGTGTGTTTGAGCCACATTATTTTGGAAGAATGTATTCTGGAATGGTAAATTGATGGAAAATTTGTGATTGAAAAAGAAAGAAAAATTATTGATATAATGGAAAATATTATTTTATTGAAAATGTATGATTGAAAATGAATAGAAGAATGAGAATGAAAATGAAAATTTTAATGTGTACCAAATAGGGGCTGAATGTAAAATTATACGAGGTCCAACATGATCTATGACGGGGCACTTATATTACAGACGTCAATTACGTTTTGAGTTCTAACAATTATGAACAGTTACTTTTTTTTCTTTCCAATGTACCAATTTAAAAAGTACAAATAAGAACAACAAAATCGAAGGGAAAGATGATGAAATGTAGTAAAAACTATCCGACTATTTTGATACAGTGAGTAAAAGCAAAGAAGCTAATAGTAAACATCTAACGCGGTTGGAGAATGTGTGGGCTATTTAGCCCTTGTTTGGGTATTTTGAAATAGTAAAAAGTTGGAGAATGTGTGGTTAAAAAATAAGAAATTTTTTTCGATTTAGGTGTAAAATTATTTTATAAAAGAATGTGAGGTTGAAATTGAGTATTGAAAAAATGAGTTTTTATAAAAATGAAGCCCAAACATGGGTTAAGAATCACTAACGCGGACACGAATGTCTAACAGAATACGTGTCGAATATGTCAACACGTGATTTTTGGAAAAAGTTTCGACATTACATGTTGCCGACACATTATTTAAAATGCTATTTTTTTATAGTTATTTTGTCTATTATAATTGAAAAATAAAGAGATTTGGCTTCCTTTACAAATTTGACTTTTAATTAGGAAAAAATGGTTAATTATAATTAAATCTGAGTATAATTTGATTTGGGTCGGTTTTGACTCCAACCTAAAACCAAAACCAAATTAGGAATATATATAACTTTGTTTTTTATTCGTACAACCTATAGCAACTAAAAATAGATTTTTGAAAGAATAAAAATCATTATCTTAACCTGCATTTTCACAATATGTAAGTTGTAATTAACGAATTAGAACATAACATGTAATTAAAAAGATTCAATGTTGTAACTAACACATAACCATAGATCCACTCGCAATTTGCATTTTCAGAGGCAAACTTATCACAAGTAAAACAAAACTTACCAACTGGAATAGAAGACAACAATATTTATAAAGCACATAAAATAATATTAATGTTTCCTTGAAAACGTCTTTATAAAACAAAGTCATTATACTACTTAAAGAGGCAGATTGGGCACCTCCACTTTGAGGAGAACATTATTAAGCTTTTGATTTTTATTTTTCTTTAAAAAAAAATGTGAAAAGTGGGTTGGGCCGGTTTACCAGCATTTTGAAGCTTTAGACCATGATCGAACTGACCCACCACGATTTTGTTTAAAATAAAACCAAACAATTAACTGTCTCAAACTGACCCGATCCGATTTGATTTGATTGGCTTGGCCAATTATTTGATTTTTTTTACCCAGACCTAATTAGCCCTTGTTTGGAAATAGTATCTTCAATAATTGCACTTTTGCAAAACAATTAGCCCTTGTTTGGGCTCTATTAAAATTTAATGCATTTTTCTCTTTTACATTTTCAATAACATATTCGCTAATAAAATAATATTATATATAAATTCAATTTTTTTTAACCATATATTTTCTAAAAAAAACTACTATGACAAAATATATTTTTTTCTAAAGTTAAATTTTAATGGAGCCCAACATGGGTTTAGAGTTTAGGTTGCAGACGACATGCTTTTCATAAAATTTCGAATCATTTCAAATTTTTTGGCCCTTATTCTTGTCCACATTCTCATTCTCGGCATCATTTTCAGGGCAATCAAAACCTAGGCACGAGACATTTGAGAATCATCTTCAAAAAAATATAATTTCATGTATATAATAACATAATTATTTTCTATATTTTTTATTGAACAAAATTATCAAAAATAAATTTCTTTGCAAATTTTCCAAAAGTTTGGATTAAGCCTTTATTAAAACTCCCAAGTTTTATAATAAGAATGCATTTTGGAATAATAGATTAATGGAGTAAGGTTAAAAAAATAAGAAAATTTTTTGGATTTGTGTGTAATATTATTTTATTGAAAAATGTCTGATTGAAAATATGAGAGTAAAAAATGTATTTTAAAAATAATGGAAATTGAATATGGACTTAGTTTCACTACTCCATTTTTTTCAAAAACTTATTTTCAACCATACGATATTCTCCCATAAAATAATTTTTCATGTAAATCGATTTTTTTAAGTACACATTTTTCAAAAACTCACTATTTTAAAACACATTTTCTTATAAAAATGGGGCTCAAACAGGGCAAGTGCCCCCGTTTGGCCTTCATTATTCCTCTTTGAATTATAATTTATTTTTCTCTTTTTTTATCAATCACACATTTTTCAATAAAATAATGTTATGCATAAATTTTAAAAAAAAGTTTTAAATTATATATTCATCAATAAATTAATATTTCTCTCGTCAGTCCCGTTCTCCTGCCAACGACGGGCAAGCTTATAATGCCCACTCGGAGAGAACCCAACGTGGGGTTCTCACATTTGGAGAGAACCCCACGTAGGGTTCTCCTGCCACATCAGCAGGTGGGCAGAATAAGCGTGCCCGTCGCGAGCAGGAGAATATTTTCGTTTCTCTCGTTATAATGTGAAATAATGAGACGGGCCGATGCTTCATAGAAGGAAAACAAGAAGAAAAAAAAATGAAGAAAAAGGTCCCAAATGTGACGAGATGGATTAGTTATGAGAAAGGACAATCAACCCATCCAGTCCCCAACTTCTCAGACCATTTGATGAGAGTGTTTGTGTGTCTGTTTTGACAGGCAAAAAAATAATGCAGTCCAGCACACACACACATACATTTGATTTGATTTTGCTGTCATAATGTATATCTTCTTTTTCTGCTTATTATTATACAGCATACGCATTCGGGTACCTCTTTAAACCGAACTGTTTCTTTCTTGTTTCTTTTACCAATCCCACGTGTGCTTTCTGAGCAACACCTCACGTGTCAAACCTTACCCTTCTTTGACACTTTCCGACCTACTATAGCAGTAATATTAATAGAAGAAAACCTGCTAAAAATATTTTCATGTGCCTATTGGAGATTGCAGGAAACTCTCCGTTTGAAATTTTTTGTGCGAGAAATCTGCAATCGTCAAGATCTGTTAGGTATATCGTTAAAAACAATAAAAAATATCAAAATTAACAAGGAATAATTACGATTTTAGTACCCAAATTTTTTATTTTTTGACAAATTAAATCAAATTTTTTTATGTATACCGCCAACGATCTCAAATCTTTAAAATTTTATTTTTCACAACACTCACTTAATCTTCTTCGCCAAAAATATAAAAAAAATAAAAAAAGGTTGCTCTTTAAGGTCCATTAACGAAGCTTCCCAATTCCACCCAGAAAATGATCCCCACCCTACAATACAAATCTTCATCCTATCGGGCCAGAGCAACATGGCAGGCCGCAACGGCGTTGACGAGCAGAAAAAATGGGACAACGTTATATTATTCAAGATAGAGATCCACAAAAAATGTACCAGAGGGTTTTGATTATAAACTCTACAATCAAAATGATATAAACAAGATTCTGGGTCATAAGCCTTCGTGTATTCCATTTAAGGATTCAGCCTGCCAATGCTTTGGCTAGATGGCGTAGAAGAAGAAGTATATATTTACCATTGATGATTATTGTTTTGTAGGACAAAAAACCCTGATTTTACATTTCTAGATTTGTTTGCTTTTGGGTTTCAAATTGGTCTTGATATGTTGAATTATAATCTCAAACACTGTATTTTGTTTTGTATGTAAAAGATTGGATTTGAATTTGTAGATTCATATGATAATTTCTTAATGATTTTGGTTTTGAGGAGTATCTCAGAGTTCTGAATGTAATTGGATTGAAAAATGCTATTCATCCCCAGTGAGGATGTATCCCAAGTCTATGTGGCATTAATATGGCATTAAATGATAGGTGAAATTAAATGATTTATTTAATTTCACCTATCATTTAATGTCACATAGACTGGGGATGCATCCCCAGTGGGGATGAATAGCATTTCTCAATTGGATTTTCTAGATTTTGATTTTTGTTTAGGTATGGTTGAAGGTGGTGAGGAAGATGAAGCAGGCAGGGTTGGGTTGGGTTGGGCCAAGGAGGAAAATAAAGTTTTAAAAGTTTGAAATTGAAGGTAACACATATAAAAAATTTGGGTACAATTTGTGAAAAAATAAAAAGTTTGGGTATTGAAATCACAATTATTCCTTTTTAATTGACATTTTTTACATTTTTTTTTAACGGTAAATCTAACGAATCTTGACGGTAAAAGGGGTTTTCACACAAAAAATTTCAAACATAAGGGGGTTTTCTACGATTTTCAATAGGTAGGAGGTATATCGCACATGAAAACATTTCTAGAGGGTTTTCTACTATTAATCACATTAATATTTGTTGATATTGCCTTTTTGCTTAGTGAACTGAGTTTTTGTGCTTATTACTTTGCTCTTGTAATGAAAATAAAGTGATCCACGAACTTGCTTCTTTTATTGGAATACACCAAAGTCAGTACTTACACAAATTGTATCTCCATTTTTTTCACTAAAAGTTTGCAGTGACCTAAGTTAATGTGAGTCTATTTTTATGCCAAAAAAGAAAGAAGGAATGGGGTTATATAAACCCGGGAACCGATAGTAGTTTATAAACAAATTGGTTTGTTGGTTGCGATGAGGTTGTTGCTCTCCACCTAATCAAGGAGTAGTACAAGCACATCACGTATTTAATCACTTGGTATAAAAGTTTAATTTGTTATAGACAACACGACCCTATGTAAAACAGTGCAAGGGACTACTCCACAATATATTGCACGTACATACACGTAAGGTCCACATTTGACTAGTGGCATGTGCTAATTAATACCCGAAGAGGTTACACACAGAAGAACGCAAAGAAATAGGTGAAGGAGGTAATACAAAGTGTCCCACTAAAACAGTGCAAGGGACTAGTCCATGAGATTCTGTTGGGTCTGTTCCCTTGAAAATAAAAAGCTTGATGATGCTTATAATTCTACTGCCACCCCAAAAAGCTCCCAACATACAAGACAAAATGTAACCAGTAACATGGGATAGCAAAATCTTAGGACACTGGTCTGTGTGCGTGCGCGTGCTCATGCTCACATTACAAGAAAATATGGCTTCCCAACTAACCAAAAAATGCTCTTTTACCGACTAATAAAAATTAGGAGGATGCTACATGTACAAAATCTTGTACAAAGTGGCCAAGTGGCGCCCCACTATTGGAGGGGCGCCTGACGCAACAGGCGCCCCTCCAATAGTGGGGCGCCACTTGGCCACTTTGTAATCCATTTTGTACAAGATTTTGTACATATAGAGAAATCCTAAAAATTATTACTTGGGCATACCTTTGCCAACTAATTTTCCTAGTCAAAGAAAATCGTCTTTATCGACCATTCTTTTCCCAGTGAACCTAAAATTAGCCACTGAAAACAACATTTACCGACCAAATATATTACTTGTAGGCCTATACTATACATATTTGCCGACCACATTAGCCTCCGTTTGGTAACCATTTTTCTACAAAAAAATGCATTCTTTGTGTCAAATCACACCTTTTTTGTGCCTCTTTCCAGCCATGGACTCCACTTGATGTGAAAGAAAAAATGTATTATTTAAAGAAAGAATGGCTCCCAAACGGAGCCTAAATGAGTAGATGAATATCTTATTTTTGGCCCAAATATTTTGCGAATGATTTACCGCCGTAATAGTTACCGACATAATTCACTTCGTTAAATTTTCTTCCCAACCAATATGGTATTGGTTATCAAAAATATCTATATTTTTTTTGTCTAACATGTATTCTGGTCGGTAAAAATATTTGCTGGTTAGAGTTTGGCGACCAGTTGTCAACCAACATTTTTTGTTGGAGATTAGTTTTACTGGCTAATAGTGGGCCATTAGCGACCGAGTTTGTGATCAGTAAAACTCTGCGAAGAGACAGAAAAAAAATGAAAATTATGAAACATCAATTGTTATTTGTTATTACAAAGTTGAAACAACAATGTAAAAATTAATTAGATGTATAGCATCAAAGTCAGTTAAGTTTGTCCGGAAGGCACAGAACCAAATGGACAGCTCCCTTTGGTGCCAAGGGACATCTTGTGTCGAATTGGCATTTTCTAATTTCTATCCTACCCCACCCTTTCCACCCCCCAACCCAACAATTTTTTGTCTTCACTAATTAGATTAAATATAGGGTTGCCCCCTTCAAATGTTTTCTACTATGCCTTTTTGTATTATTACAGATAATCGACGTTTGTTCAGATGTTTATAATTACTTGCGACAATAAAAATGACTACACGCTATCATATCATTAATTTCAAAGAAATATCTATCTGGATATAAAATATTATAAAAAATAGTATGTCCATTTTTGTTTTTTAATAAAAATAATCTCGAAATCCCGCTGGAACTCTAATTAAAATTGCACTCTTAGTCCATAATGATGTGGAGATAGGTTTCCGTTTCATGAACCGAATCTCTCAGTTGACTCCAAACGCATTTGAGCCATTTAATCAAAACAAAAATACATTACGAAATGAACCCACATATAAAAATAAAAAGTGGGTTGTTATAAATTTGACCTTAACTATAAAATGACATAATTCGAAAAAACCTTGAATATGGGATTAAGCTCTAAACAGGAAATTTGAAACCCGTTAAAATTACTTTTAAGAATTGACAGTTCGAAACAAGATTTGCCGATTCATGTAAATTTATATATATATATATATATATATATATATATATATATATATATAAAGAATTGACAGTTCGAAACAAGATTTGCCGATTCATGTATATATATATATATTTTTTTTTTTAAACCACCAATTCAACAATTTGACCTTTTCTGAATCCATTTTTAAAACATTTTGCACCTTTTTTATGGCCTTCTCGGATGGCATCAAAGTGCCAAAAACCATTTAATTACTCAATCAAAGATGAAGTAATGTAAGGGAGTGACAAGGTGAAACACTTCGACTACTGAACAAGGATTCATCCTATCCAAAATAGTTTCATGTTCAAGGTGTGAACTGAGACCAGAATGTCACGAGAACAAATCTCATCCTCTAATTAAAAGATTGTCATTTCACTGAAAAAAATAAAGGATAGAGAACAAAAAGTAAGTGGTTTACACTGTGAAAGAGTGATGTCAAGCTTGAGTAGTAATATCAAAATCATATCAATAATTATTTACTTCAAACAGAAAACTCGTTAGAGAGAGAGAAAAAAAAACACAGGTTTCTTGTGTTTAGTTGAGCGCTCCATGGGGGCTTATTTCCGTGCCTACACGAGAGAATACATGTGATTGCACGCACTCCAACCCCAGGTGTCAAATTGCATTGAGCAGTCCAGCTCAAGCACGGATATAGTCCCCACAACAAGGATGGATCAGGCTCAGTTGGAGTGGTGGTTGGTATACTTGGGCCGTGTTGGAATGGCCTATTATAAACTTTGTTGTTCAGGTTGTCGAGAATTATAAAGAAAGTTATATTTGGTTAGCTTAGCTCGAGATTCGATTGACACTTTTCCAATTCTCCAACTATCCCTTGCAAACACACAACAAATGCTATAAAATTTCATATGATTTTCTTAGGTGCCTCTCTCTTTAATCTCAAACGATGATACACGAAAATATCATCAATCTACAAAACAAGCATTTGGGTTCTTGCATTTCTGGCCGTAAACCACTCAATAATTTCGTCTAATTTCACGTGTCAACATCACATATTAGTCGAACCTAAATGAATCCAATGTACATGACGTATCCCCTTTACTAGAAAATTATTTCATCCAAAAAAAAGGAAAAATATTACAATTTTCAAGGCAAAAGTCAACAAATTTGGTTGTACAACAGAGCCCTAACATGGAATGTAGTAGTAATCTATTTTGTAGACAAACAAGTAGGGTGAACAATGGAAAAAAATTCAAAAGCATATGATACTAAATGCAGACAGTATAAAGTAACAAAAAACTGTCCTATGATCTTCATAAACAATCAGTATTCTGCAACAGCATTGATGCAGAAACATCAGAAAAACGATGACAATTAAATAATAATACTAAAAATAGCAAGTAAAGGTTGATTTTTTACACTTATCCATGATTTGCTAGATGTTAACAACTCATTGCAGAAGATGTAAATTGTAAAATGAACCCTATGATTTTTTTAGGGTTATACATGCAGATCTGTACTGTACTGAATGCCTATACCTATATAGCTGACGTCAACAGTAACATATGGTACAGTTTTGATCAGAGAGACACTGATACACTGTTTAGGTTAAAAGACAAGAAGAAGATGGGGGTAGTTTCGGGATTTAGAGATGTTTACGTACAGTGATGTAAACGCGTAAAAAGTTATGTAACTGTACCTACTATATTGGGGGTGGGGTGGGTAGGGTGGGTGATGAAGAGAAAGGACAGTCTTCGATTTTGTTTGAGATTTTCATTCAAGTGATTGGGAAGGGACATTGAGGAGTCTGTAACTCTGCATTCACTATGCTGTATAAGATTTTGAATCAAGCCTATGTTGGTTAAGCATTATTTCAAAATACATTATTTCAAAACTCATTTTCAATCATATAATCTTTAATAAAATATTATTTTTTATCACATCAATAATTTTTCCTTACTTTTTAACCACATATTTCCAATCATATCACTATTTAAAATATATTTTTTTCTCAATAATATCTATCAAACACACCATAAACTATTGTACCAGTGAAATATATATAAAACATTGACAACATCGCATTGACTGGTTTAACTTTGTGTATTGTCCAATATTCAATGAAATCCTAAGAATCGATAATTTGTCAAAAAAAAAAAAACTGTCGAGCATT
The DNA here is from genome assembly GCA_035079005.1 of Fraxinus americana. Taxonomy (NCBI): domain Eukaryota; kingdom Viridiplantae; phylum Streptophyta; class Magnoliopsida; order Lamiales; family Oleaceae; genus Fraxinus; species Fraxinus americana. Next base: position 31,713,770 of record CM068707.1, read on the forward strand.
TTTGTAAGGATAATTTTTGTTGTACATCATCTTCCCCATCAACCCTCCCTCTAATGAAAGAGTGTCAGGTGTCCATTATGTATACCTTGATGTACAAGGTGATGTACCAATAGCATTACCCTTTTTTTAAACATAGCATGATTGTAAAATTTTCATCCCACCCCTCCCCTAACCTCGACTCCCACCCCAGACATATACAACAAATGAGAATAGAAAGAAAAGGATTGTTCCTGTCCACGGGCATGGTATCCTAGGTCATGCTTCTAAGTGACAAAGCTAAGCCAAATTGTTAGAGTTTGTTTGATAGGTAAATGTGAAAAGGAATTTCAATTTAATTTTAGTTGGAAAATAAAAATTCATCAAATTCATAAGAATTCGTTTTCTATGAAAATAAAGAAAATGCAGTTTAAAGTGGTTGTACATTGGATATCGATTTTCATTTTCACGTTTCAATCAAACGGTCAAAGTGGAATTCATTTTCCTCGAATTTGATTATTTTCATGAAAAATGTGGCAATCAAATAGGGCTTCTTTTCACCCTTGTCATATGCAATTATGCTAAGAAATGGTTTAAAACGATGTTTAGTTTTGTTAAGTGATTAACTCGAGACTGAGAATTTAAACTCGGGAGAATCTTTTTGACAAAATCCAATCTTGTATTCAGCATCCCCAGTGTTTTCAATTTTCCTCAAATCGAATTAAGAAGGGAAAAAACGATTTTCTGCATAATTAGGTCTTTTGAGACTTTGTTCACCAAATAGAAACTATTTTAAGGCACCGTAAACTCAGACTGCGGTAAAAGGTCAATCAAAATTGGATAATGCTAGAAGTACATCACCATCTACATAATGGTGTACATAATGCTAATGTGGCAATCATCCGACCTTTAATTCAAATTTGACACTGACACATCAATGACTGGATGATTGACACATTAGCATTATGTACACCATTATGTAGATGGTGATGTACTTCTAGCATTATCCATCAAAATTTATGTGAAGTCACAATCTTGGATTCGTCCCGTTTGACCTTCATTAAAATTATAATTTATTTTTATCTCACTTCTTATCAATCACACATTTTTTAATAAAATAATATTACATGTAAACTCAAAATATTTTTTTTCTCTTTTAATCATACATTTTTTAAAAAAATATTATTTTAAAAATTGTAATATCAAATAATGAGGTCACACGGGGGATTGATTAGACTTTTTGCCCCCTACCAGTACTTTGTAGTTCAAAAACCAAACCAATGACCAAGTTCTTCTAGTCTAGAACCTGAAAGTGTAAAGCATACGCAACAAAGCTGATTGCTTCTATGATAAAATTTCGTTAAATTTTTATCAACTTTTTAATTCGTCAAACTTCAATTGAATCGCACGTTCAAGGGAGTTCACAACTTTTATCGATTTTTCAATTATATATTTCATCAAATTTAATTAAATTATGCAAAAAAAATTTTTATCAAAAAATTTGTCGAACGGACTTTTAATTTGAACCATTAATTTTCACTTGCACCAATGAATGTTTCTGCTTATCATTATTATTGTAGTCCACTAATCTCTGTATCACGAAACTGGATCTTTTATTCATTCAAACAAGTTAGTTGTTTGAGTTGGAATGTTTATAACCAAAAGGGGAAACAATCTGCAAGTTAAGATTTATGTTATTCATCGTCAATATATAAACGAGATTAAAAACTGAGACATTTCGTCAAGGAAAAGACAAAATAATGCTGTTCATTATGTCATCAGTCTCAGAATTCATTACAATTCCAAGAACCGAAAAATAAAGCCATGAATCCCTAATGTCAGATTGTTCGTGTAAGCATTACATCATTCAGATTATCTTTATATAAGCTTAACAGATTTAGGGTTCTGTTCTTGGTTGCAATTGGAGGGACAGATTTAAGGAACCATTCAGTATTCGTACAGTTGATGCAATGTACAGAAAGTCTATTAATGGAGGCATGAGTCATAACATAACCTAACTGACCTACCCTAAAATCTATAATCTATCTAGTCCTGCAAATCGTATTCTCTGAAACATTGATATGAACAATTTAATCTCCTTTGACTATTGTACTCTCCATTAATCCCATGAAAAAAAAACTATCCAGATTGCAAGCAACCTTTTTTAAGGTCCTGTTTTATAGTATTTCTTTTTCACGAAACTAAGAATTAATTTTTCATTTTCCACAGTTTTCATCGTTTTTCTTGGTTTTTGAGGCACCACTTTTGTGGAAAAAGCTTTTTCTAAGCAACTTTTTCCTTTTTTCTTTATTATTTTTTTGCAATGTATTTTAAAAAATAAAATAATTTGACTTATTTAAGATAAAAAAATTAGGGAGATTTGATTTTTGGTCTAGAATCGAACCAAACTTGTCGATTCAGATACACATTCGTGTATTTAACTTAAAAAGCACCGTTTGATTCGATTCGATTCGGATCGAATTCTATTCAAAAGTTTTGTCCAAACCTAGTAATTTCAAACAAATTTAAACATAAAATATATTTATCAATGTTTAGAAGTGTAAGATATCTTCTAAACTTTACCACGAGGAGCACTTTAGTGCCGATATCTGCAAAGTTGTAATCTGAATGTACTTTCTCAAATTTTATCAACTCTTGAGAGTACACATCTATAATAAAATGCAATCTAACATCTATATATTTAGTGTGTTAATTAAATACATAATCTTTACACAGATGAATATCATATTGACTGTTAGAGAATACAATCAGATTATTACTTAAAACATCTAATTCATTAAGCAGACCTCTAAACTACAAAACTTCTTTCATAGCTTATGTGGAAGCAATATACTGAGATTCGGTGGTAGATAAAGTAACAAGATGTTGAAGTAGAGACTTCCGACTCTCACAAGAGTCACATAAAGTAACAACATAAGTGGAAACAGATTTACCATTATCCTTATCACCACTATAGTCAACATCTGTGAAACCTTTAAATTTCACCACCTCATTAGTAGATTTATAAACTAACCCCACATTAAAAATACTCTTCAAGTACCTAAGCAGCCACTTTAACGCTTCTCGATGTTTGGTATCAGGATTTAGACATGTACTTATTTAACACACACACGGAGTGAAAGTGCATAATGGAACAAATGACATTAGAATAAGAAATATTACTATAAAGTCTTTTTCTTCATCATATGTGATTGTTCTTTTGACAAAATAAACTAATTTTCAAGAAATAGGTTTACAATAAAGTATGCCAATTTTTTTCAAAACTTTAAGTACATAAGGAGTTTGATGCACACCAAAACAAGAATTAGGCATATCCCGGTTAATCTCCATACCAAGGATCCTCTTACCATGCCATAGGTCTTCTATGTCAAATTTATTCTCTAATTCCATTTTAATTGTGTTTACCTCCAATTAATAACACCTCATCTACATAAAGTAACAAATATACACACTCTTTATTGGTGCTGTGGTGTATGTAGTACAAGTAATGGTCAAACTCATTACTCTTGAAGCCAATAAATAACATATAAGAATTAAACTTTTTATACTATGAGCGTGGAGGCTAGTTTAGCCCATAAAGAGATTTTTTTAAAAAACACAAATGATCAGGTTTAGATTTACTTTCAAAACCTTTAATTTGATTCATAAATTTTTTCTTCAAGATCACCATGTAAAAATAATAATTTTGATATCTAGTTGTTCAATTTCTCAATCATAGTTAGTAACAAAAGTAAGCATGACCATGTACTTAACAAATGGCGAAAAGATATTATTATAATCTACCATTTCCTTCTATTTGTAACCCTTGGCTACTAACCTAGATCTCATTATATCTCATAGGCTCACTCTCAGTAGTTACATCTTCTACCTTATAGATCCAGTTGCATTACACTAAGGATTATCCTAAGGTTTATGAATTAAATATCAAGTTTGATTTTTCATAAGAGAACTTATCTCTTCTCTCATGGCACATTGTCATTTCTCAATTTTTTTTTCACTCATCATAGCCTTTTCATAGGTGTTGGCTCCTTATCAACTAGTTCTTGATAACTAGTGGAGGCTATGATATAATCAGACAATCTTTAGAGTTCCCCGTTCGGTCTTTTCTCTCTATCTCTAACTAGTTGGCAATCAACTAGAGGGTCTTGGTCGATAGGATTGTTCTCAACAATTTCCTTATCACCTTCTATTTCTATGTCCTACTAATTTTGTGTATTACTCTCCACGTCGCTTAATGTGTTGGTATGTGGACACTCACTCGCTCCATCTCAATTAGGACTCCTTCCTAACAGTTTCTTGTTATTCCCCACTCTCTATGCAAGACATCTCTAACTCATTAAATGTGATTTCGCGACATGATTATTCTCACAAGCCTTCTGACGCCTATACCATAACTTATATCCCTTAACTCCCTCGGGATAGCCTAAGAATACACTTCCTAGCTCTAGGTTATAGTTTTTTCTCACTTTGATGAGAGAAAACATTACAGTCAAAAGTCCTAAGTATAGAATAATTAGCACATTTATTGTACTATATCTCGTACGAGTATAACCATTTAAAGCATCAGATGGAGTCATATTAGTCAAATAACATGCAGTCATAATAGTTTCACCTTAAAACCATTTCGGCACATTAGAACTTAAAATCATGCATCTAACTTTATCAAGCAAAGTACAATTCAACTTTTCAGCAACCCCATTTTGCTGGAGAGTGTAAAACACCGTCCTATGTCTAGTGACATCGGATTCATTTTGCAAAACTCGAGACCATTATTAATACACAAATATCTTATTTTTGTACATCTCTAGTTCTCTACCTTAACTTTCCAATTTTTTAAATTCACGAAAGTTTCAGAATTATGTTCCAGCAAATAAACCCACATATGTTTGGAGAAATCATCAATAATAGACAAAAAATATTTGTTATCACCAAAAGTGGGATCGCTCATCGAACCCCACAAATCAGTATGAATGTATTCTAATATTCTAGATATTTTGTATTTGCCAAAATGTAAATGATATTCTATGATATTTATCAAGCACACAATGTTCGCACAATAGCATGTCGACACCTGACCATTACCAAACACGCCCTTATCGTTAAGGAACTTAAATCCGTTAACACTAAGTGAGTTAAATTATTATGATACTTCTGTATATGATCAATGTTAGTGATAGTGGAATTTAAACTAGTCGTCACCTCAGTATGCATGATGTATATGTCATTATTCCTAGCAGCCTTAAATCCTCTAAGTGTTCATTTAGACATTTTTAAAACCCCATCAACAAGTGCAATAGTGAAACCTTACCCCACAAAAATTAGATTCCTACCGATGTGTGGAATGTACCTAACTTCTCTTAGTGTGTGTACAAGTCATTGTCAAATCTAGAAATCACACTATCAACGCCAATGATCTTATATGTGACTCTACCCCATGCAACTACACGTCCATGACTGGACTCATGCAAATGATTAAATTGCAATTTACTAGAAGTAACATGAAAAGAAGCGTCGTAGTCAAAGATCTACTCATGCATATGAAAGTTCATAGATAGGTTCATTTTAGCTGGTTCAGTATCTAATAACATGTAAATGTCCCCAAGTTCATCTATTAGAACATTAATGTTTGCCTCAATGGGTTCTCCAACCCTCTTATTTCTCAACTTATTTTTCTCTTTGTGACACTCCTTAAAGAAATGTCCTAATTTTTCACAATCGTAATATTTCCTATCCTTTGCCTTCCCCTATGACTTACATCTACATCTCCACTTTTTTTTTGCCACCACTATTTTGCCCCTCACCACCCCTAAATTGATATCTATCCCTCATTTGGTAAATCTTTCCTACTTTTTTCTCGTTTCTTTCAACTTTCATCTCCCTCTCCCTACTCATTAAGAAATCGATGACTATATTGGATGTAAGGGTCCTTCTCTCATATTTGATTGTATTTTGACTTTCTTATAGTTATCACGAATGTCATTCAAAAGAATAATTGCTTTGTATTTATCAAAAAAAATTTCACCAGAATTTGTAATATCTTGGACCATTTATTGAAAACTTCAAAATTGTCATCTAAATCTTTTGAGTGATCAATTTTGAAATTGAAAAATCTTTCAAGTAAGAAAGTTTTTTGGGCATGGATTGATTCAAATGAAGTTCTTCAAGCTTTCTCCAACTTTTTTGGGCAGAATTATGTTTTCCAACTTTTCGTAAAACAAAATCAAATAAGTGCAAGATAATAGAGGTATAAGCAAGTTTGTCAAAACTCCATTTTCTAATCTTCAATCACAGGTGTAGAAGAGTATTATCAACGACTTTTGAAACCTTTTGTTGTACTAAAATCCATTTCATTTTTTGTTGTCAGATAGAAAATTACTTTACAGTTAAAGATATCCAAATCAAAATGGTGCGCAGACATCTTAACAGATAAGATATGTAGCACGTGAAAAACCTTCGTAAAGATAACCACATAGAGAATGTGCTAAATGTCGCAGAAATACATCGATCTAGATTTCTAGTAATTCGTGAGATTCAAGATTTGGATTCTTAAGTAAGGGGCAAAGAGAAGCATGTAGGAATGCCGACCATAATGGAGCCAGAAGAAGATCGGGTAGGAGTGAAACACCTTTTGTCGGGTACTTGTCTGATCCTTCTAAAGAAACTCCAAGTTTAGTAAAACAGCAAGCCTTAAGCACTTGTACAATGCTCAAGTCAAGGCTCCTTCCCACTCGTTGCCCAGAGGTGCTGGTTCGAATCCAGCTCGTGATAGATCAAAACCAAAGTAAAGCGCAGCACAAAAACAAGCAAGTATTAAATAGTTTGACCGATCGGGGAAGGGATGGAATGATAAGAATTAAAGCCCTACCCACAACTATGAATGACGTCGACCATAGCGGAGGAGGAATGGTTAGCCTATCCCTCGGTATTGGGTCAAGATACAAAACTTGGATTAGAAACGTTTAATTGAAATGATTAACATTTTTGTGAAAAATAGTTTTTGATCAAGGGAATTTTCAAGCTGGTAAAGTACAAGGTAACAATTCTAGACAAAATAAACTCATAAATAATATGGAATTAAGCAACAATCAATATATCCGCAAAAATGATAAAATCACAAATTAGACGGAATTAGACATGTAATCCTAATTTTTAGCAACATGTAAGCCGCAATCCTATTGATTACCCCACATGATGACCTGCTATTGCAGAAATTTAAAGACTTCCCACTGATTTATTAGAGCCAACCTATCTAGGTCCGTACAAATAAGAGATGCAGATTTTAATTAAGAATTCGAGTCCTTATTTGCAAAATCAATAGTGGAAGATTACTGTAGACATAAAAAAAAAAGAAATAATAAAATAAATAAATAATGGGTTGGGTCAATTTAAATAATCAACCCAATTAAATTAAAACTTAATGAGCCCATAAAATTTTAAAGGCCCACCCTATTTTTTTTTTTCTAAATCCATAATTATTCAATTATAATCAATTTAGTTGAATTAATTATGTGATTACCAAAATTGGCCACGAATTTCTCCTATAAATAGGGTCAAATGTTCATTGAAGTGGGGGAGGCAAAAAAGTGTAGAAGAAAATCACGAAGTGCTGAAAAAATTCAAAAGCCGAAGGAAGAGAAGAAATCATCTCAACTCCAAGTCCGGCAAACACGAAGAACATCAAAATCTCCTTCAAATCAAACAAATCCTAGAAGATCAAAATCTTCTTCGAATCAAATCAGGATCAAGCCCAAATTTCGAAGTCCAAATCCAAGCTCTGAGACTCAAGTGTCAACAAGTCAAGTTCTCGGCAAATCAAATTCTCAACAATTCTCGAAGTCTCGGATTCAAGACACGTGACTCCTCGTCTTTAAACATTCAGATCATTAATCAGAGGGTTTTTGCAATTTTGCAATTACAAGAAGATTCTCATTTATTTGTATTTCTTAAAATATAATTTGTGACGTTTTCTGTATTTTAATACGCGAAATTCATCGTACAAATTTCTTGGCATGCCCGGTGGGACCTTCTTGTCCTCTCATCTTTTGATCTCAGAATTTTCAACTTTCAACCACTACATCAACAATGGCAAACGGACAAGCGAAGCAAACCATGACTCATCTCGAAGAGACACTTGCTGAACTGTTCCGTACGACCAGAGCCCGAACAAAAAGTGGGAAAACTCAACTGGTTCCACCACTAAAGAAGTTCTCCAACAAAGGAAGAATGAAAATTGCTTTCACAAAGCCAACTTCTCGTTCAACAGAAAAGACCAAGAGTTCGGCGAAAAATTCTCATTCGGGCTCCGTCTCCAGTGGCAGATCCTTGTCCGGATCCTCTCATACCACTTCTCTGCAAAGGTGGGGAGACTATAGTTCGTCTGAAGAATCACTTGAGCCAGTGATGGTCACGGAGGCGACCTCAGGCTCGGATGATCGAATCCAACAAATGACTTTAGCCATTGAAAAACTAACGAAGTCACTAGAAGAGAAAGACGCACAGGTTGTTGCACTCATGTACAAGCTAGAACTGCAAAATCTGGCGAAAGAAGATCAAGAAAATCCAGAATCTTCCAAAAGTAAGGATCTGGAAATCCAAGAACGCCAACAGAAACAAGATATACATGATCGAACAGTTGTCCAAAACATTTTGCGTGATACCACTCAACTTTCTGTTGGCTCTCTATCCGTCCACCAACTTCAACATATGATTGCGGACACCATTCATGCCCAGTATGGAGGTTCAATGCAATCTTCATTAGTGTATGCCAAGCCATATAGCCGTCGGATCGACGAGATAAAGATGCCACTTGGCTACCAACCTCCAAAATTCCAATGTTTTGATGGGAATGGCAACCCAAAGCAACACGTTGCTCATTTTATTGAGACGTGTAACAATGCAGACACTTACAATGACACCATGGTGAAACAGTTTGTACACTCCCTCAAAGGTGCTGCGTTCGAATGGTACACCGATTTACAGGCTGGGTCAATTGATAGTTGGGATCAACTTGAAAGAGAATTCCTAACACGTTTCTACAGCACCAGGCGGACTGTTAGAGATTTGAAAGAAAAAAAAAAAAAAAAGCCTACCCGCGTTCTGTGTTCTAGGCGACATAACTAAAAATTCGTCATCTGATGGTGTCTTCGAAAGACTGATGTTAATGTGAGAAACCCCAATGTCACCTTTTGAAGGATTCGGGACAGCTTGAAGCGGCATCGGTTTTATCGATCGTTTAACATTATATATTCGGGAAAGAGGAGTCTGAAATCAAAGTTCGTTGCATAAGACCAAATACAGGAAGCATTAAAAAAAAAAAGAAGAAAAGAAAATACCTGATCTCCAGAACTTTCAACTCCCAGAGTTAGAGTCTTTTTAGGTGCGTGGGACGCTCGATCTTCAGGACTACTGTGGTCTGGAATCAAAACTACCTCGGGCATCTTATCAGCAGGCTCAGAGGTGGGAGCAAACTTTATTAAGGGAACTTTAATTTTAATCTTCTTAATGACTCTTTCGTTTCGAAAGTCCAATTCCCTCTTTCGAGAAATCTCTTCGGAGATGATGTGTGGAGAACTTAGCCCTTTGGCTATAACCCTGTTCGGAACTGGATTAAGAACAAAGTCGCGGCTCTCACTAGAAAATAAAACCTGCACTTGAACCTTGGTCAAGATCGGTAACACTCGATTATTCCACCAAATTTGATACTCCACATCAACATTTTGATGAGTATCCTTCACATACTCTGGAATGTGAAATATAGATCCACTCATTGTTTGAGTCAGAGACAACCAAACGCGATACATATCGCCTGCATTGAGAGCAATATCCAACTTTCTTGGTGAGCCGGGAAGTTTTTGTCTAAAGCCAAATTGTCTTGCAAACCTATGAGGATTATATGCCTCGAGAATGAAAGGAGAGTTCCCTCGACGGTAAGAGACGAATCCGAACCGAATACTCATCATGAATTCTGAAGTATCTATAAACATTTGTTGATCGTCCACTCGTACGTGAGGATGGGACAATGAGGGAAATTGATTCCAGCAAAAGTCGTTCGCATCCATCCTTCCACGGATAAGGTCACGACAATCAACAACATTTTTCTCCCAAGACTGGAAAGCATTTAGTGTGCCAGCATATCTCTGAATTATAGGACGAGTATAACTCTTGTCCACATGAACATAAACACCTCGGACAAAATAAGTAGCAGCCCAAACATAAAGAAAATGTCCAGGAAATGAATGTGAAATCGAGCCAAGGTTCGGGTTTGATTGATGATTCGATGTCCGTGTAAGTCCTCTATAAATGCTCGCTAATATGGGAGGAACCAGGCTATAAGTGTACCCACCTGTCATTTTAGAAGATGCTTTAAAAGTCCCAACTCTCATACATTCGTCCCCAGATAGAAGAACGAAGCGACAAAGCCATAGGGAGAGATAAGCTGCTATTTCTAATTCCTCTTCCTCTTCTATAGACAAAGATATTGGCAAATCACCCCAATAACTCCGGTCCCTACGGAAAATATCTCTCGGCTTGTCTACAACCACGGGTCTCCGTACTTCCTTTGAAGCTCTTTGATGACGCCTTTTAAATGGATTAAGACTCATAGCAGTCTTATAATTTTTGTGTTGTCGAGGATGCTGGGCACAACCATTCTCGCGAAACCAGAAATTGATCCATTCCTCATGACTGACGCAATCAGATTCAATCGCATTCGCGATCAGTGCGAAAACATTAAAGAGATACAGACAAGACTTGGAGTGTTGATCTGTCAGCTCTGAAAGGCCTGGGACAACTTCTTCATAGTAATGACCCTCGATCGAAAGTCCACTTATCTCGCGGATATCCCAAAGAGAAATACCAACTTCACCACAGGAGGTCACAAAAGTGTTGGTTTCTGGACACCAAACCTCACAAAGAGCTCTGTAGATAGAATTTGGACGATGATAATCCTTCGTGGCGGAACTCACTGCAGAAGCTAACTGGCGGAGATTCCTCTTGAGCAGAAGTTTCTGGACCCATGAAGACCATTCCCAAAATTTTGGAAGAAAAGAAATTTCTCCACGACTGACAAGTGCGCTTCCCCATCTTACTTCTTTGCTATCAACCCTCTCACAAATTACGGCCTTTGGGACGCACTCAATGCTTTGGGAATGATGAGGCAGAAGACGCAAAAATGGAAGATTGCTAGATCGGCTGGACATGGCATCTTCTGGATTCTCGTGATATTCACTAATAATGGGCATGTGCAACTCCGAAAAGGGTTCCAAAAGCTCAGGAGAAGGATATGTAGTCGGCTTGTGGATGCTAAGTTTAAGCTCACCTCGTACGCCAGGTTGGGCATGGTACTTCACATCAGTATCTTTGAAACGGAGATAACTTTTGCCTTGACTTTTTAGCTTGACAATTTCGTGTATATCAGAATATACTCTATCATTAGAGTTCGTCTCGGCCATTCCTAAAAAAAAAGGGAGGAGAGAAAGACAGTTAGCAAAAAAAAAAAAGTAAATAAATAAATTTAATGGGCAATAAATCTTTTAAGTTCATTTATTGTCTAAATCATGAGCTTCTCTGATATGTAAATGGCCTCCAAAACAAAGTGCCCAAGACGGTCGAAGGAGTCGGTCCTTGGTCCCGAACACAAAGTGCCCAGGACGGTCGAAGGAGTCGGTCCTTGGTCCCAAACACAAAGTGCCCAAGACGGTCGAAAGAGTTGGTTCTTGGTCTCAAACACGAAGTGCCCAGGACGGTCGAAGGAGTCGGTCCTTGATCCCAAACACAAAGTGCCCAAGACGGTCGAAGGAGTCGGTCCTTGGTCCCAAACACAAAGTGTCCAGGACGGTCGAAGGAGTCGGTCCTTGATCCCTAACACGAAGTGCCCAAGACGGTCGAAGGAGTCAGTCTTTGGTCCCAAACACAAATTGACTCGAATGGCGAAACGTGGCAGCCTTTGGTCTTGAATTGGTTCATGAACAAATATTTTCTGAACCCATAAAATATCGCAACGTAAAATTTTACTCTACACTAAAAAAAAAAAAAAAAAAATCTCAAACCTCAAGATCTTTGACTTGTTCCAAAAGTTGAATCTGAATCCTGAAAAAAAAAAGGAAAAAAAAAAAGGAGAAACAAAGAATGTTAGTTACAATTTTTACAACAACAACAATAACAACAACAACAAAAAAAAAAGTACTGTTCACGTGAACAGTGTACGGCACTATTCAAGGTAACAGTGTCGTTCACGCGTTAAAATTTTTTTTTTTTTTTGTACTGTTCACGTGAACAGTACGTTTCCAAAAAAAAAAGAAAGAAGGAGACGAGACAGAGAAAACTCTAATCTTTCTTACCTATATTTTAAACTTGATCTTTTGTTTCAAAACCTAATAATTGATTCATATAAATAGCTAAATATCGGGCTTTGCTTGAGCCCAACTTACCATAAAACATAAAAAGGGCTGTTAAAATATATAAATAAATCAAGTGAATCAAGAATTGCGTAAAATAAATAAATCAAACAACAATTACGTCAAAAAATAATAATAATAATAAGAAAATCGAAAATCAAGATTTATTAATTTATTTATTTCATAATAAATTGATAAATCTTGAGGGTGCATTTGTAGACATAAAAAAAGAAATAATAAAATAAATAAATAATGGGTTGGGTCAATTTAAATAATCAACCCAATTAAACTAAAACTTAATGAGCCCATAAAATTTTAAAGGCCCACCCTATTTTTTTTCTAAATCCATAATTATTCAATTATAATCAATTTAGTTGAATTAATTATGTGATTACCAAAATTGGCCACGAATTTCTCCTATAAATAGGGTCAAATGTTCATTGAAGTGGGGGAGGCAAAAAAGTGAAAAAGAAAATCACGAAATGCTGAAGAAATTCAAAAGCCGAAAGAAGAGAAGAAATCATCTCAACTCCAAGTCCGGCAAATACGAAGAAGATCAAAATCTTCTTCAAATCAAACAAATCCTAGAAGATCAAAATCTTCTTCGAATCAAATCAGGATCAAGCCCAAGTTTCGAATTCCAAATCCAAGCTCTGAAACTCAAGTGTCAACAAGTCAAGTTCTCGGCAAATCAAATTCTCAACAATTCTCGAAGTCTCGGATTTAAGCCATGTGGCTCCTCGTCTTCAAACATTCAGATCATTAATCAGAGGGTTTTTGCAATTTTGCAATTACAAGAAGATTCTCATTTATTTGTATTTCTTAAAATACAATTTGTGACGTTTTCTGTATTTTAATACGCGAAATCCGTCGTACAATTACAAACTCCACAAGTTTTAAATCAAAGAAATTTCAAAAATTCAATTTCAATATCCATGCAGAGTCCGCAGCGATCACTTGAGCCGAAATAGCAAGGCTCTGATACCATTTTGTTGGAATATAATTCTTAGTCAATCAACACATAAAGTCAATTAACAAATAACAATGAAATTAAATTAAACCAATTGAAATTTCAAGAACAATACTTCCCTTTCATAAATCACGTTCAAACTTGATAATGGATCAACGGGTCTCAGATTAATCAACCCAAAGCAACAAGGTAACACCACAACATGATTAGACCTAAGAATATCACTTAACTAGGAAGGAAATCGACCCTAGGAGCATGAAGAGACCAAATAGCAAGCTGTTGGAACATGAACAGAAATACAAAGGAGAAAAGGGCTTAAACCAGTGGCTAACGGTGGTCAGGAAGTCGATGACCAATGCCGACAATGAGAGTAGGGAAAGCTCAAGGCAAAGAGCGTAAGAAAATCACCGAGAGAATCGCACAATAAAAAGAAAAATCGAGCAGTCGTGTGTTTGTAATTATTCACCCTAGTGGACGAAAGTCAACTATAAATAGAGTATCAAATAGGTCAAAATAGGGCCAAGTAAAATATAAGTGGGTCGAGCCCTAATCGCCCATAATTATCACATGTGAGATTCTAGATCCGTTTCGATTCTATGGGCCGTCACTAAAAACCTTGGGTCAATCATTATACAATATTCAATATTAGGCTCAAGGTCTATTGAATTAATCCCGACCCGATTTATCATCACCACCCTGTATTTATTTGTTATCAAAATGCCTAACATATGTCACTTCGTATAATTCAACATGACTTTGTATATAATTAATTGTTTTCTATTATGTATGGACGAATCTTTGAATTAATTATTGTTACTTTGAATAAGCTCTTGCATTGTAATCATTTTCTATTGGATTATAAGATGAAGAAAAATGAATGTTGAAGAGGAATTTCAATTCTTTTTGTCCAAGCTTCATTCCTTTAGTGTTGATTTGTTTATAGAGGATAAAATTGAAAGACAATTCGAAAAGCAAAAAATCATTGATCTAATGGGTTGAGAAGTACAACCCAATCTACACTACTGGTTTTTGGTAATTTATATTAAACGCAAAATACAAACGAGCAATGATTTGATTAGATGGTTTGGTTTCGGGTCGACCAGCGACGTGGGAGGAGGTCGAATGCCCTTAAATTATTATTAATTTGGAGGAAAAGAAATTAACTCATCCAGTAACGAAATTTCTCATAAAAACTATAAGACCTTGTTTGATTGGCATTATTTTTCAGGGAATTAGGAAAATATTTTTCACTTTCCACTTTTTTGACTGTTTGATAGGCAAAATTTTTCATAGAAAATATTTTCCATCTTTAGCCCACCCGTGTGCATTTTCCAACTTTATGATGAAAATTTTTTCCCACCTTTCTGGAATTTTTTTTTATTTTTTTGCAATGGAAACAAATGTCATAACTAATAGTAAAAAAAAAAAAAAAATTTACTTTAATGTACAATTTTTATGTAAAATAAAGTCAAACGAACACTAAATTTTGATTAAAAATATGGTTTTTTAGGAAACAATTTTTTTTCCTTTTTTTACTTTTTGACAATGGAAACAAATTTTATAACCAATTGTGAAAAAATCACTTTAAGGGATAATTTTCATGTAAAACAAAGCCAACGAATAAAAAATTTAAAAATTTTTCGGGTGGAAAATTATACCAATCAAACACACTTGAAATCATTTTTCCTACAAAATATTTTCTAGGCAAATCTTTTCCCTATAAAACATTTTCTTTCCACCAATTTTCCACCATTACAATCAAACGCACTCTAATAATAATGAAATTTCTCGTAATCCGTACGACCAAAAAAAAATCAAAATCAGTAAAAAAAAAATCCAAAAAGCAAGACCTTAAAGAATATGTACCAAACAAGTGCTCAACTGAAATTTTCGATCAAAATATTTGGGAACTTTGGTTAGAAATTGCACTCTTGTTTGGTCAATTAACTTAATTTAAATCTTTTAACTATTAAGAGCTGTTATTGGGCCTCATATAAGATATAAAAATTTAAAATTGATGACTTGATGTGACGGATAACGATCATATTTTTCATTTTTATGGATAAAAAATGTGAAACAAACGGACTGCGAGTTATAAAAATTTAACAAGGGATTAACTTTTTTTGCCCTCGTTCGGTTTGTATAAAAGTTTAGGTTTTAGTAGATTTTCATAAAAGTTGGTGAATTATATGGTTAAAAGTTGATAAAATGTGTGGTTGAAAATAAGTTTTTTTTTTTTAAATGAGTTTTAAAAAAAAAATCGAATGCCAAACAAGAGCTTTATTGAAACTATTTTGTTCCTCGTTAAAGAACACGTACAGCCCATTCAACCTATTTAGCCTCTCTATTTGACCAAAATTGTAATTCGTTTATAAATGGTAAAAATTGTAATCAAACATTTGATGGCCATTTTCCTTTCTTTTTTTTTTTCAAAAATAATGTTTTGAATTATGATTTTTAGAAAAATGTGTGGTTGTAAAGTAGGGTAAGTATTTGAACATAGAATATCTTATGGCGTGAATGTGTGGTTCAAATAAAAATGTAAAAAAAAAAAAAAATGTTTTCAAATAATTATTATTAAATAGGGACGAACTTCATTTGTCGATCACTCATTTTTAGTTATTTATAAATTAAACTATTTATAAATTCTTCAGACAAAATCTCAGGAAATCTGTCTAGAGGGACGTGCCTATTTCTCAAAAATTGAGGATGAATGGTGTCGATGTAATTAGGTGAATTCATGTCTCAGCCATTTTTCGAAAGTTGAAAACGAAATATTCCAATTTACCCTATTTTGCATGCAACCTTGACCTACACAACTTGAATCGTATTAGGACTGACCGACTGGTTCAAAAAACCAAGTTGAAGTTCGGCCTAGAAATCGAGACCCAACTTAATTAACTAGATATTTAACCCATGGAAAATTACTTAAAGAGTGCAGTCCATGGATTTCAAATTTTTTTTTTTTTTTGGCAAAAATTCTTGTAAAATATTGTAGACAATATCTTCCTAGAATCTTGGATGTGACAGAATCCTTACCTTAACAAAATGAATTACAATTTGAGAAAACAAATATTCATTATCCAAAGGAAATGTTTAACAACATCGGCCATTGCCTTCAGAAATTTTTATGCTCAACTGATATCCGGAAGACAATTAAAACTTTTCTGGTAAGTTTGATTAGTATAGTAATTTTGCGTAAAACTTTGGATAAATTGGGTTGTAAGACAAATACTCAATGTTGTTTTCTTCTTTTCAGATCGATAAAAATGTTTGTGTTTATACAATGTAATGCATGACAATATATAACATTTGTGTAACCATTGTAATAAATTTTTGATTACGTCTATTTTGATTACAGCATATTGCAGTTGTTGGAAAGAGAAACAAAAGTAAGAATTGGACGAAATTAGGTCATGTTGATCACCCTCATTTTCCATGGAACTAGGAATTTTTTTTTTCCATTTTCTAAAAAGTTGGCGGTTTGATAGCCAATAATTTGCCAGTAATTCATTTTCCTTCGGTCACTCTCACGCGCCCACTTTCCTGGTTTTTAAGGAATTTGCTTTCCTTTTGGTTTTGGTAGAAATCCGTTTTCCATTTTTTTTTTGGGTTAATTTCACAAATGGTCATTGAAGTTACCTGAAAATTTCAAAATGGTCACTGAAGTTTCAAAATTTCAGAAACGGTCACTGAAGTTTGAAATTTCTTTCAAAACGGTCACTGAATTTTCAAATTTTTTGGGTAAGTTTGAGGCAATTTTTCAACAACTTCCGACCACCAAAATCGCCGATTTCGGATACCGTTGGAAAGCCCACGATGTCCTCTTCAATTAACACCAAAAATCTCCCCAAAACTCCAAGTGATTCGGCCGGAATAAAGCCACGAAGTCGGCAACCGAAATTTTTTGTCATGCATTACAATGTCCTCTTCAATTACCACAAAGTGTTAGGAAGATGTTTTCTTCTTATTAATTTCATCCTAGCATCGTTTGACTTTGTTTTTCATACAAATTGTCAATTAAATGAATAGACTGAATTTTCAGTGATAATTTGTATGACTTTTTAAAATGAAACTCTATATGCTGGCTGATAATGTAAATGAATTCTTTTCTTTAGATAAACTCTTGAGATTCTTTTGTTTTTTTACGAAATATTATCATCATATCACACACCCTAAAAAGTAAAAATCCTTTAGGAGGTCAATTTAAGATCTTTGAACATATTCCTCAAATTGAGTATTCCCGTGCTTCGGACGCACCCGACTTCTACGGAGCCTTTGGAGCCAACGTTGAGCTTTAGATAAACAATTAACATTTACATAAATGAGCCCAATACACGACTTTTGAGCTTTCATAAAATGCCAATACTTATAATTCAAAAGAAAAAAAATTAACAAGTGATTAACTTATTTTTAATGAGAAGCAAATTGATTTCAGAATTTGAAATACACTGCCTTTTGGTTGTGTGAATATTTATTTGTTCATTATGAATAAGTTTTTATGAAGGCTATCATGTATCTAGTTAAAAATTAAATTTTAGTTTTATTGATTGTTTAATTTTTAAAATTTAATAAATTTTATGTAGCTTTTAAAAATTAATATATATAATAATTTTTTGTAAAACATTTCTACATTTCTTGTCCTACTCTTCATAGAATAACATTTTCAAATGTCAGGCTGTGATTTGCATTTCTAATTAATGTGGAACCTCGACATTTTTAGCCACCGATTCCCGGTTTGAAATTTGTTCTGTTCAGTTAGCGCAAGTTCAAAAAGCAGGCTCGAGGCCCATCCAACTGAACTAAAACCCAATTATAAGGGCCAGATATTGTAGGCCCAGAAAAAGAAATACGGCCATTCTTCACATTGGGCTAGATAGGCCCATTAATAGAAGGGGCTTTAAGTTGGATGGGCCTCAAGCCCTCGGGCTACAAAGGTTCGTCCTCATGCAAGAGAAGACAAACACTGTCAAGGCCAAGCAAAGAGCTCGATTTAAAAGTTCAACTTTTTTTTTTTGGGAAGGAGGGCGGTACCTCCGATATTTTATTAATATGTCCTCACTTGTGGCGGAGGAATACCGTGATTACAAATGATATCAATAACATAAAGAAATGAGGAAGTACTACTTCCCTTACAATGAAATTAAATAAAAATAGGAAAACAGCAAAAAAGAAAAGGAGTACTACTCCCTTACAAAAAAAACATGTGTAAGCAAAAATAAAAGAGCAAAAAAGAATGAAGTGATGTAGCTTAGAAAAAGTGAAACTTAATTTATTAAATTATAGTTTTAGATAATTTTCTTTCTTATGTTTTATTAGTAGAATTAGTTATATTACATGATTCTGGGAAATTATTGTAATTTATTTTATTTTATTTTATTTTTATAATTTTCTGTATTCTTGTATTAGTTTCATTCTAAAATGGGAACAATACACAAAACCTACCTATAATAATTACTTTTCAAAACTAACAAATTTGTTTAATTATTTCAAAAATCAGGTGGTAAATAGATTAATTAAATATTAAATTATAATATATTAAATATTAAATTGTAATATAATATATATTAATTATTTACACCCGACACCTCACCCACCCCATTTCCTCACTACACCACCTCCCTCCATCTCCGGCACCGGTCCAGCGAATGCTCCGACACCGGTCCGGCTACTGCTCCAGCGATCGCTCCAACGATTTCAAAATTTTCAGAAAATTGAAAATGACACCCCCAACCCATGGATTGGTCACAATTGGTCTCAACGAGTCACAATTAATCAGTCACAAACGGTCATAATCGGCCACAAACGGTCACAATCGGTCACAAATAGTCACAATGAACTACCCGATAGTCAAATCGCGATCTAGATTAGAAAGGTTCGCCGACACCACCAACTTCGATTGCAACCTTCAATTTGACCAATTGTGACCAAATTTGTGTTCAGTGTGACCGTTTGTGACCAATTTTGTGTTAATTGTGACCGATTGTGACTTGATCATATTCAAGTAACATTTGATCACAATTAACAAAAAATTGGTCACAACTAGTCATAGTGCACACAAATTTGGTCACAAATGGTCACCACAAACAAATCCGCTTACACCACGGATCAGCACCACAATCCACCAACAGTCATCACCACCATCACCTTCAATTGGAATTTTAAGGTCACGTTTTAATAGTTAGTTACAATGAACCAAATTGTTGGCTATATTAATTTCATTTTTTTTTTCTTCTAATACCATTTTCGATAACCCATCTTATCAAGCAACCAATCGTTTCTATCAATTTGAAAAAATTACAATTGACATTAGAATTATCTTATCATTTCTGTTTCTGGAGGTCCAATGAACAATTCAGTCTCAACATCCTTGAGAAATGCTTTCATTTAACTAAGCTCCTTATGAAGAGACTAAACTTGATCCTTCACTCCAGAAATCAAATCTACATGGTAAAGTAGAAACTCCTTCAAGTTTACCAAGAGAAATTCTACAATTGCATAAGCCATTTCACACCATGTATCTCTTCCAGAATAAACAACCTATACTATGCTTATTTCTTAGCTATCAGGCAAAACATTGATCCACAAGCTACAGTCCAATACCTGAATCTAAAATTACAACAATTATTTGACTTCAAAGGAAAAAGAGAAGAACTAGGTCAATGAACAGAATTTGACATTACCACCACCAACCATCAGATCTGGTCATAGATTAGAACCAACAACTCCGATAGTCAAATCGCGATCTATTTACGTCGCTGTGTTTTCAACATCAAATGTAAGTTGAATCGAGATCAACTCTTAGATGGTCAACTTGCGATATGCTTCGCAACCACTACCAGTGCCTACTGTCGTGCTTCGTCGCGCGTAGTGGCTCCGAAAAAGATACGGCTTTGGTTTTGTTCCACCTCAAGCAACGGCAAACCATTGTGTGCATCGGCTTTCTCTGGCAAATTTGCTCCGCCCTAAAGGTTCATTAGGGGATGGTGGAGTGGTGGTAAGGACTAGAGAGAGTGAAAATGATGAGTGATGGATGGAGGAGAGAAAGATATAGAGACCTGTAGAAAGAGATAGATAGAGTGGAGGGCTAGGTTTGAGATTAATCGGGGTGGGAGAGACCTGTAGAAAGAGAGAGGGAATGGAGGGTTGGGTTTGAGATTAATCGGGGTGGGGGTGGTCAGGTTATTATGCAGATTAAGACTTAATTAAATTTTTATTAATTTTAATTATTAAAACTTAATTAACACCTGATTTTTGAAAAGAAAACCTACTCCCTTTTTTTTGAAAATTAATCTTTAAAGGCAGGTTTTTAGGTAATTTTCTCTTTTAAAATTCTTCTATAGACCTATTTTGGGGTTTAAAGGCTTCTTTTAAGTCTGAAATTGATACCGAATTATTGGAAGCACATTTCACCAGCAAAACGAAATCTTAACAAGCAAGAAGACATAACAAAACTAGTAAGATTCAACACTTAGAATGATTTAAATAAGAAGAAAACATCTTCTTAACACTTTATTACCAAAGCAAAACATGAAATACACGCTATAAATCATACTAGAGAGACTTTTGCCCAGATTTATGAGAATTCTACCATTCTTATACAATCTCACTTTCTATCCCCCTTTCACTCCTGAAAACTTCTTCTTTTTGCACTACATATGGCTCCTATTTATAGACCTAAATGAGGCTCCATTTCGGTTATTAACTACCAACAAACAATGCTCTGAGTTGTTGAAGATTCCAACCAACATGGGTTGAAACAAAATGGTAACTAAAGGTTCTTTGAACTGAATTTATTCTAACAGCTTTTTGGTAAAAATAAGGTTGTCCAATTCTTTTTCAAAAATCACTTTTTCTCACAATTTTCTCCTTGATTCTTGAGAAGAATTTTCAGATTCATTATAGCTAGAACCTTAAGAGCACTTCATCAACTTCATAGCCTCCAAGAATGTTTGCACACTCTCCATCTTGCTCGCCTCCTTTCTTTATCCACCTCGGTTTTTTCTTGGACAGTCCTTCTTATAGTGCCCTTTTTGATTACAAATCCATCACACTCTTTTTTCTTTTCTTTCTTGGACACTCAGCACCTCTCCATTCCTTTTAGCAAGGTTTCCATTCAGCTACATATCCAATTCCTTCAATAGGGCTGTTGCTGCAACTTCTTTGAGGGTTAATGATTCCTTGCTATATTTGATGGTATCCCTTAAGTGATCAAAGGCTGGTGGCAGAGAGTTCAACAAGAAAATGACTTGATCTTCTTCATCAATCTAGATGTCCAGATTCTCCAGATCAAATACTAGTTTAGTAAACTCATCAATGTTCTCATCAATTGACCTTGTTTCATCCATCTTGAAGCTGTAGAACTTGTGCTTTAGGTTGATCCGGTTAGGCAAAGCTTTGGTCAAGTAGAGCTCTTCCAATTTATTCCACATCTCAGGTGCCGTCTTCTCCTTAATTACCTTCCTCAGAACTATATCAGATATGCTAAGTATGATGGTGTTTCTTGCCTTCTTCAGAATTTCAATATCAATTTTAGATTTCACTTCCAAAGCTTCTTCCAAACCAAGATTACCGAGATGAGCCATCATCTTTTCCCTCCACAGATTGAAGTCATTTTTGCCATTAAATTTTTCTATCTCAAATTTGGATGTAGACATTATGTGATCAAGATTCTGGCCAGGAATCTATTTTTCACAAAAAATACATTCGGCCAATTAAAGAGAACAAAAATCAGACCAGAAACTTTCAAGCTCTGATACCACTTGTTGGGGTTTAAAGGCTTCCTTTAAGTCTGAAATTGATACCGAATTATTGGAAGCACATTGCACCAGCAAAACGAAATCTGAACTAGCAAGAAGACATAACAAAACCAACAAGATTCAGCACTTAGAATGATTTAAACAAGAAGAAAACCTCTTCCTAACACTTTATTACCAAAACAAAACATGATTTACATGCTTGAAATCATACTAGAAAAACTTTTGCCCAGATTTATAAGAATTCTACCATTCTTATACAATCTCACTTTCTATCCCGCTTTTACTCCTGAAAGCTTCTTTTTGCACGACATATGGCTCTTATTTATAGACCTAAATGAGGCTCCATTTCGGTTATTAACTACTAACAAACAAGGTTCCAAGTTGTTGAAGATTCCAACCAACATCAGTTGAAACAAACTGCTAACTGAAAGTTCTTTGAACTGAATTTATTCTAACAACTTTTTAGTAAAAATAAGGTTGTCCAATTCTTCTTCAAGAATCACTTTTTCTTACAACCTAGATCCAAAAGTCGGAAGCATAGAAGCAAAGATGGTGAGGATTTCTACAAGACATTTAAGTGTAGCTAGTCAAGAAAATATGTCGTTGCCAACCAAACACACAACTAAGCCACTGTTTGGATATAATTTATAAATTCAATAAAAATCAAATACTAATTTCGACAACACATTTAGAATTACTACTCATTACACGTTTAATGAGATTCAATATTATTTCTGTTTATTTTACAAATTGGCCAAATGGCAGTATTGATCTGCAAGCATGATTTGTCCTAGAGTCATAGAATCACGACATGTCGCTCTATAAGCCATCGCTTGGATGAAAATTAATACATAGTATATAAATTTAGTTAAAATCGAATATTAATTTCAACCACAAATTCATGGCACACAAGACTATTCATATTTATAAATCATTTATAAATTTGCTATAATTCTTACTAGCATGCTTATAATCGAGTTTGGAGTATTAAAACCTATTTGAAATCCCAAGAAAATTAGAGGTTAAATTACTTTGTCTTGTTGCTTGTTTGCACATCAAGTACTCCCTTTCTGATCAGAAACTCGATCACTATGAAAGGAGTTTAATCTCCACAATCCAAGAACCAACTTTTGATATTTTAAGTTTAAATAATCAAGTATTTCAACTCATGTATTTTTCTTCTTCTATCTATACTTGAATTTGCATATTTTCTTTTCATAATTGTGAAGTAATGGAAGTTACATGGGAGTTATGGTGGTGGGAGGTTAATTTTCAAATTCAAAACTGAATTCCTCCCTCAACTTGTTCTCATGCAATTCAGGTCGGGTTGGGTTGGGTTGGGTCACATGGGCGAACCGTTGTCTTTCAACATCTCTCACTCGCACATGATAGGCTTGACCTAATTGATCGTGTGACCAACAAGTTATTTAAGAGCGCACAACAATATATACATGTTAGGAATATATAGCAACTCTACTAAAGGAAATACATTTCTTGCTATATCACATGCATATTTTAACACCAGCTTGAATATTTCTGATGCCTCAATTATTCAAAGAACATACGCAACTTTCTAATTTATATTGTATTTGCAATTGTGTCACAAAACTCAAGTAATTAACAGAATTGTTTGATCAATGAATACAAGGTGAGGGGTTGGGTAAAATAGTTTTCTTTTTCTACTTGAATTCCTTCATTTCAAGTCATCTATTTTCCCAGACATGTCCCATCAAATCGAATCAACCATAATTATTGACAACATGATAAAGTAGCAACACCGAAATAAAATTCTGAGAAAGTATAAGTGATGTCAAATGTGCCTCAAAGACTCACACAATGAAGAAGCAATGATCAATTCCTTTATTTCTCATTGGCCATTAAAGCTCATATGGTATGAAACACATGTTACGAAATTTTCTACATTTCTTAAAGCGTATGTCTAATTTTACAAATTAAATACATTGTAAAGATCATAGTTCAAATATTCATCGATATCTAATCTGAGTTCTCCTTATCTATTCTTCTAGTCAATCTCAATCGAGAACTTAATCTGGCCATTAAACAGGTTTAATGGATAGCAAAATCCATTTCGATAACTTGTTGTAATCTCATCTTGATACCTCTTTAAGATGACTATATTATGTACACAATATGATCACCGTGTCTTATCTTAGCGCAACCCAAATTGTCTGAGGTGATTGTTCGTGTGAGTAAATCAATCTCAACTTATTTGACATACTTTATGTGTACATTTTAAATAGTAATCTAACAATCACAACAAAAGATTACTCTTAACATATGAACTCAAAAATATTGTTAATTAGTGGACTTATATTAAAAGCCTACATAGTACATAATTCAAATTTTACGCAATCTCAGAGATTTAACACGAGTCATAGAAATATCTCTAGTGATAGGTTTGTAAATGGATCAACAGCCATTTGGTACGTAGAAATATATTGCAAACTCACTCCCTTCCTTCTTATGATGTCTTCTACAAAATGTATATTTTGTATCAATGTATTTGGTTCTGCTGTAATACTTGGGATCCTTTGTTTATGCAATAGCTACCTGACTATCACTGTAAATTAATATAGGTCCCACATCACCACTAAGGGCTCTTAGTGCTTTAAGGACCTCCTTAACCAAATAAATTTTGTACTGTTGAAACACATGTTACAAATTCTACTTCCATCATAGGCAAGGAAATGCATGTCTGTTTCTTGTTACTCCAAAAGATGGTGTCATTATTAAGCAAGAATCCATATCCTGAAATTGATTTGCACTTACTAGGTCTCCACCTAATCTGCATTTGTGTATTCTTTTAATCAGAAATCATTTCCTTGATAGTACATAGAGTAATTAACAGTACCTTTCAGGTATTTCAATATTGTCTTAACGGCTTTTCAATGCTCTCTTCTGGGATTAGATTGATATTGCTTACCAGACCAATGACATAACAAATGTCGAGAAGAGTTCACATCATAGCATACATCAAACTTCCAACCATACTGGAGTATGGTACTCTCTACATTTCTTAGTTTTCCTCAATAGTTTTAGGACACATACAAAAACTTAGTTTCGCCTTGAGATGGGAGTGTTAATAGGATTGCAATTCTCCATTTTGAAACATTCAAGAATTTTCTTTATATGTGGCTATTGTGATAGAGCAATAAGCCTCTTCGGTCGATCTCTATTGATTTTAACACCAAATATGTAATTTGCTACACCTATGTCTTCCATTTCGAAATTTGAGGACAATGTTCGGCTCTTAAGGCTTTACCAATGGCTTTCATTTTTTTTCCCGATTAGACAATGTTCACAAGTAGGTAACGAAACCTTAGAGATTGAACCTAGCAAGTATTATTTGGCTGGTTGCTGAATTTTATGGCGATATGCATGCTGAAGATTATTTTGATTGGGAGGCCTCTCTCTTACCCAATATAAACTAATCTAACATGTCATACATATGTATCAACATTCAAATCTTTAAAAGAAGAAGATACATTCATAGAAAAATAACGATCAACATAATAATTATAAGTGTTCGGATCGAATCTAATACTGTAAAACCACATTCGACATGTCCCGACATGTCTAGATTCATAAAATACATTACCATTATAAATACGAACAAAAGTTCAGACTGAAGCCTAAATTTAAAAGAAAAACAACCGAAATTAAGTTCTTTTGTATCCCTGGTGCAAACAGGATATCATGAAGGAGAATATTACAACCACCACACAAATTCAACTTGCATGTACCGATCCCCTTCACCTCCATTATATCATTGTTTTCGACATATATCCACTTCGTACTGGCTAAAAATTGACAAAACTCCACAAACGCTACTCAATCCCTGGTTACAATCCGCATAGGATAAGATTCAATCAACATAACAATGATCTAAACATAAACAACACTAGAAGAAGTATTTACAAGAGATACCTTCTTTGGCTCGGGACATTTTCGAGTAAAGTGACCCAGCACCTAATAGTTGAAGCTTGCTCTTATTTTTCTTCTTTCCAAACCATTTACCTTTCTTGTTGCACTTGGGGTTTTTTATTACATCCCTGTCCAATCTCCTTTCCTACCTTTGAACTAGTTCTTCTTATGCTTAAAGCTTGAAACTTTTTCAGAACTAGATTAGCCACAAAAGCATGTCGAAGGGATTTAGTAGCTCCAAGCCGCTCATCCTCTAGTTCTACTTGGCGAGCAGTATCATCAAATGTTTTGATGCTATCATTGTGAGTCAGATTAACTTTCAGATATTCCCAATTACACGAAGAAAATGGATCAAAGCTTGAACTTGCTACTCACAGAGAGTATGTGACCAACTGACTTGAGCTCCCTAGCCATAGTAGACATGGTCCTCATATGGTGTATGTTGTTTTGATTGAGATGTTTCTTGTAAGTATCAAACTTAATAGTCAAGTTGTTTGAGTCTAGTAACACTAGTACCACCATATTGCTCTCTCAAATATGTTCAGATGTCATGAGCAGTCGGAAATTGCTCACACTCACGAATGAGATCGTTCACCATGAAACTTACCAAAAAAGCACGAATAGTGGAATCTTTCTTTTTCCATGTCTGGTAAGTTTCCTAATCTCTTCTCTACTGAGTAGTTTGACCCACCACTGCCCTCAAGGCAATCCTTTTTCTCCAGCACATATCAAATTTTAGGCACTAAGTGTTATAGTTATCGTTATTCAATTGTCAGCCTTATCACATCGATGTTGTTCAACAATTTGAACTAACAATACATATCTAAATTGATTATAAAATTCTCATTCTCTAAATTCCATTTTCTCATAAAATTCTGATAAGATAACTGTGGCTTAGAGGTGGTGAATTATCCAGAACTTCAATAGGTCTATCATGCCAATATTTAGGAAGAGTTCTCATTAGATGATACATAATCTCCACCTCACATATAGGATGTCCTAAATGCATCACTTCTCAATGCATTGTTTTGAGATATTTTATGTGTTGTACTAGATTATGTTGTGAATCTTATTTCATAATTTCGATAAGCATGTAATTTTTCAATACGTTCCACAACCCATGATCTGTTAGTTTCTCCTCTAAGGATGCTAAATGTGCGCATTGATCCAGCCATATTTGATCAAGCGAAAAAAAAAAAAATTGAAATTAGTCGCAGTGGATCACATAACCTAATCAAATCCAACACGACTCATGAACGTATGTAGAACATGGTATTTCAAACATTTTCGAAGTATTTTTCATGTAAAACTTAGAGCACTTCCAAAAATAACTCCACTAGGCAAATACCACTTAATAAATATTTTTTATTTTATTAAAATATTTTTAAAATTTAATCAAGTCAAAAAAAATATTTTTAATGTTTTTTATAAATTTATTTCAAGTATAAAATAAAAAAATATATATTTGATTATCTGAAAACTAATTTTAATTACATAAAAAACAAGAACGTTTTAAGGACTGAGTTGCAATTTCCCAAAATGGATTTGGAATTGTCAACGTTTATAACAGTTCTTGTTTTTCCTTTCATTTTTTAAATAATAAAACTTGGCGCCCCGTCACACACAGCGTTCGTCGCTTATTCATTGTCAATTTTTTTTTTTTTCCGATTCGTCCGTTCGATCAAGTGTGACGTTCTAAGTTCATCTGTGTGGTCAAATTTTCCAACAATTTTGAAGGCTATGGTTGGGATACAAACAGACTTGGAAGAGAGTGAAAGTATCCCAACAAACATTGTTCATCATCTTCAACATTGCATGGAAAATTCCAGATTTTTATCAGTATTTCGGGAGGTCATAACTTCTTAATTGCAAGGCCAAAATTTATCTTCTTTATACCATTGGAAAGTTCTCAAGAAGATCTATCCAACAATATCAAATAGGCAACGTGAAACTAAACGTACAAAAAGTATCATGCGATGAAGTTTTGATTTTCTCAACTAGTGATCAATTTTTCTCCCAAAATATAAATTTAAATGAAGTGAAAATTTTCAAATATGTTCTACATAATATCATGAACATATGGAATATATAAAAATTTGCCATTGATGGTCTTCAAGCTTTGAATGAAAAACGTTTTACATGCATTTCACTGTACTAAAACACTTTCAACATGTAATTAAGCAAGAAAACAACCTACTAAAGCTCTTATACTATTGTAATTCATACTAGCATGCTTAAAACCAAGTTCGGAGAATTAAAACTTAATTGAAATCCCAAGAAAACGAGAGGTTGAATCACTTGCCTTCTTGTTGCTTATTTGCTCACCAAGTACTCCTCTTCTGGTCAGAAACTCGATCACTATGAACAGGTTTTAATGCTCAGAATCCAAGAACTAACTTCGAAATTGTAAGTTTACAAAATTAAGTCTTTCCACTCATGTATTTTCCTTCCACTCTCTATACCTGAATGTGTGTGTTTCGTTTTCATAATTGTGGAGTAATGGAAGTTGCATGGGAGTTCAAATTCAAAACTCAACTCCTTCCTCCACTTGTTCTCATGCAATTCGGGTCGGTTTGGGTCAAGTCGGGTCGGCCCACATTGGCGACCTGTTATCTTCCAACATTTGCCAAAGGCTGATTTACTCTTTTTGAAAGTAAGGGTGCGATTGATTGTAAGCATTGAATTTGCAGAAAAGAAAAAATATTTTAGGGAATTCAATTGTCTAAAGCTTATTTGTATGCAAATTATTAATTAATTGTGTTTGATTGATTTAGTTCTCAACATAGAAAATATTATTCTTGTCCATTTTTTATTAGTGGGTAGATGAGAGAGAGTTGATAGATGGGAGAGAGAAAGAGAGTGTGAATTACCTGAAAATAAAAACCACCACTCTTTAAAGAAAATATTTTCCTTATTTTTTAGAAAAATATGATCACGTGACCAAATGTTGGAAAATGTTTTCTAACATCTCAAAAGTAAGAGGACCATGTTACAAGTGCATGAAGCCAATCAAACACTCTCCAAATTTCAAATCATGACCAGATGATTTTCAAATTAATTAAATTCACTCGCTATTTACCGTTTTAACTTTAATTTTGTTTAAATAAACGAGCACAATCAATCACTTCCAACTCCTTATTCCAAGTAAACCCATCGTTCTCTTATTATACAAAATCTCACCAATATTCAAGTGCACACACTTAGCAAGAAACACTCAATAGGTTTTCACATGAACAAAATATAACATTTTTGTTATTGATTTCACAACAAATACTGAGATTGACTTTTAATTATTAATTTTTTTAAATATAAATAATAAAATCTTCATTGTGTGAATTAAATAACAAATCAAATCCAACTAACTCCCATGTGAATTTTCAGCTTAATTCGTGAACCATGACGAATTTGTCTTCCTCTTTAAAAAAAAAAAAAAATCCACCAAACATAAAAAATAATAATAATAAGGAAAATTTCAGAGTGAGTTCCAATATTTTTTTTTAAAAAAAACAAATAGATCCCACCTAAATTAATTGTAAGAACCCATCTTTGAAATATTACAAATTGAAGCCGCGACTGAAAAATAAGTTGAAAATCCCACACTTGGCACTATGACGAGGAGGTTAGTTTTGAAGAAAAGACGTCAAGGTTAGAGCTCAAAACGATCAGACTTGGGAGCCTTCACTGTCATTGATTTCATTAAATTTCAAGATCAAGATTATTATTTGGGATAATTGCAGCAGCGGTACCAAATCTTTCATGAAGTAGCAAATTTTACCCAAATCTTTCATTTGTGCCACCCACTATATCAAACCTTTCAAAATATCGCAGTTGAAGTCCATATGGATTGATTTCGTTAGTTTGACCGTTAGTTGACCAAATAATTAACTTTGACAATATTTTTGACTGATTTTAAAAGGTTAAAATTGTAATTTTACATTTTAAATAATAAATTAACCAATATCAATTAATTAAAATTAAAAACCAATTCCACCTTCTTCTTCTCCATCCACCCCCACCTCTACCTTCTCCTTCTCTTCCACCGCTAGCGTCGATGCCGTCGTCAATATGTCGCCGTCCTCCGTCACTTCCGGCTTCACGACAACCACAAGTTCCTTCCTAGCCGCACTTTCCTCACCCTTTGGAAACGTCTCTCTTTCTGACATAGACCTTCGTGCTTCGGCTTATGAAATCTTCCTCGCATCCACTCACTCACCCTCTTCCAAACCCCTCACCTACACTTTCAACGACCAGAGCAATAATAACAGTATTACTAGCAACAATGGTAATTCCTCGATGATTAATGATAATAATTCGAATAATTTGTCACCATCATTACAGAGGTCATTAACTTCGACAACGACATCGGAGATGAAAAATGCATTGGGCTTGAGATCCAACTCGAAGTGGGGATCTGAAGGTGGGAGCCTGGAAAGTAACGGTTCGGGAGGGAAAATAAAGAAGTCAATGACTATAGGGGAGCTAATGAGAGTACATATGCGAGTTTCTAACGCCATGAATTCAAGGATTCGAAGAGGTTTATTGAGGATTTCTTGCATCAGTTATATGTTTCTGATGCCATGGATTCGAGGATTCGAAGAGATTGATTTTGTTAGCCCAAGAATAACTATCCAAGAGGGGGGCGAATTGGTTATTGAAACTTTTTCGTTAATTACTCAAGATTCTAATGTAGTGAATACGCAAATGTTCTAGACACAAATAAACGCGTAAATAAAAAATAAGAATTAGTGCAAAGTAAATGCATTAAATAAAAGAGATAGAGAAAGCAAACGATATGTTATGGAGGTTCGATCTAAAGCAATGATCTACGTCCCCCGTTACCAAGCTCTCCGTCACGAGTAAAGCCAAATGCACTATAATGATAACTTACAAACAAGGAGTACCGATCCTTAAGTGACTTACAACAAGAAGCACTTATCCTTAGGTGATTTATAACAAGGAACACCTATCCTTAACAACAATCGAGTTTTCACAAGACTCTCGAAACCACCAAAGTATAAATGATAATTTTATAATTGAAAGAACTCTCTTGACAAATGATATAATCAAGTCAAGTGTTTAGAGAGTTTAGGATAACACTTCAATCAATAGCAAATGTTTAAGCTCAAGTGTTTTATGTTGCAAAACTTTGATGAATGATAATTAATGCAATAGTGAGGATCAATGTACCAAAAATTTCAACCAATAAATCTCTCTTCACAAATAATGTAAATTTAAGTATAGAGAGAGATTTGCACTTAAATACGTGTTGGCAAAGAAAAAGGCTTTAGTCAAGAATGAGATAATAGAAGAGATGAAAGTTTCTTTACTCAAGTAGAATCTTTGATTAAATAGATGAATAATAAGTTTTCAAACAAACAAAAAGATTCTTTTAATAAATAAATTAGATAAAAGCTCAAGTAAACTCAATGATTTCTCAATATAAAGGCTCTCAAAAATTTCTTGAAAGTTGTATGTTTAGAATGGAAAAGAGAGATGTATTTATAGAGCAAAACTGTGAAGTACAGGGACTTTCGGTTGATAGGGTTCGGTCGACTGAACTCCCAAAAATAGCCGTTGTAAGATTTTTCAACCGTTGGAGTTTTAGCAATCAAAATTCAAATTTCGGTCGAGTACCTTTCGGTCGACCGAACTATTTCGGTTGACCAGAAATGATCAGGTTTTGGATTTCAAAAATTTTAACTACAAATTTTATTTTCCAAAATCAATTTCATTTCGAGAAGATTTAATGCAAGTTATGAGATATATAAAAAATAACTTTGAGTTTTATACTTGCTAAAAATTGACAAGTTATACCTTTACATATAATTTTGAAGAGTCGATAAAGATATCTTCCAAGCTTCTATTCTTCAAAAGTCTTGGTTTTTTCGAATCACTTCCGAGTGATTTGTAACGGATGACGATTTGAGTCATTTGAATGATTGAGACAATTTATACATGAAAGAAACTCAAGAAACGAAATTTGTTAAAAAAATACAAGAATGTTTGTTATAATCAAAACAAGTGGAGTTATATTGAATCATAGGTCAACAGATTTCCCATATTTGCATGGATTTTTAATTTTAATTATTTGATTTTGGTTATTTTATTATTAAAAAATATATAAAATTACTATTTCAACTTTTTAAAATAAGTCAAAATTATTGTTAAAGTCAATTATTTGGTCAACTAACCGAAACCATCCATTTTGACTTCAACTGCGACATTTTCAAAGGTTTGGTACCGTGGGTGACATAAATAAAAGGTTTGGATAAAGTCTGCTATTTAATGAAATGTTTGATACCGCTACTACAATTATCCCTTATTATTTTGATCTAGAGTGACAAACTAAGTTATCGGTGTTAAAATATATAATTATTTATAATTATCAACTATTAATCATTGGTTTTTACTTTAAGTATAGATTAGTCTTTTTACTTATTTGCTATCAAGTCTATATAAAGCTTGTTTCCTATATATTTTTGTTAACCAATTGAACAAGAAATTATAGCTTTCATAATCTTTTCTATTTGTTGATTAGATTTCACGTGATATCAGAGCCACCGTATCTAATAGAAATTGGCGATCTTCTTGAAGAACGTAAAATTTCATCAACGGCTCTGGCAAATCCAACATCTCTCATTAAGTTTTCGACGACTGTACAATGTCGCTCGCTGTCGTAAGATTTTCACTTCTATTGGCTTTTCGTTCGACTCTGGTTTGATTTTGCATTTTCATTTTTCTACATTTTTCACACCTATGATTGTTGGGGTTATTCATTTATTAGCGTGCAGTTGGATGGGAAGAATATTCTTCTTGGAGTTATGTGATGAATAATTTATTGAAGTGCACAAAGATATGGGGTTATGTTTCGGGCACCTTCGATAGACCTATAGATGATAAGGCTCCCAATTATACAGAATTATTATATGCTTTGAAATTAGATAATTCCAATATTAGATGGCTTAATAATAATGTTGCGTAGTCAATAGGCACTCAGGTAGCAAAGTATGAGGCTATCAAGGCATTTAGGGAGCATCTGGCAAAATCGTACACGCAATATAACTTTCCAAAATAATATTAGTTAGAGACCGATATTTGGTCGCTTCAATAGAAGAATATGAGTTTTCAGGAGTTTTATTATTCTATGACAGATCTATGGGATCAGTTGACATTCACAAAATTCTTAGATTTAAGGGCATTTGCTCCTTATGTTGCCCAAAGAGAAAAACAACGATTGGTACAACTTTTTATGGCCCTAAGTTATGATCTTGAGGGGCTTCATAGGACGGTTTTGCATCGCATTCCTCTTCATTCTGTTGATTCTATGATCATTGACATTTTGGCTAAAGAGATAAAACTCAAATCTCACACAGACAAGGGAATCATTATGTCGTCTACTCTATCTTCTTTACAACACCTCTAAGATATCATACTAATAATCAAAAATAGCCCGCATTCAAATATTGCTCATGATGAATGTCATTTCTGTAAGAAAAATGGTCATTAGAAGGGACAATGCCCTCAAGTGTTGAATAGGGCCACACAATAGCATCCCTAAAGACAACGACATCAACAACCGCAACACAACAACAAAGCAGCAACAACAAACACCACTGTTATCACATGTTCCTCTAGCATGAAAGTAGGGAGACTAACCACTTCAATCTAATATTATAATGACCACACCATTAACAGATCTATTTGAGCAATTTCAAAAGTTCTTTGTAAGACAGTCACATGCAACGTCTGCCTCCTCTCATATAGGTTTGCCACCGAGTAGTTCTTCAGGTATACCATCTTTTTTGCGGGTCTTAGATTTCATCGCTTTTCTGTCACCTGATTTGTCTTTCTCTATTTCTTTATCTCTCAAGTCTTCTATGTCAGTTTTGATAGCTAATGATACTCTTGTGCCTATAGTAGGTGTTGGCTCCATTGATATACCTTTTTTTCTCTCCATGACGTCTACCACACTCCTATCTTACTATCTTATTTTTTGTTAATCAATTATGTGAATATTGTTGTTTAGTCTCTTTTTCTTCTTTTATGTATTATTTGTAGGATAGAAATTTAAAAAGCTATTTGGGATTGACCGTAGGCAAGGGAGACTCTATGCTTTTGATCGCCATGAAGTACTAGAAAATACAACTTCCAGCGTTAACTTGGCTACTTTTAGTTTGAGTCATTTTTCTTTTATCTTTTATTTGTGGCATTCTCGTATTGATCATGTTTCATCATCCCAATTATATTTCTTAGCTTCCACAGGAGCATGAAGAAATTTGAAAACTCATGATATTTATGATTGTAGTGGTTGCAAATTGATCAAGAAAATTTGCATTGTCTTTTAATAGAAGTATTTTTCTGTTACCCAATTTGATCTTATTCATTATGATGTGTGGAGACTATTGATAATGTGATTTTGATGGTGAGGCGAACTTCATAAATTTGGCCTCCAAAAATTGCAGTATGCATACAAAATCTATAAGTCTATTATGGAACCAATTGTTAACTTTTTAATTTAAAAGTTAATAATAAAATTACAAACAAAATATATTAGACAAAAGATTTATATTATAATCAAATAACAAAGTCGACAATGTCATCTTCTTGACTTTGAATTAAAGTCATATCATATCATAAAATAAAATATCATATCATATCATATCATATCATATCATTTCCTTTTTCGTTTTTGGAGCTCTGGACTCATATTTAGGAGGCGTGGTATATGATTGATGTCTAATGATTAACCTAAAAATGATAATAATAAAACAAGATCTCAATTTTCTCATAATTAAAGTTTTCAACATAATTACTATGTGTGCCCATGCAATTGATTCTACGATTAAATGCTAGCAAATGTCAATATAACCCAACAAGGTTACAATATTACAATGCAATCATATAAGCCAACAAGGGTTCAAACATTTTCTTTATATTAATAAATAAGCAAGGCAAGCTATCACCTACTTGAGAATTATGACTTAAGCAAAAATTATGAAATGACACAATGCGACACTTTGAGAATTCAACCGTCACAATTCACAATCCTGAAATCAAAATTTAACAATAACCACAACCCCCTCTTTTTTTTTTTTAAAAAAAAAAAATGCATTTTATAATTATGTTATCATGAAGAATGTGTGATTTAAAAAATAAAAAAAAAATTGGATTTGCGTGTACATTATTTTATTGAAAAATGTGTGATTGAAATGTGATCAAATCATTGTTCAAGAATATATTTTGATGAAAAATTAGGGCTCAAACAAGGGTTAAGTGGTCATTAATTTACAAATTAAAAAAAATTAATTATGCAAGTGATTTAAAGGCATAAATAGGCTGGCCACACGAGTGCGGTTTGCGGGCTGGCTCGAACTCGAGCAAAATCTCATTTTTGAGGCTTAGCTCGCACACAAACGAGCTCTGAGGCGGCTCAGCTTGAACCTTTTTCAAGTCGAACCAGGGTTGCTCGAGCCGATGGGCTTGTTTGTCACCACTAGATTTGGGCACCAGTTGAGCAAATTGGGGAAATTTCTGCATTTTGGTTTAATATGGGTTTTAGGCCAATTTTATATATAAAAAAAATTGAAATATGAGGCCCTTTAATTCTTGGGAATGAGGCATGGGCCTCATTTGCCTTTGTCCAAAATTTGGGCTTGTGTCACTAAAGGGGTTCAAAATATTATATTTCCTTTAGTGGTAATTATACAAAATCATACTTTGAGTATTAAACTTTCTAAAATCAGATTGGAAGTTTAATATTT
This sequence comes from Fraxinus americana, assembly GCA_035079005.1. Lineage (NCBI taxonomy): Eukaryota > Viridiplantae > Streptophyta > Magnoliopsida > Lamiales > Oleaceae > Fraxinus > Fraxinus americana. Next base: position 31,749,597 of record CM068707.1, read on the forward strand.
CCAAAATCAGATTTTTTATTTTAATGAATATTTTTATAAAATAAATATTTTTACTACCCTAATTCATTCCCAAAAAAAATTTTATTTGTTTTCTCTCTCTATCCCTCCATCCCCTTCCGCTGTCGGCGACAGATATTAATTCATCTAACCCAAACTAAAACCCTAATTTTATCCTCTCCTTCCACTACCCCCTCTCTCTTCCCCACCTTCTCTTCCCCGCCTCTCTCTCTGTCTCCTCTGGAGACACAGATGATGCGACCACCGGCATGGCAAGATACTGCTACGACCGCCGACGGAGACATAGAGATCGATCGCTGCTGCAAACTCCCGTCTGAACTCTTCCCCTCTTCTTTCTCTTCCTCGCCTTTCTCTCGTTTCTCTCCCCTCTCCCTCACATAGCCGCCACCTTCGAAGACAGCAAAAGCCGTGGGACAAATGGGCAGCAGAGATTCGAAACCCGTCCCGTCCTCTCTCTTCCTCGCTGTGCACATCATCAACGGAGTCGCTCAACCCAGCGACATCGTCTTGCGCAGTGGACTGTATCTCTTCCATTGCGTATGTGGTGGTGGTTATGTTGTGTGAGGTGATTGTGGTTGAGAATGTGTCGATGACACTTGGTGTGGGTTGATGTGGCCGGAGGTCGCAAATCGCAGTGAGAGGTGAGAGATCGAAAAAATGGCAGTGAAGGAGACGATGGGTTGTGGCTATTAGTAGTTTGTTTGTTGATTTGGAGAGGTGATGGTGAAATTTTGGTAGCCGACGATGTTGTAGTAAGTCGATTGAAGGAAGACATGGGAATAGACGGTGGTTATGGGATGGTTTCTTTGGTGGTTTGAAAATAGTGGCGGCAAAAGATAGGACAACCAACAACTGTGAGATGATGGCGATTGTGAGGTGTTGGCGATTTTAGATCTGATTTGTTGGTGGTGAGGTGGTACTAGTTATGGTGGTTAAGTAACAGTGATGATGTTGTGATGGTGGTCGTGGTCACAAATGGAGGTGCTGGTGAGGTGGTGTTGGCGACGGTGGCGATTATATTGCTGAGGCAATCGTGAGGTAGTGTCGTGAAGGTTGGTTGTGGTCACAAATTTTTTAGTTAACTGTGACCATTTAATTGGTTAATCTGTGACCAATAAATAATATGTGACTAATGAAAAATATAAATTGTGACCAAGAAATAATGTATAACCTAAAAAATTGTTCATTTGTGAACGATAATTTGACAATTTACTAAGTTGTGACTTATAATATTTGTGATTTGTGACCGATAAATAAATATGATATATAAATCTTTTTATTTGTGACCGATAAACAAATTGTGACTTATAAAATTTTTAAATTATGACCGTAAAAATCTTGATTTGTGACTTGTGACCTGAGCTGTGACTCTTGACTTGTAACTTGTGACCTGAGCTGTGACTTGTGATTTGTGACTTGTGACATGGGTTGTGACCGTAAAGAAAAAACATGTCAACCGTACAAAAAAATATAGCGAAGTTGTCGCCAGAATATTGGCCGAAGTTGGAACAACTGCCGGAACCGGAGCAGTCGCTAGAATGATCGCCGGAATAGTTGCCGGAACGGTCGCCAGAATAGTTGTCGGAATCAGAGTAGTCGCCGGAACGATCGTCGGAAAGTTCGTCGGAGTAAGGCGGTGATCGGAACGGTCGTCGGAGCGGTAGGTGTGGTGAAGGTGGGATAAGTTAATTATATTATATTAGAATTAAATATTTAATAATAAATTAATTTAATAATTTATTATTTCATAAATAAAAATTTAAATTTTTTTAATAAAAATCTGATTTTGGAAATTTCAAACTTGTTTTCTTATTTTTGAAATAGGCTAAACTTATTCTCTTGAATATGTAATCTTCCCTTTCCTTTATTGATAATTACAATCATTCGTTTTGGATTTTTCTTATGAAACGTTATTCTTACTTTTTAAAGTATTTTAAATGCATTTCGTGCACCGTGAAAACTCAACATTTAGCTATTATCAAACGTTATTGATGTTATTTAGATGGAGTTTACTTTTAATGTCTTCTTAATTTACTTGTTTTTGATGGAATCATTCACTGAATTGCTTGTACTGACACTCTTGAATGGAATGGTGATGTCGAAAGAAAATAAAACATGTTATTGAGACAACCTGTTCTCTTTTACCGTTAGCCTATTTCCTACTGATGCTCATTTAATTAATATATTTTAATTTCACACAAATCAGGTTTATCTCATTTTGAGAAGTTGTATGGATATACTCCTGATTATTCTTCATTGAATGTCTTTGATTCTACCTGTTTTGTCATTCGACCTCACTTCGAGTGTAGTAAATTGTCATCTAGATATGCTATTTGTGTGTTTATGTGTTATGGTGCAGAATAAAAAGAATATTGTTGGTTTGATCATATTAGTAAAAAATTATATATCTCGTCATATTATGTTGTTTGAACATAGACCTTTGTTTTCTATTCCTGCTAATTATGACAATATAACCAAGTCTGATCTTATTCACATTGGTCTATTCACTCTTGATATTAAGACTATCCCACCTCTTGTTCCACAATCATTTGTACGACTCCCAATGATAGTTTGTAAACATTGGTACTTTGGTTCTTAATACACTCGTAGATCTCTCGCCTCCTATAGTTGTCCAATCACCTTCTGGTACTGTGACTCCTCATAGTTACCCTATGCATACTCATAAGTCCACTTAGCATATTTTGTTTAATCTTATTACTCTAGCTCTTTTGTTTCCTTTTAGCTTATGCTTATCGTCTTTTTGAGCCTTTATCTATACCATAAATAAAAGAGGCACTTCCTTCTTTACTGTTCATAAGCCGTTAGCCGAGCCGAGTCGAACGGCTTTATGGCTCGACTCAACTAGGCTTTTTTTTTTTTTTGTTTCTTTTTCTTTGGTTAGTTTTGTTTACAGCCGAGCCAAATGGCTTTATGGCTCGGCTCGACTAACTTTTTTTTTTTTTTAAACGTTTGATTCAATATTTTAAGTTACAGATATTCGTTTTAAGCGATTTAAAATTTGTTGGAAACGTTGAAATGCGGCCATGATAAATATATGATTGATAAATTTTAAATATCTAAATAATTTTACATTAATTGTGAAACGTAAAGTTGTGATTGTTTAGTTTTTTTTCATCCCAACCTCATTCCAATGTTCTTTTTTCAAACTTTAGTTTCCTAGAATTTTTTGTTTGATTCGATATTTCCTACAATTTTTCGTTTGATTCAATATTTCACGATATGAATATCCATTTGGATCGATTTCAAAATTTTTAAAATAACTTAAAATGTGATAATAATAAATATATTGTCGATTAAGTTAAAATATAAAAATGGCTTTATAGCTCGGCTCGACTAAGCTTTTTTTTTTTTTTTTTTACGTTTGATTAGTTTTTTCAATTTCTTTGGGTTTATTAGTTATTTATTTTGATTTTTTTATCCTTTTTTTTTTTGTTTAAAAATTGATTATAGGTTTATGAAGTAATTGACAATGACTATTCTATATAGGGGTGGACAAAATGTCCAAACCAAACCAAACCAAAACCGAAACAAACCAAGCTGTTCGATTCGGTTCTACAAAACAAATTAATAGTTTTGGTTCTTCGAACAAAAAATCATTTGCTTATAGTTTTGGTTCGGTTCTGATTAGAACTAAGAATCAAATTTAATTTATAATTTTAATTTTTGTATGAATTTGATTTTATGTTAATTGAAGTTGACTCAATAGCCATTATTTTGGTACAGTCCGTAAAACATGTTTAGCCCATTAATTTTAATTGTATTCAATATTTGTGGTTAAAAATCACTTCAATGCATTATTTCAAATTCAAACCCTCAAAACCCCAATTCCCAAACACTCCCACACGCCTTCCTAAATTCATAATCCATCAAACCTCAAACAACGCAACTTTTTAGGTCATCTCCATGCGGAAACTCCAACTTTGTTCTTTCTTTTCTTTCATAGTTTTTTTTTTAAAATTTTTGTACAACTTTATACATATTAGTCAAAGATTATAGTCGGACAATATTTTTATTGAATTGTGATCTAAGTTAATTTGGAAAAAAAGAAAGTTAAATCCCTATTTGGGCCACATTCTTTTTTTCATTCTCATTCTTTTACTCATTTTCAACCACACATTTTTAAATAAAACAATATTTTCATTACATCAATAATATTTCCTTCTTTTTCAACCCCACATTCTCCATCAATCTACTATTCCAAAATAATGTGGCTCAAACACACCTTATAGACTACAAATATTTTCTTATTATTCAATATTATATTGTTTTTTGGAATTTGGTACAGTACGACATACGTTATCATGATGGATTTTTATGATCTTGATTATTGATAATTTGAACTTGCTAAATATTCTATGCTTATATTTTTTATTTAAGTATATATTATTAACTTATGGATATAATGCAAGTCTGAAAATTCTAGTAATAATACTAGGATCAGACCAAACCGAACCAGAACCAAATGGTTCGATTCGATTCCGTATCTTAAAAAAAACCATTTGGTTCCATTATCAAAAAAGTCATTGGTTCATGGTTTGGTTTGGTTTGGTTCGGTTATCATTGAACCAAGACCAAATGGAAGCACGTCCACCCTTAGTTCTATCGGGGATTCGTAAGAAGATATTTTTCGATAACTGGAGGTTGTGGTGGAAGATGAGTTTCGATTTCTTCGATAATTGTGTATGTGATTTTTTTTTATCACCACATTTAATGTTGTTTCGAAATATTTAGCAATTTATAAGAAAATTTTAATAACTAATGTTTGAAATAAATATATTTTTAATACCTACGCTATTACGTAGTCAACTACATCATGACACGTGCCTTGCACGTACTTCTCACTAGTATCTCAAAAAGAGACCGTTTGTGACCTACTTTGGTAGGTGGCTATGATTGATGAACTTATTGCTCTTCATCAGACACATACTTAGGACTTGATATCTGTGTTGACCTATGGTTTATTTCGAGTTTTGATTATAATAAACAAATTATTCTTATCTCTAATATTTATATTCAAGTTTTCATTGTTACACATTACGAACCTGATGGAAATCAAGCATTCACAAATCAAGCTTGAAAATCATGACAATCGGAGACAAATCAAGCACTTGCGCTAAATTTAAAATCAAACAACAAATCGTGCACTCGCATCAAATCAATTGAAGATATTATACTTAAATGATTTGAATCCATATGCAAAGGTAAAATGCTTTAATTTTTAGCAATGAATCACTTCAAACTCGTAAGTTAAATTTTTATGCACGAAACAAACTTTTCACAAAAACCCTTTTATAAAAAAATATTTTCGATGTGACGAAATCCTCACTTGATTTTAATATTCTTTATCAATGACACTTATTTTGAAAAGTTAAGTAAATATATCTCTAAAGTATTTACGCTTGGTTAAATAATCAAGAAAAGAGAAAATCCAGAAATTTCTGGTCGGCGGACGTTAGGAGGCTTTAACGGTCAAAATTGTCAAAATTCTTACCGTTCTGATTTCTGACATATAATGGCTATTTTCAGTCGCCCAGTCAGTAGTGGTCATTTGGTTGGGCAACTTTTTGACGTTTTGACTAATATACATAGCACATCACTTTAAAATCATTTTATATACGTTTAAGAGCATTCAAGTGAGATAATTTTGAGCAAAATTGCATTGATTTATCATATTATTTATTATCAAATCATTTTAGTCTTGAAAACATTTTGATCAAATTAACTTTTGAAAATTATTATACAAATCAAAGTTTTTCATACCTAATACTTGAGCTTCATTAATTGTTATTTATTAAAGTGTTACCCCATTTCTCTTTTGATACTAAATTGTGATCATATCATTTATTAAGAGAGAAGTTTCAATTTGTATAATCTATTTTGTTTGAACTTATGGGTCGTGTTGAGGTCCCATAAATCTCAACGTTGTAAAATGATCGATGTTCCTTGTTTGTAAGTTACCAGAAGCTTTGCAAATGATTGGATTGCACTACAAGTCAATCAAAATAGTGAAATGGCATTGCTTGTCCCGGTGAGCTTGGTAATGGAGGACGTAGATCATTGCGTTAAATCGAGCCTTTATAATTATATCGTTTGCATTCTTTATCCCTCTCAACTTATAGCTTTCATATTTGTGCTTATTATTTGAATTACTCTATATAGTTATTACGTGTTTGATTTTAGATTAATTTTTCAAAAAAGTTTTAAAAACTAATTCACCCCCTCTTGGTCTATCAATTGGTATCATAGTAAGGTGCTAATTTTTAAATTAAGACTTTACAATCTCGAGCAATGGATAACCACAACCACCTTCAAAATCTCGAGGGGCATTCCACGAATCAACCTCCCTTTTTTTTATGGCACACATTATAATTATTGAAAATCTAGAATATTGGTTTACATTTAATCAATAGAGTATAATATTGGGAAGTCATTGAATTTGGTCTTTATGTGCCCATCAAAATTATTAAAATTGATGGAAAACCCGATCAATTTATTCCTAAGCCTAAAGAGGAATACGATGAAAATGATAAAAGAAAATTGTCATTGAATGCTGGAGCCAAAAACCTGCTCTATTGTGCCTTTGATAAAAATTGACACTTCTTTTCCTACATAAATAAAAGAGTCACTTTTATTTTACTGTTCATAAGTCGAGTAAAGTCGAGCCAAATGGTTTGACGGCTCGACTTGGCTAGGCCCCCCCTTTTTTTACGTTTGATTTAGTATTTTAAATTACAAATATTCGTTTTAAGCGATTTAAATTTGTTGGAAATGTTGAAGTGCGGTCATAATAAATATGTGATCGATAAATTTTAAATATCAAAAAATAATTTTACATTAATTGTGAAATGTAAAGTCGTGATTGTTTATATTTCTTTTCAATCCCAACCACATTCCAATGTTCTTTTTTCAAACTTTATTTTCCTACAATTTTTCGTTTGATTTGATATTTCAAGATATGAATATCCATTTGGATCGATTTAAATTTTTTAAAAAAAACGTAAAATGTGATAATAATAAATATATTATAAATTAATTTTAAATATAAAAATTATCTTAAATTATTAAACGTAAAATCATAATCGTTAATTTTTCTTTTCTACCCCACCTTCATCCTCACCCTCACCTCCCATACTCATACCAATTTCTCTCAATTTCATTTTTCTTCAATTTTTACGGTTAAAAATGGTAAATTTATGACGTCAAAATGAATATTGAAGGAACTCGATGATTTTCAGAAGAATCCTCCTACATCATGCAGTGCAGTAGACAAACATATTCTATAAAGTGGATTATTTTGGTTTTTTTTAAAATGGATTTAATGTACAGTATTATTAGAACATGCTGAAAATATACTTGATGGAATTTATGAAATTAGGTGATTATTTGTCATTCTTTTTGCCTCTATGATGAAAGTTTTCGTTGTTTTGTGATTTTAATACTGATAGAGACCCTTGATTTGTTCTAAATTTTGTACCGTATTATCATTAATTAAGCTACATACGTCTTGCATAGGGTCTTGGTAAAAAAATTAAATATTGGTGCAACTGATACATTTAATTGAAGATTCTATGAGTACGAGATGAATGTGATATAATGACTTACCTCAATAGGTATAAAAAAGAGGGTTAGGTCGAACTTCATTATCTCTTAGCAGGGTATCAACACCTAATCATCCATGTCTGTCTTTTTTTAAAAAAAACATAGAGACCTTCAAATGCAAAGTTTAGAAAATAAGTTTTAAATCAAATTTCTTAATATTATTTTTATCACCTATCATCATTTCAAGTGTTTTAAGTTTAATGTAACTAATGTTTAAGACAATTTTTTTTTTTTTATATTTATGCTGTCATATAACCAACTATACTGTGGCACGTGCGTCTTACTAGTGTTTAGAAAAAAATTTCGTTCTAAGCCCATTTTTGAGCCAAATTATTTTTCTATTCTCATTTTTCTACTCATTTTCAATAACACATTATTCAATAAAATATTATTTTTCATCACATCATTAACTTTTTCTTCTTTTTCAACCACATATTCCACATCACATCAACAAAAAAAATGCATTAGACCCCAAAATTTGCACCAAACATAGGCTAAGGCACCGTTTGGTAACCATTCTTTTTTTCATTCTCATTCTTCTACTAATTTTCAACCACACATTCATCAATAAAATAATATTTTCCATCACATCAATAACTTTTCCTTCATTTTCAACCACAAAAAAGGTGTGATTTGACACAAAGAATACATTTTTTTCTAGAATAATGGTTACCAAACGGTGCCTAAACATGAAAGTTCTCTACATTTCATAATATTTTTGACATTTTAATTATACTTCTCGACATTTCATAAATGTTTTATTTACCAACTTTTAGGAAGAAGTGAGCCTTTAATGTATGATTGACATTGTACTTTTTAAAATAAGTAATATATATTATGTGCCAAGTTATTATTGGTTAATACAATTTTTAATTATATAAATAATTTTGTATTTGTTGTCGAATTTAAAATTGTTAATGAGGGCATTTTTATATATATTATAGTAAAATGAATATTGAAGAAATTTTAGACATTTTTGTAAATCCCTCTTCTATTAAAAGAGGGAATCTGTTGGTTACTATTCATTTATGACGTATTTTCATTTCCCATTTTATCCCCACTTTTTTCATCCCCATTTCCCCACTTTATCCTCATCATTTTGAAATATTTTTCATCCATATTTAATCAAAACAAAAGGGTAATATCGACTTTTTCCTTGCCTACAATTGTTGACTTTCTTCAAAAAAGTAATATGAAACAAAAAAAAAAAATCAATTGAAAATAACGGCAGTTGCTCAGACAAAAAAAAAAAAAGATCATTTTCCAATCAATAACATGCCTACACTTGTTCACTTTAATATTAAAAAAAAAAAAATCCAATTGGCAGTGAAGTCGGACTCTACGAAGTTTGCTCCGCACTCTACGGAGCTGTGCGCACTCTATGTAAATTTTTTTTTTTCTTTTTTTCTTTTGGTTACTACAAATAATATATTAAAACAAAATTATTTAAAAAAAAACACGATCCTAATACATTATCCTCGCTGAAAATACAATAAAATTAATCATATCCACTACATTTTCACTTTCACAATATTTTGAACCTACAAAAAAAAGAAAAAAACACTTAACAATGATATGTTTAATTTTGTATTATTAAACAAAATTCAAATTGTAAATAAAAAGAATCCATATATTTATTTTTAATAATAGGTGTTAAAAAAAGAACGCAAGAAAAAAAAAATAAAGTTTTATACTGAAGTTATATATAAACTAAGAAGGAAAAAGAATTGATTTATAAAATAATACTAAAGTTAAAAATAAGTGTGATGAATGAATTAACCTGAATTTATAGTACTTAATAAATCATTGTTAAGTGTTTTATATTTATTTTTTAGGTTCAAAATATTGTGAAGTTGAAAACGTAGTGGATATGATTAATTTTATTGTGTTTCGAACAAGGATAATGTTATTAGTATCGTGTTTTTTTTTTTTAAATTATTAGTTAAATTGAAATATAGAAAATGGAGGGGAAAAAAAAAGGCAATGCAAGTAAAATAAAAAAAAAAAAAAAAAGGAACATAACTCCGCAGAGTGCGGAGCAAATGCTCCAAAAATGCTCCGCACTGTGCGGAGCTATGTTCCATTTTTTTTTTCCCCTCAATATAACTAATAATACAAAAAAAAAAAAAAATATATATATATATATATATATATATATATATATATATATATATTACATGTTTAATATTAAAAAAAAAAAACACTTACCACTGATATGTTTAATTTTGTATTTTTAAACAAAATTTAAATTGTAAATAAAAGAATTCATATATTTATTTTTAATAATAGGTGTGGAAAAAAGAACGCAAGAAAAAATAATAAAGTTTTATACTGAAGTTATATATAAACTAAGAAGGAAAAAGAATTGACATATAAAATAGTATTAAAGTTAAAAATAAGTATGATGAATGAATTAACCCGAATTTATAGTACTTAATAAATCCTTGTTAAGTGTTTTATATTTATTTTTTAGGTTCAAAATATTGTAGAGTTGAAAACGTAGTGGATATCATTAATTTTTAGGTTCAAAATATTGTGAAATTGAAAACTTAGTGGATATGATTAATTTAATTGTAGTTTCAACGAGGATAAAATTTGTGTTTCCCTAATTACTATATTTCCTGAGTTAATATTTAACATATATATATTTCCTATATATATATAGGACTGAGGAAATCCGGTAAGCAAAGAGGAAATTCGGTAAGTCTTTACAAAACCGGCAAGTTACTTGCAAATACGGTAATCACCTCAAAACTGGTAAGAACCTTCTCCGGTAAGAATATGCAGACCGGTAAGCCTCTTACACATCCGGTAACTTGTCCATAACCAGTTAGAATCGATTTCTTTCACTCTCTTTGAATCAATTCGAAATCAAATACGATAAGCATAAGGAAAATCCGGTAAGTTGTGTCAGTCAACAATTGTGGGAAGGGAAAAATAGGGAATAAAAACTCTTCACAAATGAACAGTACAAGGTGGGTTGGCTCTTTTATTGTGGGAGGGAAGAATGAAGGATAAAATGGGAAAAGAAAATGCTTTGAGAAAAAAAAAAAAAGAATGATGACGAGAATGTGTTAAAATCTGGTGTAAATGATACGATTCAAAGCTTAAAAACTAATCCTTGATGATTAGAGTTGGAAAACTGATTCTAAGCTTCAAAAAATTGGAAGAAAAATGCTGAAACAAATGGCTGAAAACAAGCTGAAAAGGCTGAAGAAAAACAGAGCAACAATGTCAAATCCGGAAAGTTGAGTGCAAATACGGTGAGATTACTGCAAATCCGGTAAGATGACTGCAAATACGATAATTTCAATATTTTCTTCCATAACCAGTAAAACCATTACCAATCCGGTAAGACCCTTGCATATACGGTATGAAAAATATAAATCCGGTAAGTTCAATTAAAATTGAACAATTCTAAATCTGGTAGGTAAGAAGACAATCCGGTAAGCTGAGTGCAATACCGGTATGCTCATTGAAAATCTGGAATGTTCAAGAAATTCAACAGCAGCTACTTCATTCAACAACTAAAATCAAATTTGGAAATGCAAAACGGAGGATTTAAAGACTGATGATGCAAGTGAAGATTCTTCTTTGTATGTTTAAACTGTTTGCAAGAGGGCAAGAAATTAAGGGTTCCACACCTATTATTAAAAATAAATATATGGATTCTTTTTTATTTACAATTTAAATTTTGTTTAATAATACAAAATTAAACATATCATTGTTAAGTGTTTTTTTTTTTAATATTAAACATGTAATATATATATATACCAAAGAGATGGGGGGGGGCTATTGAAAGTTTGTTATGAGCTTGTTGAAGAGTCATTGTGGAAACTGCTGTATAAAAATATCCTACTCAATACTCTTCTTAATCATGATATCTAATTCTTTTGATGAAATAATATCCCATTTTTACTCTTTTTTTTTTTTTTTTGAAAAACTTGTCAAAAGAAAAAATGCCATCTGAAATATATGAACTTTGGCCTAACTCCACTCTTGTAAGGACACCACTGACACTCCCTTAACAAGAATTCTTAAAAAAGAGATCTATTTCCCTCTTCTATGCATCTCCTAGCCTCTTCACTAGGCTTTATGTTTTGAGAAGTCACTCAGGACTTATTTTAAAAACAGTTTAAATTTAATTTGGAGTTAAGACATGCTCTTATCATATACTCAGCATGAAGCATAAAACTTTTTTACAAAATCATAAAAATTTATAAACATAAATTGTTCTTAAAAGATCTGGAACTAATATAAATTATTAGCACCATATCTTAGAACTATAAAACATACCTACTGGAATGATCCGTCAGTAGTTTAACAAAATTTAAAACAACATATTTTTGTGGGATATTATAATATCTAAGAATAAGAATGATTAAGAATTTCCCTTTCGGGAGGAAAAAGAAATTAGAACATTTTGTAAGAACAAAAGCTTGTATTGTATTCTTTTTTTTCTGTGTGTTAACAAATGAAGAAATGGTCTCCTTATATAGGAGAGAAAAAACGTTTTTCAAAAGTAAGGAATCTTTGCTTTTTCAAAACGTCAAAAAGAAAACAGTAAAAAGAAAACTAATTAAATCTTACTTTATCAAATAGTAAGATTCGTTACAAATTTTTCAAAAAGAAAACGGTAAAGATTCTTCTTTTCATACAAAAAATCTCCGAGTAATTGAGTCTTGTCTTGTCAATCACCAAAAATTTGCCAAGTGTCTTCCTTTGCATCAAAATCTGGAAAATTCTTATCTTGTTTCATAATTATGTCTCCGCAATGTCCAAAGAGTCTCCTCCACAAGACAGCTTATCCTGGATTATCATTTTCTTCTACGAAAAATTGTCTTTGAAATCTTCCAAACCTTTTTTCTTTTTCAACTTTCTTTTTGCCTTTATTTTTCTTTTTAAAGCTGTATCTTCTTTTTCTTTGTAGTACTTTGTTTAACTTGTTTCATAATTCTTTCAATCTTATCAAACATTTATTGAATTCTTCTAATATCTGTCTGAGAAATTTGTTCTGGATCTTGAGACGATTGAAATGAGTCACGAGAAATTCATTTGTTTCGTTTAAGATCTATTGGACTAATAAGTTTAGTAGCGTAATTATCGATCTGTGGTTCGATCTTCAAAAATCTTATTTTCCGTAACGGGATTTTCATTTGCTGAGTCTGATTAAATTGGAAAGTGGGAGAATCAACAGTCTCCTGAGTCTGTTGAGCTTTTGGTAAGCCCAGAACCATGAACGGATTTGATATGTCTTTACCAGCTTCCGTTTGAGCTGAACTAGTTATAGACTTCTTGGGCTCTATAGTACCTGATTGTGTCTGAACAATTGGATTTAAAATCTTTAAATTAATAATTTCTTGTTCTAATTCAGAAATTTTCTTTTGTAAAGCTAATTTTTCTTGTTGTAAAACCTGATTAGACTCATTTAAAATTTTAAAATTTTTTTGTCATACATTCACAATGCTCACAAAATTTTGAAACATAATCTAAAGGTTGATCTGAAACATTCTTTAAAGACGGTGCAACAAAATAATTTATTCCTAAAAATTTTCTACATTTTTCTAATACTTCTGAAATTGAATAAAATCCTTTATAAAGAGGATTTGGGAAATTTTTAATACAATCTGAAACTTCTAACCAAGTATGATAAACTCCTGAAAGTCTACCTTGTAAAACAACATAACACTTAAATTTTTTATGATCTTGACTAAAATGTTCTGAAAGTGCATTTAAACATGCTAAAAAATATTTTTGATCTTTTGGATTCTTATTATAAGAAATCCATAAATTGTCTAAAATACATTTTTCCGATTTTGTAACTGAAATATGAGGAAGTGTCTTAAAACTAATATTACTATTTGGAAAACAAAGTAATTCTATACTACCAAACCTTAACTTATCATGAGTCTGTATTATGTTTGTCTGAGAACTTGAACTGCCAACGATTGGCAATCCTGGTCTTGGTCCTCTGGGTCTCTGCATCTGCAAACAATCAGTCATAATCTTTATTTTTAATTATTCTACTTGAAATATCTGCTATCTGATTATTGCTACCTTTAATATGTTCAAAATTAATTATTAATCCAATATTAGTAATTCTATCTATAAAATTTAACCATCTTCTTCGATTACTTCTTTTATTTTCTAATTTCATTTTATTAACAAAACTTACTATTGCCTCACAATCTGTTCTTAAAGTAATTTCTTTTTTAGAAATAATAAATAATTCAAAAGAATCTAATGCATAATTAACTGCAAGTAATTCTAAATCTATGCTACTTATATTACCTTTTTCTTTATAATTTCCACTATTGTATCTAACAATTTTTTCAAGATCTTTACCTGCATACTTATTGGGTTTTGCAATTAAAATTGCTCCCCATCCTGTTATACTTCCATATGTTTCTATAATCAGATAATCTGTATCTAATGGCATATCTAATTTAGGTAAATCTTTTAATCTTTCTTTTATTTTTTGTACTAATTTAATATCTTCTATATTAAAATATCTTTGTCCTTTAGGAGATGTTTTTCCATATAATGGCCCTGCCATCTTTCCTAAATCCTTAATAAAAGGTCTAGCATAATTTACTAATCCTAAAAATTTCTGTAATTGTTTAAGGTCTTCAAGCTTATCTGGGAATTCTAAAGCTTTCTGAGCTATATGAGGTTGTAATTCAATCTTACATTTTCCTATATTAACTCCTAAAAATTCTATATATTCTTTAAACAACATCATTTTTTTCTTATTTACAATTAAACCATATTTTATAAATTCTGAAAAAAGAATTTGTAAATGACCTCTATGTTCTCTTTTATTTTTACTAAATACTAAAATATTATCAATATATACTATAATAAATTTACTATGTTTATTAAAATATTTTCCATTTTTCTTTGAAATATACTAGGGGCATTCTTTAATCCAAAAGGCATAACTAACCACTCATAATGACCTTCTGGAGAAGTAAAAGCTGTCCATTCTATAGAATCTGGATGCATTTTTACTTGCCAAAATCCTGATTTTAAATCAAACTTGCTGAAAATATTACAGTCTTGAATTTTATTTATTAAAACAGTCTTATCTGGAATAATATATGCATCATCTATTGTATTATCATTAAGTCTTTTATAATTTATAACCATTCTACTTTTTCCTCTAATTATTTCTAAATGTTTTCTAACTATAAAAGCTGCTGATCTATGTGGACTATCTGATTTTCTTATAACTCCTAATTTTAAAAGATCTTTAATATGCATCTTAAAATCTTCAACATCTTGATTTGTAGCTTCAATACTTTTAGTCTTAATTATATATTCAGGATTTTTTATTTTTAATTCACATAAAACTTTATCTTTCTCCTAGTATTTTAAAACATTTTCTCCTAAGATTTCTAATTTTTCTAATTTATTTATCATATTTTCTATATCTTGTTTTGTTACTAATAAATCATATATTTTTTCAATTTCTACAAATCCTAAACATATTTCTCCTTCTTCCTTAAAATCTTTAAAATAATATTCTTCTTCTATTAAAACTCTTCTTCTTCTACTAATTGACATTCTCTTTCTCTGCTACATTCACATTCTTTTTCTTCTTTAATCCCACCACGCTTCTCAGCAAACTCTGATGGAATAATCTTAGTATAAGTAGGTGCAGAAATTGTAAATTTTTGTAATTGCATAAAATCTTTACTAATCATTATACTTCCATTATCTTTTAATAAAAAGTTTAATCCTAAAATTAAATCTGTATTTAAAGATAATTCTCTTATCCAAACTGAGTCTTTAGATAAACTATATTCTGTACTTCTACCGCAATTAGTCTCAAAACTAATTCTTGCTGGTTTTAAAATATCTTGATAACTATAAAAATTTCCATCCATTTGTTGAGCTTCTATGGGTTCTTTTGATTTTATTATATATTTTTCTGGTATGATTCTTTTATTAATTATACAATGACTACAACCTGAATCTATCAAATCTAAACACATTATTTCATAATTTTCTATTCTAATATAACATTTTACTTTAATATTTTTTAATTTTTCTAAATTACAAAAAACTTGAACCAATTCTGGTTCAGGAATTATTTATGAGTTTTCTCCTTTTTTAGAGGATTCCATTAATTCTAATTTTTGTAAAATATACCTTTGCATATCTTCTAAATTTTCTATTCTTTTTCTTAATATTTTAATTTCTGACAATTCTATTTGAATTGAATTAATTTGCTTATCTTCTTCCAATTGTATTAAATTTTCTTGTAATAAACATTTTTTACATGCCTCTAAAAAACAATCTTTACATTTTACTCTTAATTTCTTACTATGATACCATTTACATATATAACATGGTATGTTGTCTAAACCTGTTTCTGTTAACCAATTATGTTTACATTCTATATCCATTAATTCTAATTCTTCATCTGAATCCGATAAGTTTTTTAAATTTGAAAATTCTTGTATAAAATTTTCATAATCTGATTGTTCTTCTGGATTATTATTATTATTAAAATCTTCTATTGAAACAATACTGTAAACTGATTCTTTATCTGAAATATACTCATCAATTTCTAATAAATCTCCATTTGTGCATTCTATAAGAGTACTTCTTTTATCATTATTATTTATCTTTTTAGGACAAGTTCTGGCTAAATGATCTATTCCTCCACAGATATAACAATTTAATTTATTAGGATAATTCCTTTCTGGTTTGAATTTTCTAACATATCTGTTTTCATCTAAATATGGTTTTCTTCTATTAGACTTTCTTAAATAATATTTTTTCCTAATAGGCCTATCAAAATTTTTTCTATCATATTTTCTTTTACTTTTTTCTCTAAAATTATTTTCATAAGTTTGTGGTGTAAAGATATCTTTGCAAAATTTATAATCTGTCTTTTTTAATTGATTCTGAATTTGCAATTCAACACATTTATTTTCTAAACATTGTATTATAAATTGAATTCTATTTCCTATACTCCATAATTGATCTTGTCTTTCTATAACATTTTTATTTTCATTCCATCTTTTTGTTATTTCTAATCCTAAAGGGCCTGGTAATTTATGAAATAATTTTTTACCTAATTCTTGATTAAAAGTATTTCCTGAGACAGATACTAAATAGTGATATTCATTTAAAAATTGTTTTACTTCTTTACCTTTAGTCCATCTATTTAAACTAAGTTGTTCTAAATTTCTTATAGCCTTATGTTGAATTAATAAACATCTTTGTATTAGGATCTGCTCCGTTAATAATTCATGTATTTTACTAAGAAAATTATAAGGATTGTTTCCTAATGCAACCAATGATTCAAATTAATATTTGCTATCTTTCTTAAAAGCTTCCCATGTAGTTTTAGCACTTTCTCCTAAAAATGTTTCTAGATATCTATACATTTCTAATGGTTCCATATTATCTCGCTAATCTAATATAATGACATATTATTGTATTTTTCCATACTTCTATTATATTATCCCAAGTCCGAGGGTCATGTCTTGTAATATTTAATATTTGTGGTTTATGTAATTTATTCGAAATTCTATTTTAGGTTCTAAAGGTCTAACTTTTCCTCTAGCCGTATAATTTCTTTCATTATGATTATAGTACAGTATAAGCAATTCTAGGAGGATAACCACGGTTGTATATTGATATGTTTCTCGGTTTAACTTGCATAACTTCATCTCGCCAATTCTTTATAATTACTTATTTCGAAATTTCGACTTATTTTCAATTTCTTCTATATTAATTCCTACTCTTATATTTTGATAATTATCATAATATAAATATTCTTGTTCTCCTATTTGTTTATTTAAAAACAAATGATCTTCTAATCTTAAAAGTTCTGTAGGAGATAAAATCATTCCTAATTCTTTAGGATATAAAATTTTATCATCTATCTCTGTTTCTACTGTATTAAGAAAAGGTTCTTGTTCTTGTTTTTCTTCATTAGTAGTATTAGATTCTGTATCAAAATTATCATTTCTATTTATAGTACTGTAATTACCAAATCTTAGACTAGTCCTTCCGTATAAATCTTTATATGTTATAGCTTCTTGAGGAGTTAAAACTTTTTCTTGAGTTTCTAAAAACTTATCTAAATCTCATTCTAATCCTGCTAAAATTTCTGAATCATAGGTTTTAGGTTTAATCATTTTTATTCCTTTACTACTCATTAAATTTACAACTTTATCTATATAAACTTTATATCTTGTTTGAGAATTATTACTACATCTTCCCAAAAATCCTATGCTTATTAATAAATTTTCTCCTGAAGTTACATCTTCATATCCATGTGTACGAATACCAATTTTAATTTTTCGAAAAATCTTTTATTGTTAATAAAAAATCTGGATTACAATATATAATTCCATGATTATTATTCATATCTATCTCCGTACTAGCTATCATACTTTTTTCTATATTTTGAATTCTTTCATCATAAATAGTTAATAAAACTTTATTACCTAAATTTTTTTCTCATTAATCCTTTAATTCCTATGACTATTAATCCTAAATGCATAAATCTATAATGCTTCTTTCTTAATTCTTTTTTAGATTCTTCCGAAAGTAATGATAATTGTCTTACTTGGCCATCTAAACACTGAATTGAAATTTCCCTAGTATGTCGAAAAAATTGAGTTCTTGATTCAAAAATACCTCTATTATATAAATTTTCTGGATTAAGTAATTGTAAACCATGAGTTTGAAATCTATTATAATCTTGTTCAGGATCTATAATTTCTTCTATATTCTGATTATATTGAGGCTGTCTAATTAAAATTCTTTCTATTATATTTGTACTTACACTAGAAGTACTATGTCTACTTCTATCAAAAATCTCTGAAGATGATCATTGTTCTCCAATTGTTCTTGATCTGCCTGGAAAATTATTCATATCTTATAAAATGTTGTAGATATTTTTCTAGTTATTGTTTCTTGTCCCGTATTTTTCAAACTTAATTTATTTAACTTATTTGTAATATTTCTAAATCTTGAATTGGTTTATTCTCTATATTATTTAATTTTTTATTTATATTTTCTATTGCTTCTGTAGTTCTAAGATCTGGAAACTTTTCTTTATCCTCTACTTTAATAACTTTATTTAAAAAATTTAGATTCTGTTCTATATATATATATATATATATATATATATATATATTTTTTTTTTTTTTTTTTTTTTTTTTATTATTAGTTACATTGATGAAAAAAAAAAAAAAAAGAGGAACATAGCTCCGCACAGTGCGGAGCATTTGCTCCAAAGACTTCGGAGCTTTTTTGCTCCAAAGTCTCTGGAGCTTAAGCTCCAAAAGCTCCAAAGACTCTTTGGAGCATTTTCTCCGCACTCTACGGAGCAATTTTTTTTTTTTTTTTTAATCTTTTACTTGTATTGCTTTTTTTCTTTCCCTCCATTTTCTATATTTCAATTTAACTAATAATTAAAAAAAACACGATACTAACAACATTATCTATATTTCCTTGGTTTTTTTTCTCGCCATTTTCTATATTTCAATTGAATTAATAATTAAAAAAAAACGAAGACAACTTTAAAACGTAGTTATTATGTTTAACTTTATATAGGTATGAAAAAAAAAGGGCAACTGTATGTTGAATAATAAGAGCATTTATTATGTTTAATTTTATATAGAATATTATTCAATTACTTGCATTTCTTACTATCGAATATGTATTCGCTTATTTACAAAGTAATTTATTATCCTCATTGAGAGCACAATAAAATTAATCATATCCAATATGTTTTCAACTTTACAATATTTTGAATCTAAAAAATAAAAATAAAAACGTAGTTATTATGTTTAATATTTTATCCATCCACTGTTCATTCAGGGAAAAAAACTGAGAGTAAAAAAATGTAGGCGGTGAATGGCAGTGCAAAAAAGTGGGCGGTCAAAGGCGGTAGAAAATATTATGTTTCTTCCATGCTAAGATACTATAGTGATTATCAACCAACTATAAAATATCATGTTTGTTCCATGCATCCAATACCGACTTCATCTTTTCATTCTTCAGTTGACAAGCCTGAAATTAATCAGTAGGCCGTGAGTATCTATTTCTTATTTTATTACATGCAAATTAATCTGTTAGTTTGATTTCAAAAAATGAATAAATTATTCGTCTCGTTGAGTTTTATGTTTTGCTATATTATTGTAGTTTATTCCTCCATGGAAGTTATTTTTTGTATTTTTTATTTAACTGTTACTTTGGTTATTTCATAATTTTTGAATTTTTATGTATTTGAAATTGAAAGTTTTGACAGAATTGTTTTCTTTGATAAATGCATGTTATGGTTGAGTTTTATGTTTTGCTATATTATTGTAATTTATTCTTCCATGAAAGTTATTTTTTGTATTTTTTATTTAACTGTTACTCTGGTTATTTCATAATTTTCGAATTTTTATGTATTTGAAATTGAAAGTTTTGACAGCAGTGTTTTCTATGATAAATGCATGTTAGTTGAACTGTTACTAGGAATTTTGAAGATTAGAATAATTTGTCTTTGCTCTTAGAATTACATATTGGAATTGTTTTGGTTTAAAAAAAAGAAATTTGTAAGTTTATAAATAAAAAAAAAATTGAATTTTGCTCCGTAGAGTGCGGAGCAATAAGTTTATAATAAAAAAAAATACATTTTAATTTTGCTCCGTACTCTGCGGAGCAAATGCTCCGAGATTTTTTTTTTTTTTTAAAGGCCATTAAAAATGTTATTTATTTCCTACTGTCATCGTCTTTGGCCCCGAGCCCTCGAGCCCCCACGAGGGGCGCTGCCCCCTCGACCCCCGCGACCTAACCGGGCATGTCGATCCCCGTCGGGGGAGTTGCCCCCGAACTCCCACGAGGTTACGAATTCTTGATTATTTGTGATCATCGCACGCTAAATTTACGAATTCTTTAACCATTCACATGTAGAAGTTTTAATTATTCTTTATTTACTTCACATATTTTGATTTTTTATTTTTCTTATGATTTTCTTTAGTTTGTCATAATTTTTGTCATTCCTGATTCTGACAATATTGAATTTTTTTTCAATTTTTTTTTAGGTTACAAGATATCCTTCTCAAAATAAAAATATTAAAAGTTTCAACATCAATTCAATTGTGCTATCTTCAGGTATGATATTTTTTTCTTCTTTTTTTAGATTTTGTAGAGTTTAATTTTTAGTTAGTCTTTGTATTTTTTTCCCTAAAGTTTATATTATAGTATTTATCATTCAACTATTACCGATTAAATTGTAGCTTCTAATTTGTATTCTTGTTCTCTTGTATACAGTGTCCAATTATTTTTCCCAGTGGTTGTACTTGACTACAATAGTGCACTCTATCTTGGGTAAGTTTTCTCAACTGAACTATTTAGGTTTTTTTTATAGGGTTATGTAGTATTTTAGTTATTTATTTATAATAACTTGTAACTTTGTAATAAATTGCCGGTTCCCAATCTTTTCTTTGTGTATACTACTTTTTTTCCTTCAAGAATATATTTTCAGTCACTGTTCACAAATTTTGATATTTTAAATTTTAGTTTTATTTTTAATATATATACAATTATTTCTTTCTAAAACTATTGTTTTTTACAATTACGGTTAAAGTTCAACTATTTTAAACAAATTGTTAGTGTTGTGATGGATATTTTTGTATCATCTGATGATGGAGAAGTTGATTCAACTATTCTACAATTTTATTTTAGTTGGAGTATAAATATGTTGATAACATCCTTTAATTCTTTTAGTTCCTGTTGGTTACCTTGGACTCCAACTATTCGATATGGATACTTCGAGTGATTGTCTTAATTTTGAAACAATGTCACATCGCCAACAAGAAAATCAAAGGAATAGGTATCGACGAAAACGACTTCGAAGTGGCTGCAACGATCATCGTAGAAGGATAGATAATCCTATATCATCTGGACATGATATTTCGAATGATGTACAAATGCACCAATCTATAATGCATCATGATTTTGAGGCTTCTACTTCAAACCAAGAGACACCTCGTATTTTCAGTTCTACATTACCAAGTGGTTTTGATGTGTCGAACATACCAACGATTGCATACGTATTACCGACATGCAATAGCTGTAAATATTGTGGTGCAAGAAAAATTTATAGAGAAAGTAAAGGTTTCTGTTGTTCTGATGGAAAAGTTCATATCTCTATGCCTAATTCACCAACTGAATTGTACAACTTGTTTACTTCAAAAGAATCTAAATGTATAGAATTTAAAAAAATTGCACGGGGATATAATAACCACTTTGCTTTCACTTCATTTGGTGTCAAATACGACAAAAATCTCTTTAACGCATACCGAGGTATTTACACATTTAAAGTTCAAGGATAAGTATATCATTATGTAAACGAACTTATCCCACAGAACAATAAGCCTTCTTATATGCAGTTATATTTTAATGATACAGATAATGAAATTCAAAATCGTATGAAAATTTCAAAACTCTTTGATGAATATACTTTAATTATTCTAATTGAAATCTTGAAGGTAAATCCATACAGTAGATTCTTTCGGACTTTAAGTAATATCACTAACTTACAAGATCATTAAATACATATAAGATGCGATTCAAGACTTGATCAAAGAGTATTTAATACTCCTACCTCATCTGAAGTAGCTGCTGTATGGGTCGAAAACTATGAAAATGCTAATATTCGCTTTCGTGACATTACTATATATGGCCACTCTGGTGATTCACATAGAGTTCATTATTACTACGGTTGCTATGATCCTTTGCAATATCCTTTACTTTTTCCATACGGAGAACCTGGTTGGCATGAAGGCATCGGGAGGTGCAGAACGGCTGAACATTTGTCTGAATTTGTTCAATTTCCTAATACAATTACCTCTGCAGCTGAATTTATTGAAAGAGAAAATCAAGGTTTGCAAATCTATGTTATTGTACATTCACCTAATTTTTCCAGTGTCAACATTGTAATCTAATGACGAATTTTTTTTGCAGTGCTTACAGGAATGAAGAAACGATCACAAGTTTCTTGTCGAGAATATTATTCATATAAATTGCAAATTAGGCCTTCCGGTAAGTCTATTTTACTTCACAGTGGTAGATTGCTCCAGCAATATGTTGTAGATATGTATGTTAAGATTGAAACTGCACGGTTAGACTATTTTCGCAACAACTAGGATCAAATTGAGCAACTTTACCAAGGTATTGTAGATAGTGTTCATAATGGAGAGACAAGAGGGTGCAAAATTGGAAGAAAAATTGTTTTACCTCAGTCTTTTACATGTGGGCCTAGAGATATGTTAAGGAGATATATGGATGCAATGGCTATTGTACAAATGACGTATGGAAAACCTGATATCTTCTTGACTATAACATGCAATCCAAATTGACCAGAGATTAAGCAAGAACTAAAACACAATGATGAGATTCAAAATCAACCTGATCTAATTGTGCGTATATTTAGAGCAAAATTAGAAGAGTTGAAAAACGATTTATACAAAAAAAATATCTTAGGCCCAGTTGTTGCGCATATATACGTTATTGAATTTCAAAAAAGGGGACTCCCTCATGCACATCTATTGTTAATTTTCAACTATGGCCACAAAATCTGTTCTGCTCTAGATGTTGATAAGATAGTTTGCTGTGAAATTCCTAATGAAAACAAAAATCCTTATCTTCATTCCGTCATTGTTAAACACAATATGCATGGCCCTTGTGGACACCTTAATCCAAAAAACATATGTATGGAAGCGAACAAAAGTTGCAAAAATAAATATCCTAGAGATTATTGTGATACTACTATATTCGGTGATAACTCATATCCTTTGTATAAACGTTGTAATAACGATATTTCTATTAAAGTTAGAGGTCAAATGTTAGACAATCGATGGGTTGTACCGTATAATCCTTACTTGAGCGCAAAATATGACTGTCACGTTAATGTTGAAGTATGTTCTTCTATTAAAACTGTAAAATATTTGTACAAATATGTGTATAAAGGACATGATCGTATTCATTTTTCAGTTTCCACAAATGAAACAGGAAAAGAAACCGACGAAATCTCGACTTATCAATCACGTTAGGTGGATATCTCCACCTGAAGCTATGTGGAGGATTTTCTCGTTTAATTTGGTGGAAATTTATCCAACTGTTTATTCTTTACAACTTCACATCGAAAATCATCAACAAGTAAGATATAACAACGAAGATGATTTATGTGCTATTATTGACAACGAAAATACAAAAAGAACAATGTTGATGTAAATTTTTTGAGGTAAATAAAGCAAATGAATTTGCTCGTACATTGTTGTATCGAGATTTTCCAATACATTTTGTTTGGAACTCAACTAAAAAGATTTGGACCCCCAGAAGAAAACACGTTGTTATAGGCCGAATTGTCACAGCGAATCCATTTGAAGGAGAACGATATTTCCTACGCGTTCTTTTTAATCATATTCGAGGTCAAACATCATTTCATGATTTACGAACTTTGAACGGAGTAACTGTTACTACACATCGAGAAGCAGCACTTTTACATGGTTTGTTAGGCGGAGACAATCATTGTGAAGAATGTCTGTCTGAAGCTATTATTTATAAAATGTACTTTTTTAAGACGCCTTTTTGCAACGCTTCTCACACTTTGCAATCCTGATAATCCAAAATTACTTTGGGATAAATTTAAAGTTTATATGATCGATGATTATGTATATAAAAATATACCTTCAAGGGCTGCTGAACTACGAGCTTTAGAAGACATCAATTCTATTTTAGAATCATCGGGTAAAAACATAAATGACTATGAAATAGTATCATTCAGTGTAAATATAGATGAAAATGAAAGGTTGAGAAGAATGGTGGCAGAGGAGACAACAAATTTGGATATAGAAGGAGGCTATGCTTGTACATCAAGCTTAAATAATGAGCAACAATTTGCATACGATACAATTATGGAAAAAGTTAATTCCAAATCGAATGGGATCTATTTCATCGATGGTCCAGGAGGAACGGGCAAAACGTTTTTATATAAAGCTCTCCTAACAGGTGTAAGATCTCAAAATTTAATTGCTTTAACTACAAAGATCTTAGTATTCGCATCTCTTTGCTCTCGGAGGTCGAACAGCTCATTCAAGATTTAAAATTCCTCTAGAAACAATTGGTGAAGTTATTTGTTCTGTTAGTAAACAATCGGCTCTAGGGGCTTTGTTAAAAATGTCTACATTAATACTTTGTGGGATGAAGCACCTATGGTGAATCGTTGTGCCGTTGAAGCCGTTGATAAAATGCTCAGAGATATTACTGACTGTAATTTGCCTTTCAGTGGAAAAGTAGTCGTTTTAGGAGGAGATTTTAGACAAGTTTTACCGGTGATACCAAGAGGAAAAAAAGAAGACATAATGAAAGCTACCTTAGTCTTCTCTGACTTATGGCCTTTGTATTCACATCTACCGTTGGTTGAGAACATGCGAGCAAGATTGGATCCCACATTTTGTGATTATTTGCTTAGAGGAAATGGAATAGAGGAACAACACGGTTGTAACAACATTCAGCTTCCAAGCAATATAATTGTACCATTTGATGATGAAATTACATCTCTGAAAACTTTGATAAATCATGTTTTTCCAAATATAGAAGCATATGTTGATAATTTACATACGATGGGAAATCGAGTAATTCTTACGCCAAGAAATGAATGTGTTGATCATATTAATTAATTTTACTTGATCAAATTCTCGGTGAAATTTCCACATATTATAGTTTTGATGAAGCAATTGACAAATCGAAATCAGGCCTACAGGAAGATTTCTTAAATACTTTGACTTCAAATGGTATTCCACCGCATGAATTGAAGTTTAAGATAAACTGTCCTGTAATGTTATTACGGAACATCAATCCTTCTGAAGGGTTATGCAATGGAACACGCCTTACTTGTAGAAAATTTGATAAGAATGTAATTCTTGCTGAAATTACAACTGGTAAATATTGTGGGAAACATGTTTTCTTACCAAGAATTCCTTTTGTGCCTCTGAAAAATGATCAAACTTCAATTCATTTTAAAAGAACTCAATTCCCAATTAGACCATGTTTTGCAATGACGATAAATAAAGCACAAGGTCAGACACTTGATTACGTTGGTTTGTATCTTCCTGAACCAGTTTTCTGTTATGGTCAGCTTTATGTAACATTATCAAAAGCTAAAACGAGCAAATCTTTAAAGGTTTTACTAAAACCATCAAGCACTGACAATTTACACAGTACATGTACGAAGAATGTTGTGTACAGAGAAATTCTGTCATTCATTCATTTGTAGAAGTATAACTTCTTTGTAAGTATTTATCACATATCTTAGTCGCTCATTGTCATAATTATATTGCCGATTTCTGTTATTTTTTTTTTCCATAAATAATTTACCTTTGGAATATTTCAGGCTTTATGATATTTGTATATATTTTTCGCACATACTTGGATTTATGGCAACAATCCAAACTTGTACAATTGTGGCGAAGTATGCCTAAGCCTTCTCAACACTTAGAGTGGTGGTCAGAAGTAGAAGTGGATCCCTGGTGTGTCAACTATGCTACAAGTTTTGGTTTCTATACAATGCCTAATTTTGAAATCGAAGCCCTATTTTAATGAGCCCGGACATACAAATATGAATGGTTCAACAAGTGGAGAAAATTGTTCTCTTGCATACAATAAGAATACTTTTATCCATTCTCTCTAAACGATGGTGTACAGTATGAGGCAGCCACCAAAGGTAACATAAAATAGAGATCATCTTTATGTAATACTGTTATTATTAGGCCATTCGATCATTGCATGTTTTCATGGTTAATTTCAATTTTTTCTTTCCTTTTGAGTAACAACTTCATTATATGTTGATTTGAGTTTTGTATTATGTTGCTCGTAGCACTTCGAGAATTTTGTGGTAGAACATTTTTACAATCGTTCTCGTGATATTCTGGTAACATGTAAAGCCTACATAGAAGGCGCTCAAGTGGGTTGTATTGTCAAAGGAGGTGCTCAAGATGTTGACGAATGTAATAAGATCTTCTTACAGGATTTTAAGGCCAATTTGGCACGGTTCATCACCACATTAGTAAATGCATTTTCTCAAATTGGCGTGATGGACTGTCGAGAGTTCCTTTGGTTAGCTCAAAAGACAAATGTACAAGTTCCTACTACATCCGGGGTCCAAAACTTTTATTAGTAAGATTAATTAAATTAAAATTTAGACTTGGGCAACGTATTTTGCATGCAAGACATGTTCAAATTGAATTTGGTTTTTGTCTTAACTTATATTTAAAATTGCAAATCAATGAATGTTAATGCTTTCAGAATGCTCGCCATGCATTTTAGCAAATAAAATGTCATAAATACTGTATCTTTAACTTTGTTTATCCTTGTAATATTTATTTTCCTATATTCTGTATTATCCTATTGCCCTGTCATTCAATTTTTCGTAGTTGTATATAATCAGTTGACCAATTACATTTACTTGGATAATTTAAATTGCTCATATCTAACATTCAAGATATAATTCACGATAATTAATATTAATTGCTCATATCTAACATTCAAGATATAATTCACGATTATTAATATTTTTAACACACTAACATAAACTTCAAAATCATCCAACTCGTGCATCGCACGGACAAAAACTAGTGATAGTATAAAAGTGAACATTTTTTTTTAAGTTACGCATTTTAAAAATATCTATTTTTGAATCATATAAAACTCATAAAGTACTCGAATGGAGCGTGGTTTTGAATGTGAATAGTATTCGGCGTCACGGGGCTCGATACTCAAGGAAAAAGTAGTTGACTGAGTGACTGTCAGAGTTGTAGCATGGTCTCGTCTTTCCCGCCGGCACTGCACTACTTCTATCTTTTTTTTTCTTTTCTTTTAGAAAACTACATTACAATTTAAAACCCGTTTGGTACCGAATTAAAATCTAATTAAAATTAAAAATATAGTCGTTATTAGGTCCCACTCGTCTAATAAAAGTCAACAATAACGACTAATTTTTCAATTTTAATCTGATTTTAATTTCTACCAAATGGGCTCTTAATTTTTACAAGTGCCGTAAGTGACCACATATTGCATTTAAAGTGTCTACACGAACGATTAGAAAATGTATGTTATTATTAGTAATTTCTTCAGAAAAATAGTATTAGATCTCAGTAATAAATCAATGGAAGTGAGTTTGTAATTAAAATTACTGTTTAATTTTAATTTATGAAACTATTTGTAATTTTGTAAAAAAAAAAAAGAACAGAAGCAAAGGATCCTTGAAAAATTCTCCAACTACACAAGTATGTAACACGACATCGAGTTAGAAAGTCAAATTAGTTAAAATTTATGTTTTAATTCTTACCAAATATGAGCTATATACACTTTTCAGTTAAGTAATTTGTGAATTTTATTTATATTTTATAACTTCTACTAAAGAAAAAAAAACAAATGGCTTCATTCAAATTTAATAATAGGCAAATTGAATTTAGATCTTGATGTCAAGTACAAATCCAACCATAGTAAGGACACCTCCAGGCAGGATATCCAACATAATACTAAAGAACAGATCCTATTTAGGATAAATTCTACTGCTAATCCTTAACTAAAAGGCGGGTGGTAATTAGTCCACCTCTGCCAATTTTTGCCGGAAGTGAATGGACAAAAATAGTCCAAAAACCAGCCTCAGCAACACAAAGAACCCCCATAGATTGGGTGCCCTTTAAAAACCCACAAGGAAAGGGAGGCCATATTAAAATTAGACCTCCTCTAGACCCTAAACACCGACTAAATGACAAACATAAGAAACTATAAGACTACTATCAAAACATCATTAACTGCAGGGGCTAAGGCCCTTCACCGGAATTGGCTGCCGGCGAAGGTCTGT
Organism: Fraxinus americana; assembly: GCA_035079005.1. Lineage (NCBI taxonomy): Eukaryota > Viridiplantae > Streptophyta > Magnoliopsida > Lamiales > Oleaceae > Fraxinus > Fraxinus americana. Next base: position 31,778,125 of record CM068707.1, read on the forward strand.
CCAAAAGACCAGCTTGCCGGAGCAACATTGTTAGAAACCACAGTGCGGCCATCGCTGGTGGTGACCTTAAACGAGAGGCTTTGGCCGTTGAGATAGTTGTTACTCTGCCAGTTTTGGCCCCAGTTTCTCGACATAGTCTGCCAACCGGTTCTCGACCCCTTTATCGACACTGCATGCACATCACCGGCTCCACCAACGTTGGTTATGAGTACTAGATTGAAGTAGGAGTGGCCATTAATGGTGAACCTTATGCCTCCCTTTCTTCTGCAGGGTACCCTACAAATTAAAGTAACAATTAGTAACGTACTTCAAATGTGCACCAATTTATCACCAAAACAGTTGCCATCAAATATTGTGCCAACTCCTATCAGTAAATATTCATTTATGAACCAAGGACCACAAGAATCAATGTCGAGACAAACTTTAGCATGTGGGTGCAGTAAAAATAACACGCAATCGTCACAACGAATAACGGCAAGACTTGAATTCACGACCTCATGTACCATACCATATCAGACAACTTCACCTAAATTAAGATGAAATTTAATGCTAAAAAGACAGTAATTAATCATACCTTCTGTAAGCAACTGGGACAATTCCAGCTCTGTATTGTGCAATGTGTTGAAAAACAGGCTGAGAGAGGTCAAAGTGGTGCTGTGGAGGGTTGCACCACCCTCCTGCGTTGTTTGGGAGAGCATTATTTGGTGGACAGAAATTGGTGGCTGTGACCAGAATGGAACCAGGCAGGCACCATTGCCTATCATCAACACACCTAATCTCAAAACAAGACCCACAGCTCAACCCACTGTTGAACAGAGCTGTGCTTAAGGCTGCAGTGTTTGTACCGTAACCCTGGCTGTACAAATTTCCATAGCCACAAGCCCCACCTGCAAAAATTTTGCCAAGAGAAATGGTTAATCTAATTAATCATTGGCTTTCACTTAAATTAAAATCAAATTTTAAACATATTTTGATAAAAGTTCATGAAACGTATGATTAAAATCTTGTTCAGATTAAAATTAATTTCTGAATTTGACTTAAACTAAAATTTAGATTTTAATTCATAGGGCATATGAAGTACCCAATATACCCTTAGGACGAGAAAAAAGTGCATACCCATTGTTCCAGAGGCATCACTTCCACCATAGAAGGTGGCATGAGCATTGATCCATCCTCCGCCAGAACCATGAACTGATGACAGCACTGAAAGTAATCCAACCAAGAGAAGACCAAAAACAGCCATTTTCCTGCAAAAAGAAAAAAAGGGCGGTTTTTTAGCATTTTCTTAGTACAATCAAGATACTGAGCTGCTTTCAGTCCATGTTAAATATAAGCACAACAAAATAGAAGAATGCGAGTTGAAAATGGCAAGAAAATTACATCGAGTTTGGGCCTTCAAAAAAAGGGCTAGAGAAGAAATGTGAAGTTGAATGAGGAAAATGAGGAAGAGGGTAAGGAATATAAATAGAGGTGGAAGCTGCGAGGGTTTGGTCGCTTGGGCATCTTTTAGTTACAGTCACTATTCACACAACTGAACTTTTAAGGATGTTGGGACCAACAACTGATTCTGTAAACCACCAAATAACCTCTCTTTTTTTCCTCAGATTCTATTCTTTTACAAAACTATACAAAGGCTATGTTTGGTACACATTATTTTTTTCATTCTCATTCTTCTACTCATTTTCAACCACACATTCTTCAATAAAATAATATTTTCCATCACATCAATAACTTTTCCTTCATTTTTAACCACACATTCTCCATCAATCTACTATTCAATAATACATTCTTTCAAAAAAATGTGTCCCAAACACTCTAAAAATATATTTACGGCCAGTAAATTTAAAGTCGACTATATGAGTTTTACTTTAAGGGTCCGTTTGATAGGTAAATGTGGAAAAGAATTCAAATTCAATGTTAGTTGGAAAATAAAAATCCACCAAACCCATAGAAATTCGTTTTCCATATAAACAAAATAAATGTATTTTGGAATTCGATTTTCGTTTCCACGTTGCAATTAAACGGTCAAAGTGAAATTCGTTTTCCTCGAATATGACATTTTTCATGGAATTCATTGCAATCAAACATGGCCTAATTAACAGTTCCGTTCAAATCTTTCCTCCGAGTTAAAACTAAGGCAAAGAAAGACTAAAAATATTGGACAATTGGGACAAGAAATTAAAATTTTGAAATTCCAAAATCCAAATGTAGTTGCCACACTTGACCAACCAGTTTAAGAGTCCACCAAAGAAGGTCTGATGGTGTTTACAGAGTTGGTAATTTTCTTATTCAAAGTGGGTTACATGTAATCAATGCCCATTTGCTGCAATATCCTTTTTCACTTTTTTGCTCTATGTTATTCTTTGCTTCTTATTCTTGCCTCTACTTTTTCCCTTTAGAATTCAAACTATGAGGCGGCAAGTGCATGTTGCTTGATTCTTCTTTTAGTAGCCTACAATTTTAGAATTTCTTTTGCCTTTATTGTCCCCCTCCTTTTACTTCTACACCATCTTTTGGACTAGAATTTAGGGGTTATTTATTTTACTAAATAGAGTTCAACAAGGATAAGAATTCTGAATGTAACAGTTGATCATTATGTCTATGTTTGGCCCCCCATTTTTCCAAAAACTCATTTCAACCACACATTCTCACATAAAATAATATTACACAAAAATAAAAAAAATTTACTTATTTTTTAACTACGTATTCTACAAAAATCAATATTCCAAGACTCAATTTTTTTTCTCAACATTCCATTAAAGTAGAGCTCAAACAAGGGCTATATATAATATCAAGTATTTTACCTTCGAGTATCAAGTTCCCGAGCTATTGGCAGCAATCGAACATCTTTGACACTTGAAGAAATTGAATTAAAGACGTTGAATTATGACGTATTGTGTCTTTGATACTTTAGTTAAAACTTTGAGGATTGCTTATTTATAAGTATATGGTCATTGGGGAGGGATATGACCAAACATGGCATGAGATTCTATTCGATCTTTGATTGATTGTGAGTCAATCTTGACTACGTTAGAATAATTTCTAGTCTCGACTACGTTTGATAGAATTCGCTTTGATTGAAACGCATTATGGATGATATTTTAATATATCAATTAAATATATCAGTATTATACTTGCATTTGCGTCTAATATGCCTTCTAACAGGAAAGTTCGTTTTCACCATCAAAATTCAAACGGTAATCTAATAATTTAGTAATTTTACGGACAAATAATCAACAATTTAATATTATTTGAAGTTTCATTATTTATATTATTAATGACATGTTTCTGCTGCAACTTACAAGAAAAAAAGCTGCTAATGACTAAAATTATTCGGCTTGCATTTACATGTTTTATGATTAATAAAAAAAAATGGAATCATTTTAATAAAGAAAAATTGAAAGTACTAACATATTAATTAGAATAAATTCAAATAAATATATTTCTATTAAAGAGTTTTTTTTTTTTTTCTGATTTTCATAAAATTAGTCACAATGATTATTGTTTCTATAATTAAATAATTATGTTTGTTAATGTAGAGCTCCCTAATTATCTTTCATGGACAGAAAGTCAAATACTTTTCATTATTCTTGTCGATGTCTTATTAAGAAAACGGCACAAGATTTGATTGCTCGTGAGATCTTCATAGATTATGTGATTGGCGTAATAATAGGGCCGCGATTCTTGGTAATGAGATAAAACACTACTTAGCTGTAATCTAACTTGATTTAAAAAAAAAAAATTCCACACGCAACTATACGATCCATCGAGATCTAGGCGTAAGTGCGTAACTCAAGCGGTAAAAACAAAATATTATCAGACTGTAAACTGGGTTCAAATTTCATATGGAAAGGGATGAAATTCTAAAAAGAAAAAAAAGAAGCTATACCATCAATCTAATAGCTCTTAGATGAAATGCAAACTAATCAGTCGACTACAAACAACTTGCATTTGAAGTAACAAACGATAAAGTCGCCCCCAGGGCACATCTCCAAGTGATAAAAGGGGAAGGTGGAAAAACTCCAATTTTGTTTGAGGCTGCCCCGTCAGGCGTCAAGAATTTGAATCCTGAAATATGGATTTGGTCATTGGATAAGTGCAAGTGTACAAGTAGTCTTTCACCCTGTACCCTTGAAGGCATAACCTGCGATTTACCTCTTTCACCAAGGCCCAGTACAGGACGGTGGTGACCGTCAAGGATGCAGCTCATCCCTTTTTTAACAAACAATAAAGTCGACTTTGAGAATGAAAGCTACGCCTTAGCTACAATAAAATTAAAGCACTAACGTGCAAGAAATCTAAGTAGTACGATGCATCAGAAGTCGACTTTGAGAATGAAAAATTGCTTTCACTTGGTGATAAGAAATCTAGTAGTACGATGCACCAGAATTTTGGGGGCAAGGTCATGAAATGATGGCATCACAAGATAAGGGTTGTAAGAGAAGTGTAAAGGTAAATTAAGTCGGTTGAGTTTAGACTAAGGGTGCGTTTGATTGCAAAGGTGGAAAATAGGTGAAAAGAAAATGTTTTACAGGGAAAAAATTTGTCTAGAAAATGTTTTGTAGAAAAAATGATTTCAAGTGTGTTTGATTGGTATAATTTTTCACTCGAAATTTTTTTAAATTTTCTATTCGTTTGACTTGTTTTACATGGAAATTGTCCATTAAAGTGATTTTTTTTTCACAATTAGTTATAAAATTTGTTTCCATTACTAAAAAGTAAAAAAAAAAAGGAAAAAAAATTGTTTTCTAAAAAATCATTTTTTTAATCAAAGTTTAGTATTCGTTTGACTTTGTTTTACATGAAAATTGTCCATTAAATTGAAATTTTATTTTACCATTAATTATGACATTTGTTTCCATTTCCAAAAAAAAAAAAAATTAATTTTCAACCAGCCGGGAAAATATTTTCCCACCAAAAAGGCGGGAAAACATTTTCATCAAAAATCCGGAAATTGCACACGTGTGGGGAAAATCCGGAAAATATTTTCTGTGGAAAATTTCGCTTATCAAACAGCCAAAAAAGTGAAAAGTGGAATATATTTTCCTATTTCCCCGGAAAATGTGGTCTATCAAACACGGCCTAAATGATGTGGACGGATCAAATCCAGGAGCCAAAGCACAACCCATATTAACATGTGTAAAAAATATTATTTATTCATCAACTTCAACAAAAAAAAAAAAAAACTAATAATATATATATATACACACACACACACCGTGCTTAGTTTATGCTTTATATTAAGCACCGTACTTAAGTGGGACACAGGGGTGGACGCAGACTTTTTATGTTGGGGGGCACAATCAAACTTTCAAAAAGTGAAAAAAAAATTAAAGTAAGAGATATTTTATTATAATTGTTTTCTACGTGTTCTCATATTTTGATAACGTTCTATAATTAAAGTGAGAAATAGAGAAAAATTTAATATAATTTCATAATTCAAGTCAACAAAGAAATTGAGTATATAATCTTGGTAATCAAGAGCTACACAGATTTTGATAGAATCCAAGCTACAGATTTATATGTACGTTTCTTAAATGTAAACCGGAGTGGAATTGCAAAGAAAACTTAAAAGGAAATTACAAAGTTTGGTTGAGCATTTGAGGGGCTCGACTAGCTCCCCAACACATTCCCTATTATCAAATGCCAGCCGCAGTATTATATGTATATTAATTGAATTCAACAGGAATGAAATTGTAAAGGAAACTTAAAGGAAATTACAAACTTCCGTCAAACATTAGAGAGGCCTGACTCGTTTTGAAATGAACGAAAATTCATTTTCCTTTCATAAACAAAAAAAAAATAAATAAATAAATTTGGGGGAGGGGGGGCACCTGCCCCCCAGGCCACCCCCAGGTCCGCCCATGGTGGGACATACAAGGGTGGATAGTTTGTTTGCCGACCACTTTAGATTTTCATATTTTTAACTCTTGTAGCTAAGTTGGTTAAATTCCCTTTCATTTCCAAGAAGCTCTTGTAATGAAATTGGATATCTTAAGTTTGACTCTCAACTATTGTAGTCCTTTATGCAAATTATTTTAGTTTAATATTTTTCATCATTTTGGAGCAAAAGCATTAAAATGAAGATTCAAACCTTTGAGATTACAAAAAGTTTGACCACCATGACATTTTGTGAGTGATAACATTATATGTAACAAAAATATATATGTTCATTTTTATGAAGTAATAGATATGTTCTCTTTCTTTTAATTTTTTTAACAAAATGTTAACTTTACAATGACCCAACGGTTAAATTATTGATACATCGATTGAACCACTTATTCAATGACTCGATAATTTGTTCAGGTCAATGATCAGATCGGATATGATAACTATATTTTGAAGAGTGAAAGAATAAAGAAGAAGAAGAAGAAGAAGAAGAACATTAAATTGGTAGTTGACATTTTTATTCAAACCCAAAAATGTATTTATTTTAAGAGAAAATTACCTCAAATCCTTCTTTTCAACATTACATTTCAAAAACAAGGTTATAAAGTTTATATTTCAAAATTTAGGTGGTAATTATATTTTATAATTATAATTATTAAAAATTTAAAACCTTAATTTATCATTTTCTTCTCAACCCTTTCTCTCGTCTCTTTAAATCTCTCGTCTTTCTCTCTCTCAGCCATACCCACCGGAGCTCATATCTCCCCCCAATCCCGATCTGCAGCCATACCCACCCAACCCCAAACCCAAACCTTAATAATCCCCCCTAATCCCGGTGCTGCAAACATCGCGCCGTCGCCACCACGGAAGTAGCATCGCGATGCTGCTGTAATGGAAGGGGACCAAAGCCTCTTCGCATAGAGTCGACGGCAGTTGCGCTTTGCGGATATCTGGAAGCTGTCGCCGGAGACACCAGAAGTCGTCACTGGGAGCGCCGTCGATGAAACCTTGCGTCCCACCTTTTCTCCTACTCCGCTGTTTGATGAGAGGCGTTGTGAGATCTGGTGCACGACTTGGTGTACTGTGATGGCTTATCTGGTGGCGCCGAAGTTTTTGGGGTGGTTTTTGTTGGTTGTTTAACTGCGACTGTTGTGGTGTTGTGTTGATGGCGCTCGTGAAGTTTTTATTTAATTTTTGAAATTAAACAAGCTCCTCGGCGCCGCTACAGAGTAAGAAGGCTGCAACCGGAGTTGGTGGTGCCGGCGAACCTTTTCTGATCTATGACCGATTGCGATTTGACTACCGGATAGTTCATTGTGACTTTTGTGACCGATCGTGACAGTTTGTGATCGTTTGTGGCCTATTGTGACCGTTTGTGATTGGTTAATTGTGACTCGTTGTGACCAATTGTGACTAGTTAATTGTGACTAGTTTTCTTATGGTATTTATGCAGTTAGAATTGGATACGATAATGTATGAGATCTTTTAATGATAACGGTAGAATAAAAGTGCATTTTTTCCCTATAATGGAATTTGGGAGTTAAATAAATGTGTGGCTTTTTGAGAAAGGGTTCTTCAAGCAGAATCTGGTGGAACTATTTTGAAGACACCTCTAGATTCTCAAGCCAGTCTCAGCTCAGAGGAGGTTTAGATTTTAGGTGTCCTGAGAATTTTATTTGTGTATTCCTTTTAAAATGTCATGTTTATTAGTGTTTCATTTCCTGTAAACATTCGGGTAACTAAAATTGCAGTTCCTAGGAGCCTAGCTCACTGCGAGGAAGAATTTGATCTTTTATGCTATAGAGTTCTAAAGGCAAATCCACTTAACTGGGATGTCTAATTACATTGCTACATTTAGCATATGAAAATGTCTTGAGACTAATTGTAAGCAAGAATATAGAACATTGGTGTCTTACAAAAGTTTCTGGGTTTTCAAATGGCAGAGGAGTAAGAGTGGTCATGTATTTTGGGGATGCTAAGATGCATGTGGTAATAAACTCTCCTTAATATCGTCAACAATTTTCCCGGTAATTTTTTTAGGAGGTGGAGGCAGGGGTGGGGTGGTGGTAGGTGGATCCATGGGTTGGGGGTGTGATTTTCAATTTTCTAAAAATTTTGAAATCGTCAAAACGGTCGCCGAAACAGTCGCCGAAGTGTCCATCGGAGTGATTGCGGAGCAGTTACCGGACCGGCACCGGAGATTGAGGGAGGTGGTATAGTGGGGTGATGAGGTGGGTAAGGTGTAAATAATTAATATATATTATATTATAATTTAATATTTAATAAATATATTTATCACATGATTTAAAATAATTAAACAAATTTGCTAGTTTTGAAAAGTAATTCTTATATGTAGGTTTTGTGATTGTTCCCTTATTTTAATTTTGTCATTAGAGACTATTTAATCGACAAAAAAATTTAGCACAAGACATAAGCATTAGCATCAATTTTTCTTCACACATTCAACGACAAAATTTTTGACATATTTAAAACTATGAAATAGTCCTTTTCTATTAGATTGATATTATTAGCAAATTGAACCTTGAAAGTGAGTAATTGGACCCATTTTTCAAACTTGAAATTCTCAAACGATAAATATTATTAGACGAGTAAATAACGTAATATACATTTACAATTCGAACTACTATATAATTAATTTTAATTTGTGATATTGATTATTATTGCGGTCATTAACTATCAACAGTTAACCATCAACTGTTACCCGTGCTCGGTCAAGATCTTAGATATTCCACTGAGTAGAAATAGTGATTAAACGGCTGTCACATGGGCGAGATCACATGGGCGACCTGTTTTGGCTACTTCTCCACCATTCAAAACTCCTTTGGCCTTTTTCTCCTTTTGGTGGGTCCATTTTGATTCTGTGACCAAGAAAACAAAAAAAAAATCTACGTTGTGCAATTACATTTTGATCCTCATATTTGAAGTTTTAGCGTGTTGTTTCTTGTACAATTTTGTAAAATACAAAATGTAAGTACGAAAATGCCTGCAGGAATAGAATATTTGATTTCTAGACAGCAGCTTTTGGTGGGTCCATTTAAGATTTTACTGACTGGAAAAAAAATCTTTCTGCAATTACATTTTGATCCTCATACTTTAAGGGTAATGTTTTGCTAAAGGGGTTCAGCAGTAAATGGCACTAATGTCAATAGACGTCAAGAGTCGAGTCATTGACATTCCCTTTCATCATGTTCGGGAAGTGTTTGTGAAGAGTAAAGCCACTTTACCTGAAAATAGTTGACATCTCGAGTGACCGACCTTCACATTGCGCGTGGATTCCGCGTGAATAAAATAATGTCCGACTTCCGATTTGTGTGTGTTTGGTCATCCCTTACGTTCGCGTAACATGATTTGTTTATGAAAGAATGTTCTAGTGAGAATCAATGCTTATCTTTTATTAAACATTAATGATATGACATATTAATTTATTGATGGATAAATTTATGACGAGTCTCAAAATTTAGATTAAATTCATTATTCACCGATAAATTAATGTATTATGTCATCTATGCTTAATATAAGAATAATAATCTAATAATCATCAATGCTCATTAGATCATTTATCGTGTTTATAATGATTTAAATTATAAATAGATGAAAATAAACAGTTGATAAATTGATTGTACTTGTAAGTCCCTCGAAGTGTATGGATAAAAACTCACTTGAATATTTAGAGACAATTTAAGTTTGAGCTAGTTATGTCGCCGAACCGAACCGAGCTCGAGCCAAAAAAAAAATTCGGGCTCGGCTCGAGCTTTTTTAGGCCCGAGCTTGCTAGGCAAAAAAAAAAAATGAGGCCCAGTCCGAGCTTTCGGCATGAGCCTTAGCGGACCGAGCCGTTCCGGGTTTTTTTTAATGTCAAATCTGCATTTTTACTTAAAAAATTTAAAATTTATATGATTTATACGTACTATAAATTAAATAAAAAAGTTCGGGCTCGACTCGAGCTTTTTTGGGCCCGAACTGAGCAAAGCCCGGCAAAAAAAAAAAAAGAGGCTCGGCCAGAGCCTTGGCTCGGTGAATCCGAGCCCGAGACAGGCCCAGCTCGAGCTTTTTCAGAGCCGAGCCCGAACCGTCCGAGCCAGCGAGTTTTTTTTTCCATCTCTAGTTTGAGCCAAACTTAGGTGGCTCAAGCCTTGTTCAAAGATATTCTAAATTATCATTTTCAACTTTTGTGATAAAAGGACTTTTTTTTCTTGTAATTTCATCCAAATCTTTCATTAATCGAGCGAAAAAAAATTACTTGCACATTTAGATGTCCAAAAAAAAAAAAAAAAAACTCCACAAAAAAATATAAATTATTAAATAGATGAATTTTTTTTTCCCTTGTATTTAAAGAGTTTTTTTTAATGTTCTAATAATGCATTTCATTAAATTTTTTTCATGTATTATTCAATTCAGCATGAAATCTGATTGAACATTGAATCCATAACTACCTCAATTCAATCCAGGAGTATAAAGGGTGCACATACCCTAGTCAATTTGGGCATATCCCGCGATTAACCTCCACCCATCACTGAGGGGCCGGAGATGGGTGGTCCAGGATATAGTCTAGTGTAAGTTAGGATACCTAGATATCAAAAAAAAAAAAAAAAAAAAATTCATAGAAATTTGAGAAACGAGATTCATAATGGCACTTTGAATTTATTTTTGTGTCTGGTGAAGGGAGCAATAATGCAGGATACAACTTTTGATTTCATATCTTCTTACAGCCTTAATACAAATCAGCAAATCTTCAGAATTAAAGTGTATCGCTTCAGCAGCTAAAACAAGATCGACCTTAAAGTAGTCAAAACTCACAAGAAGTTAAAATGAAAAAAAGGATTCATTAATTATTTCATGCTGAAAAGTTAGTGGCCGAAAATATTATGGTTATATTGAAATAAATATTAATTGGAATTATATATGTTGAAAACGACTCTACATGCAATTGAATAATAAAGCCAACCAAAGTCGATAGAATCCGGTTTAATCTGGCCCCATTCTTTTTATACTTCAAGAAATAAATTGTAAAGTATAAATTATATATTGTGTGCATTTTTTTATTTTTCATTTTCATAAGTTCTGTTTCATGAAGAAAAAAGTATTTATTTTTGAATTTTATAAAAATTAAATTTTTATCTTGTATCGAAAATCAAATATAAATGTTGCGTTTGGTATAAATAACCAAAACTAGTTACATTATTATGTTAGGTTCTAGTTTAGTTTGAATGGCTATGAAGAAAATAGTAAACACTCTACAACTTCGACAATATTTATAAAGAAAACATCTAATAGAGTATTATAATGAAAGCATCCAACCAACAAGCAACAAGTTTAAATAACGATATCTCTAACCAAAGAGCTTGCATGAAATCAATTGAGAAGAAATTTGACCTACGAAAATAAGAAAAGTGACTCGTTTAGATGTATAGATATAGAATTTTAAAGAAATTCCATTAACATAAATGTCTCGACAAGGAAAATGTAAAAATATCACTACTATTTTAAATTTTTAAGATAAAAATATCAAATTTAGAGTGTCTCTATACTTTTCTTACAAAGGGTGAAGTGTGTTTTGTTAATTGTGGCTTTGAGTAATCTTACATAGAGTATGATTAGACTTCTCTTTTCCTTAAAAAAAAAAAAAAAGGGTTATTTGTACCTTACTAGTAGTACAACTTTATTTGTTTCACATCAAATAGAACTATTTGCCTCTACTCTTTTGCCCATACAAAAGGAACTCTCACTTTGAAGCAAGATAGATTTATCGTTTTGTCAGGCTTTGAGTCTCATGGTTTGAACATGTATTCTCTTCTTTCGTTTTCTTCGTATCGAGATTCGATCTGTAAACACAGACTAAGTTCATGTTCGATTTAATTAAAAATCAAAATTTTAATAGATTTTCATAAAAGTGGATGAAATGTATGGTTGAAAAATTAATAAAAGTTGCGAGATTCGTGAAATGTGTTATTAAAATTCATTGTTAACTTTAACTTAAATTTTTTATCATTTTTTTTACCTAAATGAAATAGTGGATAAATGTCAAGCAATATAATTATTTATATTATTCATCTCTTTATATTTTGCTCAACGTCCAATCTTATGGATCTATTCTATTGTTGGATAGATAAAGAATCTATATAAACAACTCTTTTAATACTTGAACAACATTAACTTAAGTTTTACCGATTAGAATTTTATGAAACTCCAAATCTCAAGAACTTTAAAACCTTATATTTGTTGTCAAGATCACCCAGTTAAATTATCAAGAGAATTATTAATTACGGAACATATCTCAATTCATTGTGAATGATTCTTTGTCACTGGATCTTGATTCCAGATCTTGAATTTTGAAGATTAAATGCAATCTTTTCATTTTTGGCTTCTTCATTTTTAATCTTGAATTTTGACTCCCTTGATTCTTTAATTCTTGTTTTTAGTTTTGCTTTTTGATCCATAGCTTTGATTATTGAATTCCTTCATCTTGAATTTTTTTTTTAAATTGTGGATTACCCGTTCTTAATTGTGGATTTTTTGATCATTCTCTTCAATATGTTTCGTCTAGTATTCTTGTGTCGATGAGACAACACATAAAATGAAAATCACATTTGAATTGAGAACTATAACCCTATATATAATTTCCATATTTATTTCGCCAATCATGAAATACAATTCTAAAGGAATCTGATCTCTACATATATAATCAGACCTCACACTTCATTTCAATACCCCGAAGATGCATAACTTTAATTATTTTTTAGATCATTTTAATTGAATTTAGCTTTGAGATAACACTTACACAGAATCAATTACATATGTAGGCTGACATGACAAATTGGAAAATCCCAACATTAACAACACACATAACGTAAGAGTTTATATAATTGTCTATTATAAGAATCCAATAATAGTAACACAACTTTGTTAACCTGAAATTTGATGTCACGACACACCAAATAAAAATGTCACAATGTCCACCAAAATTTGCCACATGAAGTTTTTAATGCCACTAAAAGAAATAAAAAAACTAATATTTCTTAAACAAACTTTCCATTCGACAAAGATTTTCTTAAATTTCTTTTGTCTGCCACAATTGTCTGAATAATTGTTTTCATGACTTGTATAGCATAATTACCAGATCATGCGCAGAAAATTAATCATTTGGCTGGAGAATGTTAATCAGATTGGCACGTGAAGTGTTCTTCGATTTTCGATATATCTTTTTTTCTGTACACATATCTATGGCATTAGTATTATTGCGATGGATTTGCACAAAACAAAAACAACAACAACAACAACAACAACAACAATAATAATAATAATAATAATAATAATAAAAAAATGAATTAGATATTTTTCCTTTTTGTATTTGCATCAAGAAAAAAAAGGAAATTAATTAAGAGCGGGCAAAAATGGTATAGTAATATGTGCATTTCAATTTTCAACTACTCACTAATTCAAGTAATTGGTGAAACTAGATTTGTGAATTGAATAGACTCACTTCGAGATTGTTAAATAAGTGAGTTGTTTCACTATTTACTTGGCATGTTGAGCTGTCTTAATTATCAAATTCAGGTTTTGAGGTCCAGTTATTAAAATGCGTTTTCAGTTACACATTTTTGGCCTCTTTGAGTGGGTTGCGATTGTGATAAATTCCAGGAAAGAAGCTCTGATTCAATCTGTAAATAAACAAACAGAAATGAAAAATTAAACAGAGGAAGAAACCGGGAGATAAACCTACTGGAAGCAGGGAAGTAGATGAAATCTTATTCATTCAACTTAAGGAAAATACAATGCAACCTACTCTATTTATAGAAGAAAAACTAACCAATTATCTAACAAACCTAACAAGATAACAAACTTAAGAAGAAACTAGAATATGCTAAAATCTGTAGGAAAGAAACTGGAGCTGCATTCTGGTGAACGAGTGCTTCTGTTTGAACTGGTTTGCGTTAACTGGAGGCTGGTTTAATATTCCAACACTCCCCCCTCAAGATGGAACATCTTGAACCGTAGAGAAGGAGAGTAGAGATGCAAACAAGAAGCATCTTGTTTCAAATCATCTTTAAAAATATGAAGGCATTCTCTTTCAAGAGCCAACTGCATAACTAAATCTGCTATAAATTTGGTGCGAACACAAATGTCCTTTGCAGTTTCCCATTTTTTTTTTTTTTTTGCTTCCTCAGCCTGATGTAAAGATGCCTCCAAATCTTCTGTTCTTCTCATTAGAAAATTTATTCTTTCGCTGAGATCGGCATTCGACTCTGACAATATGATACACTTTTCTTCAGCACTCTCAGTGTGACTTTTAGCTTTTGAAACCTTTTATTTCAGACTTTCTAACGTGCTTTGCTTCTCCTGACTAGCTTCAGCAAATGCTACTGCATGCTGTCGCCTAATTTCGGAGTCCTTCAACTTTCTGTCAAGCTCTTCCACTCTCTCATCTGAAATACTAATGCTACTCTTAAGGATACAAAGGTCTTTATTAAGACCCACATTAGACTCTCTAAGCAATTTACACTCAGCTTCAGCACTCACAGACCTCTGTTCTGCATCATAAGCTTTTTCCTTCCATTCATTAACTATATTTTCATTTTAAAAATCTTCATCACAGAACTTCATCTGCCTTGGATCATCTTCATCACTACATGTGTTCTCATCACATATGCTTTGTCTTTGAAGCTTCCTGGGAAGCCGTTTTCAATCAAACAATTCCTTGTTTCGAATCATCTTCATATCTTCATTCAGAAGATAAACTTCCTTGTGTTTCATCATTCAATTTTTTTAAATCCAATCATCTCTCGCCTGTGCATTCACTCTTGGAAGCAGGCTGGTATTTGTTGAAGACATACATGACTTCAAGGTACCACAGAGACTCCCTATCTGGGAATATATCAACCATTGATCTATCTTCAAATTCTGGTTCTTCGGTTCAGTTTTCTGCTGTTCAGCAGCTGGAAACCAATTCAGAATTCAATAGCAGATTACCTCTCTGGTAATTGATCTGCTATACTCAATCCTCATGGAGGAATAAATCCATTTCGACATTTCGTCGAGTATCTAGTGAACCAATTCACTAATCTGTTCTTCTGGTTTTTTTTTGTTTTCTGATTTTGGGAATTTTTTTTTCTCGGTTTTGATAGATTCAATATAGGAAAGAAAAGGAAAGAAGATGAATTTCAAAAGGCAGGATCCGAAACCTGCTCTGATACCATGATAAATTCCAGGAAAGAAGCTCTGATTCAATCTGGAAATAAACAAACAGAAATGAAAAATTAAACAGAGGAAGAAACCGGGAGATAAACCTGCTGGAAGTAGGGAAGTAGATGAAATCTTATTCATTCAACTTAAGGAAAATACAATGCAACCTACTCTATTTATAGAAGAAAAACTAACCAATTATCTAACAAACCTAACAAGATAACAAACTTAAGAAGAAACTAGAATATGCTAAAATCTGTAGGAAAGAAACTGGAGCTGCATTCTGGTGAACGAGTGCTTCTGTTTGAACTGGTTTGAGTTAACTGGAGGCTGGTTTAATATTCCAACAGATTGGCCGTACACGTGGCTGAATCTTGACCTTTGATATGGATAGATATTATACTTGGCTCTTCATTCATTCTTCTTCTTTGGTTTTGAAAAGTTATTTTCTTTGAAAATCTGTAACTTCTGATCTTTATGTTGTAATCTCTATTCTTTTGGTAAGAATGAGGATTGTTTAATACAATCTTTGAGAGATTTCTGAGTGTTTGATTACTGATTTGTATATATAGAGACTAGAAAGAACATGAAGAAATCTCTCTGATTTCTTCATACATTTCTGTATGATTTCTCGGTTGATTTTAGTGGATTTGGAGCAATATCTTTTGACATATGCTCAACGGGTAATTAGGCCAATAGACTGAACATCCAGACCCTTTTAGGGCAAAACAATTTTTGTGTTATTGTGTTTTAAGTTTTTCTGCAATTTTTGAGTTTCTTAACATTTTGTATAAATTGGTTTGTTACTTTTTGGGACAAACAAGTGGTATCAGAGCTTGTTTTGAAAACCTTAGTTTTTTTTAAATCTCTTATAAATTGTAGATCTGTTTTTTCTTTGAAGTTTTTTTCGTAAGAAACTGGGTTTTTGAAATCTTTGGTTGTTGATCTACTCTCGATTCAACTTTTGGTTGCATCACCTAGTAATATTCTGGTATTTTTGGGTTAGATCTTTAAGAACTTTCGAGACTGTATACTGTTTCTGAGATTAAAACTCTTTGTCTCTTCAAAACTTCTTAACTCGGTTTTGACTCGTTTAGATCAGTTGTTTACATTGAGTTCTAGCGATTCTGGTTTGACTTATTATTGAGTTTTTGTGGATCTTTAACTCTACTGAATTTTTGGCGAGTTGAATTAACTCACTCCGATTCCTACTGAATTCCTGACTTACTGCTAAGTGTTATTGAGTTACCGTGACTCATTAGGTTCCTGTGCTTAAATTGGGATTCTTGGTTCAACTTGGATATTTTCTGATTGCTCTCTTCATTCTGAAATTTTAAGATTTTCAGATTCTGGTATCTTCTAAACTCTCCCTTAAATTTGCTAACCATTCTTGTTAATTCTGAAGTTGGTTATTAAGGTAAGTAATCTGCCCCTTTCTCCAAGATCTTCTACGAGGATCTGGAAATCTAAGGAGTAGTGGAATCCAGGGTTACCACTCCTTAAACCTATTTCAAATTGACAATTACATTCATTAACTGTAATATGTGTGATTGTGTGAATTGCATGATAAGTAGGCACAATTGGTGACACCTGTCTTATTTTGTAATTCATATTTATTGTAATTTTACTGAGCTGCTTGAATTAAGAATAATATGTGTGTTGTATAATTGAAATTTTGTGATCATACTTGTCAATATGTCTACTACATAAAAATTTGAAACATGGAATGGCACTGGAGATTTTAGTCTCTAGCGCCAGAAAATGAGAGCACTATTATTACAACAGAGATGTGCTGATGCTCTTTGTAGATCTTGGTTGTTGAGATTAGTGCCTATAGGAGACAAGAACTAGATGAAATTGCCTGGAGTTCCATCTTTCTTCACGTCTGATAGTGTGATTAGAAAAGTTGGTGAAACCACTAATACCTAGACATTATGGACTAAGTTAGGAACACTGTATCTAACTAAAACTATGCATAATAAGTGTTACCTTATAAGGCAGTTCTATAACTTTAAGTTTGACTCATCTCACAGTCTAGAAAAAAACATTGACAAATACACAAAATTAATTCAATATTTGACTAATTGTGATGAGAAACTTTCTGATGACCAACAAGTTATTGGCATGATGAATTCACTAAGTGATAAATACAGGGACATCAGAATTGCTTTAGAATATGGGAGAGAAGATCTTATTGTTGATATCATAAATTATGCCGTAAGGAATAAAGAACTTGAACTAAAAATTGAGTTCAAATATCCTATAATTGGTGAAGGGTTAGACATTAAAAGAAAAACAAAACCAAAACCAAAGCAAGAAGAATAATCTATATAATTTCAATTTTTCTAACAAAGGTAAACCCTGGAAGAAGAAATTCAAAGATAGTAATAAAAATCAAGTGAAAACCAAGAATCAAGTTAGGAAGTGTCACAATTGTGGAAAAATAGGACATCCAATAAATGATTGTTTCAAGAAAATTTCTGATATGAAAAAAAGAAACAATTCAGATGGTTTTGCTGCAATTGCAGCAAGAATGATCTTGATATTCAAGGTGTTGTTCTTGCTAGTACACCCAGAAGAGATCCAAATGAACGAGTCCTTGATTTTGGCTACACTTTCCACACGTTCCCATTAAAGAATGGTTTTTTGAATTTGTTAATTTCAATGGAAGACAAATTAAGATGGGAAATGACAAGAGTTGTAAGATTAAAGGACTTGGAAAATTAAAACTGTTGTTAAACAACAATTATATACTTGAGTTAAACAATACCAGATATCTGTCTGAACTCAAAATAAATCTAATCTCTTTGGGAGAATTATATGAAAGATACAATATACTGATTCATAAAGACCTTATAAAACTGAATGATGATAACAAAGAAGTTATATCATCTCCTAAGGTAAATGGGATTTACACCGTCTATGTTGGACCTTTAGTAGGTTATAGCCCTGCAACTGTAAATTTACCTCTAATAAATCCTTAGTCTGGCACAAAAGATTTTGCCATATTTCTGAAAAAGGACTGATTTTCTTAAATAAACTTGGATATTTTGGAAATGATAATATTGAAAAGATAGATTTTTGTGAAGACTGTATAATTGGAAAATAGAAAAGATTACCTTTCAAAATTGGAGTTCATAAATCGACTTCTGTTCTGGATTGTTTACATTCTGACCTATGGGGTCCAACTTCTATAAATACCTTAAGTAGATTTAATTTCTATCTACTAATAGTAGATAATTTTTCAAGGAAAATATGGATTTTTCTTTTAAGACAAAAATCTGATACTTTTTAAACTTTCAAAAAATGAAACT
The DNA here is from genome assembly GCA_035079005.1 of Fraxinus americana. NCBI lineage: Eukaryota > Viridiplantae > Streptophyta > Magnoliopsida > Lamiales > Oleaceae > Fraxinus > Fraxinus americana. The sequence goes on from CM068707.1 coordinate 31,796,529, forward strand.
TGATGATTGAAAATCAAATAAACAAGAAAATCAAAGCGCTTAGAACTGATAATGAATTTGAATTTTGAATTTGATTTTTTTGTAAAGAAAATGGAATCTTAAGACATAAAACTGTAGCATACACTCCTCAGCAAAATGCGTTGCTGAGAGGATGAACAAGACCTTATTGGAAAAGGTCAAATCTATGTTGTACAGTTCTGGTTTGCCAAAAATTTTCTAGGGAAAACCCTAAATACCGCCACCTATTTTATAAACAGAGTCAATTTAGTGCTATTCATTTTCAAGTCCCTGAAAAACTATGGTCAAGAAAGATACCAGACTATAGTAGCCTTAAAGTTTTTGGCTGTACAATCTACTCTCATCAAAGTAAAGGTAAACTTGAATATAGATCCTAAAAATGTGTTTTTTTTTTGCTATGGAGAGGAAACTAAAGGTTATAGACTTTGGTTTAAAAGTCAAAATGGTTTTAAGGTGATTATTAGTAGAAATGTCATTTTTAATGAAAATGACATACCCTGTATTAACTCATCAGACTTGAAATCTAATGAAGCTGCACCTGTTAAAGAGACTATCTTGGAAAATTAAATTGAAAATGTTGAAAATCAAGATGATTTGATTGAGGTGGAGACAACTCAATCTGAAATAAATCATGATCAAACTGAATCAGAAATTGAAACTGAATCTATCAACCCATCTCCTGCCGATTATCAATTTACAAGAGATAGAGAAATAAGGAATAGAATACCTTCAACCAGATTTAGTAATGATGATTTTCTAACTCTATTTTCTGCATTAGACTCCTTAAATTCTGAACCTACTACTTTTGAGGAAGTTGTTAACTGTCTAGATTCTAAGTTCTGGAAAGAAGTCATGAATGAAGAAATAGATTCTTTAATTAGGAATAAAACCTGGGTTTTAGTTAACAGACCTAAAAAGAAAAAGGTAGCAAACTGTAAGTGGATTTTTAAAATCAAACAAGGAGATTCTAATGTAGAAAATAAGAGATATAAGGCCAAATTAGTGGTAAAAGAATTCACTCAAAAGGAAGGAGTGGACCGCAATGAGATTTTCTCACCAATTGCAAACTATACCTCTATCAGAATTTTGTTAGCCTTAACTGCACACTTTCACTAGGAATTAGAACAACTTGATGTTAAAACAACATTTCTTAATGTTGATCTTGATGAGATAATATATATGAATCAACCATGGGGTATGAAGTTAAATAAAAAATTGAAAAAGTCTCTTTATGGGCTAAAACAAGCCCCCATGCAGTGGTATATAAAATCTAATTCCTATGCGCAGACTTTTAGTTTTTTTAAGAGCAATTATGACTCTTGTTTCTTCTACAAAGGGCCAGGTGGATCTGAGTCCATTTCCTTGTTATTATATATTGATGACATGTTGCTTGCCATTATAGATCTGAAATAGATTTTGTTCAATCAAAACTAAAATATGAATTTAAATGAAGGATTTGGGTCAAGCTAAAAGGATTTTAGGATTGGAAATAGAAAGGTATATAAATAATTGCATTTTATTTTGAAACAAGGTTCTTATGTAAAGAAAATATGCTTGAATGCAAACCTATTTCTTTGCCCATTGCTATCACTTTAAAATGTCTAGTGATCAGTCACCTAAAATTATGATGAATTGAGAATAATGGAAAATGTTCCTTACGTTAATGCTGTAGGATCTATTAGGTACCATATGGTGTGTATCAGATCTGACTTAACTCACGGTATTAGCATTTTAAGTAGGTTTATGAAAAATTCAGGTGAAATACACTGGTTAGCTATAGAATGGATGTTTGAATACATAAAAAGGTTCTTCTGACTTAGGGTTAGTGTTTAAAAGAAGCAATGAAGGAATAACTCTTACATGATACACTGATTCTAATTTTGCTGGTGATCTAGATAGAAGAAGATCTATATCATCTTACATTTTTACTATGTGTGATGGATGCATTAGTTGGAAATCTCAACTGTAAAAATTAGTTGCTTTGTCTTCAGTTCAGGCTGAATATATTGCCGCTTGTGCTGCTACAAAAGAAAGTATTTGATTAAGAGAGTTATTAAATGAAATTGGTTCTATGAATAATTATGTAATGATTTATACTGATTATTAAAGTGCTATTCATATTAATAAAAATCATGTATATGATGATAGAACAAAGCATGTGGATATAAAGTTTCACTTTGTGAGAAACACGGTAGAAAAATGTTTGATCTCCTTAGTTATAATTCCTACAAAATACAATCCCTCTGATTTAGGAACCAAAATTCTGACTCTAAATAAATTTAGAAACCGCTTCAAGATTCTAAACATCACTTGAAGGTAGTGATATAGTGATATTTAGAATATCAAGCCTTATTTGTTGAAAATTGAACTAACTTCAATTTTTTTTTAGGTACTTAGAGCAAATAAAGCTAAGTGTCTAGATCCATTGGTTGATGCCAAGAAATAGTTCATCAAGGTGGAGATTGTTTAATAAGTGGGCTGCCTTTCTATTTACTTGGCATGTTGGGCTATCCTAATTCTCAAATTCGGGTTTTGAGGCCCAGTTATTAAAATGCGCTTTTAGTTACACGTTTTTGACTTCTTTGAGTGGGTTGTGATCGACCGTACACATGGTTGGATCCTGACCTTTGATATGGATATATATTATACTTGACTTTTCATTCCTCTTCTTTTGCGTTGGTTCTGAAAAGTTCTTTTCTCTGAAAATCTGTAACTTCTGATCTTTGTGCTGTAATCTCTATCCTTTTAGTAAGAATGAGGATTGATAGTACAATCTTTGAGACATTTCTGAGTGTTGGATTACTGGTTTGTATATAGAGAGGCTAGAAAGAATGTGAACTGATTTCTTCATACATTTCTGTACGATTTCTTGGTTAAATTTAGTGGATCTGAAGTAATATCTCTTGGCAGATACTCAATGGGTGATTAGGTCAATTGACTAAACATCCGGACCCTTTTAGGGCAAAAAAATTTTGTGTTCTTGTGTTTTAAGTTTTTCTACAATTTTTGAGTTTCTTAATGTTTTGTATAAACTGGTTTGTTACGTTTTGTGACCAACAGATATATTTTAGAGATTGGGATGCTACTTACTGTAATTGAGGTGATAGAAAACCATTAAGTCGTTATGATCGAGAGAATATTGTTTTGAATATTGCTACGGTCCAAAATTCTTTTTGAATTTTGAAAGTTATGTAGTTCGACCCAAACAATACATAGAAGGGGGGGGGGGGGGGGAAGGGAGGGGGGGTGAATATGTATATTATGCGAAATTATAAATATTAATTAATTAGCAACATGTCACCAATTAATTATCTCTAGATAATTAAGCATACAAGTCAATTTAACCTATGTTTAAATACCACAGTTAATATAATCAATAATGAAAGCAGTAAGAACACACGGTATGATCACGAATAAACCCCAACAGGGTAAAAACTCTGTGCACTTTGCCAGTCAACAATTTACTATAAACGATTTGTAACTTACAGTCTATCGGCCTAGACAACGACATGTACTGTCTGATCTTCTGACTGCAATTCTAACAACTTTCCTGGATTCTGTGCTCCTACACCACTTCCAGCTACAGTTTCCAAAGCTCTCCTAGATTGTTCTCTCCTACAGCTACTCCTAATTTTGTGAAATCGTTTATCTCTTGTGGATCCACGAATAATACCAAGTTCTTCAATGATTGGAATTCCAGTCAACTTTCCTCGATCTTCAACAACTCTGACAGATGCGGTGGAAAGAAAAGTTTGGTATTTGGATTACGAAATTGATTTTTTTTTTCTCACCAAAACACACTTTCAAGATCAAGGTTGAAAGTAGGAATATGTAGGAATTCTATCTGATGAAGCTCTTTCAATGATCAACCTTATTTTTCGCGTTTAGATGTGTTTTGATATTTATAGGTATGTTAGAAAAGTAATGAGTTTGGGAAAAAACCTTTAAATCTCGAAATAAAAACTTCCCGAACAACCCCGTCGCTCAAGCTAAGGGAGGGCGACAATCGAGCGTTGGAGGTTCTGTTTTTGACGCTCGAGCCAATTCATGACGATAGTCAAGCGAAAATCCACGCCGTATTTTTCTTCTTTTACCATATTCGAACCCTAGACCTAATAAACATATTTTCATATAATTGCACATTATTTCTTGACTTTTTACATCATTTACAATTAAGTCCCTTTTGTTTACAAAATTGTCAATTACATAATTAAAACCTAACAAACTTTTCGATCAGTATTGCTGTGTCTATATATTAATACACATCAAAATCTTTAATTACTCAAGAAATAGAAGGTACAATAGTTGATAACATTTCGATATTGTTGTGGCCACGAGGTGCATGGGTGGAGTTGGTGATGGTGGTTAGGGGCCTTTATCTATCATTGTTATGAAGCGGCTCACATAGTTTATCCGTCAAGATTATTCTTTTTATTGCAACATATTATATCTCTGAAAATTCGGGCGTACCATCTTGGAGTGCCATGAGAAATGTGCTTTTTTTTTTTTTTGACGAATTATAGTTGCCTAAGATTAAGATCTAACAAGGTCGAGCAGTCATAGAACCTTATAACTAGGATCGATCATTAACAAGGTCGAGCAGTCGTAGAAAAAAAAAATATAGAATTCTTTATTAGACTAGACATGTCAATATCTTGTAACATCATATTGTAGACTCAAGCATGCATATGTATAATGCACCGGTCTATGCCAAAATCAAAATACATAGACATAAACTTTCCATTATCTTTATAAATAAACAAAAGCTAATTACAAATGTAAAGAAAAAGAAAGAAAAGAAAAGAAAAGAACAAAAAAAAAGGAAATTCGGTTCTAAAATCAATTAATACAAAAATTGGTCACATCACGACAATTAGAAAATATAAATCAAAAAGGAAAAAAAAAGATTATTATCAAAATGTAATAAAGAGGATAATATTTTTCTTCCATGATGGCTAACAACTGGACCTTTTGGACGTAATCAATTAAAGTGACAAGAACTAAATATAGTGATCGCAGAAGATAATGTCAAGAAAGCGCATGGGATTATTGGACTTATATAGCTCTTGCATTAATGTATTTAGGTCCCTGTTTAAATTGAAAAACCTACGTGTTAGTTGAATTTCCCTATTGAGCCTGAGCTTGCTATTGGATTGTATTTTGTCTAGTCGAATCAGCCCACGTCCAGAGATATGGATAAAATCCGATAATTGGGGGCGGAGATAGGGGGCAATATTGGTTCTGTCCAAGTCCATTTTATATTTTTATCTTTTACGTATTATCCTAGTGCAATTTTCTTTTTGTCTTCCCCTGACTCTGTCTCTGTCGATAATGAATCCATGAGAAAAAAATAGGGAAAGAAGAATGTTAGTAATGTTGAAAAGGCACAACCCAGAATGATAGGGATTTGCATAATTCAGTTCGAACACTTTTATCTATGATTAATTAAGTCAAGCAAATAGGCTAAAACAACCTTGTTTAGTATATTTTAGTTGAATTCTAATTGTACCCAACGCTGTCTGTTGCAGTCAAACTTTTCGAACTTGTGATATCGATGGATCTCTAGATATTTTTCGTTCAAAAATGTTTTAGTTGACCAAAAGTAAGCATTTGACCATAGTTTGACAATTTTTATAATCGACGAAATGATCTTCTAACCTTTTATTAATTAATTAAAAAAGGGTAGTTTGCATTGAAAGTACCAATTTTTTAAAAATTTAACTATAGGAAAATGATATTTTACAACTAATATTTCAATGACCAAATCAATCTTATCGTTAAAAACTATTTTTCACAACTGAAGGATATACTTGGTCGTGGCAAATGGATGGTGAACAATCGAATTTTGAATTAGTTGGAAATATGTTATAACAACCAGAAAATTAGTCATTAATCATATATTTTCTACCACCAAATTCATATAAGTTGTTGTGAGTGGGCGCCAAATCAAGAAATCCCGCCAAAATATCTGTTGATATTCAACGACCAAATAATCGATTGTTAGATGCACAAATAATATAGTAAATATTCAATGACCACAATGTCTAGTCGTTAATATAGTAAAACAATAACAATTTTACTCCGTTGTTGCAAGTAGAGGAAAATCTGACATTTAACAACGGGTACTATTGGTCGTTGAGAACGACTACGCAACGAAAAAACTGTTTTAATTGTTTAAAATTTATAACTAAGGTAATTAACTGTAAACATAATATTTATTGTCAAAAGTATTAAAAATAATGTCAAACTGGCTATGTCCTTCTATAACTATTTGTTTTGTTTAAAAAAAATTGTAAACGTCATTGATCTTTTTGTCATAAACATGTTCGCAATACCTTGTATATCACTATGGCAAAATCAAATCCACCTGCAAGAAAGGCGCAAAATTCCTCACCTCGTTGGTTTGCGGGATGGGATGGAGCGAGGCAAGAACGAATTTTTTTTTCTCTGTCTTGTGATCGGAGTGGGTTGGGTTTTGGGTGCTCCATGCCGTTGGAATAAAAAAATAAAATAAACGAGACTGGTGCTCTGGACTCAACTTATTTCGAACTCAATCGAGGCACAAGGAAAACATAAAGGAAAATCCCTGGCATGGCGACACAGAATGGTCGACCTGCACTGAATTCACCCCCCGTTGCAAATAAGAGTACATGAGTCACTTGACAGAGCCTACTAGACCGAGCACTAAGTGTAGTGGTGTACGGGTCGCTAATGCACTGATATTATGGGCCCGTTTGGTACAGATTTTCATTTTCTACAGTAAATCAATTCTCATTTTCAACCACACATTCTTCAATAAAATAATATTTTCCATCACATCAAAACTTTTTTCTTCTTTTTCAACCATACATTTCCCATCATATCACTATTCAAAAATCAATTCTTCCCCCAAAAATTCCTACCAAACACACTCTATATGTTGTAGTACAAGAAGAACATATTTCAATACTGCTTATAATGCGAATAGAAAAAGTATTCAAGAAAAATATGCACCTCATCTCATTATTGAGGTATGTAAATATTCTCTATATTCCTCAATTATTTAAGAATCGAAAATACATAAATGATAATCCTTCTTGCTTTATTTTAGGTCATCGAAGTCTAAATTATGTTTATTAATAGGTAGGGATGGCAAAAGGACAAGAGTTGAGGAGGGACGAGATGGGACGGGACCAAGAATTAAAATACCAACCCTTTTAGGGACCTTCGGGGATTTAGGAATCGAAAATACATAAAGGACAATCCTTCTTGCTTTATTTCATGTCATCGAAATCTTGTTGGGAAATTATTGAATTTGTCATGATGGGCCGACATATGTAATTAACTGTATATAAATGCTATCTTAAAGTTAAGCCCAAAATTAAAGTGATCTAATAAGGAATTAAGTAATTGGATTTTAAGCATTTAATTAAAATGTGGGCCGGATTATATGTGTAGAGATCGGATCCATTAGTGTTTGTATTTGACGATGGGCCGAATACATATGTTAATATATAAAGGTGGTCCCCAATTCATGTGTGATTTTCTCATTTTTTGTGGCATCCCGTCAACACAAGAGTACAAGAGAAAGTATATGAAAAGGAAGATCCATAAAACTCATAATCAGGAATTAAGATGGAGATTTGAAACAACCAAATTGAAGATTTACAGATCCAGATTCAAAATTCATTATTCAAGTCAGAAATCAATTGATTAAGGTATGTTCCGCGTTAATTCAGTTTCTTGATAATTTGACATGAAAATTTTGGCAAGATCATAAAGTTTAAGTTTCAATAAAGTTCTAACAAGTGGTATCAGAGCCTATTCATGTTAAATAATTGGGAATCAAAGTTTTTAATTTGGTTCTTGTATATTTTCATGATTTTCAAATTTAATAATTTCGGATTTAGATTTATTAAATTTGAAAATAATTCGGTTAATTTTCAAGATTTCAGAATTTCAGTTAAAAAAAAATTTTTTTTTTTTTGGCGGCGTGGTTGTTGTGTTACAGCGTGGGTGGACAGGGATGGCATCCCCGGCCACATGTGGGGATGAGGTACCGTCCATGTTGATTTTGGATTTTAGGGTTTAAATGAATTTTGGGGGCGGGGGCTTGGGTTGAAAATTTGAAATTTTGAAATCATTGATTGCAATTTCAAATTAGGGTTTTATTTTAAGGATTCAGCCTATTAAGTTTAACGTTTTTGGTATTTCAGCCCCATAAGGTTAGAAATTCATCCAATTGGGCTTTTAAAGTTTCGTGTTTAAGAATTCAGTCCATCAAGTTTCAAAATTAATTATTTTTTGGACCATTAAAGTTTCAATTTTAATGTTTAAGCCCCTGCAATTTGCAACTTTGATTATTCAGCCATGTAGTTTAAAGTTCATTCAAATTGGGCCTTAAGGTTATGGGTTTTCATGATTCAGCCACTGGAGTTTTAAAATTAATTATTTTTGGGCCATTTAAAGTTCTAATTTTGCAATTAAAGTCTCAAAGTTTCTGATTTTGTTCTAATTGGCCCCAAAGGTTTTAAATTTTTAAAATTTAGCCCCTAAAGTTTTGAATAATTAATTTTTGACTCATAAAGTTTTCAATAATTAATTATTGACCCCTAAAGTTTTGATTAATTATTTTTTGAGTCCCTAAAGTTCTAAATTATTAACCCTAGGCCCCTAAAGTTTCAAAATAAAACAAAAGAATTAAGGATTAACAATTGTAATTCAAATTTTGGTATTTCTTTTGAATTACTAATTTTTCTAAATGAATTGATTGAAGCAACATGTCACCAAAGTGACCTCTCTTGGCCAAATTAATTTATTTGGAATATTAGAAATGTTGTGTGTACGTAATTCATGCGGATATTGACCGGCCCAAAGGAAGGTTAATATTTGGTCGAATTATTTACATATATATGGTAATAAATATGTGGCAATTATAAGGTTTTATTTTATGTGAACAATAAATCGGTCCAAAGATAGGTTTATTGTTTGACATGGTTTATTGTCAATATTTGATTACTACACCAAGAGTACCACTTACAAGTTGATATTTCTGTCCAAAGACTAAATATCAATGTTGTGCTCGATCTCTTGTGATGGGGTTTGCCATTATTTGAATTGATTAATTGTTTAATACGGATTCCTATGTGAACATGTTAATTAAGTATTAGTTCTTTATTCAGGTAATCCATCAACTTCCACAATATCTGCCAACATCAACTCCATTCCCGTGCTAAATGAAACCAACTTTAAAGACTGGAAAGAGAACGTTCTGACCGTTCTTGGCTGCATGAACTTAGACCTTGCGTTAAGTACCGAACAACCCGCTGCACTTACGGATACAAGTTCTGTTGATGAAAATAGGGACTTTGATAATGTTCAAACCGCATGAGTCTTATGATCATGAAACGTGGTATTCCAGAATCATTCAGGGGCGCTGTGTCCGATAAGGTACTACTGCCAATAAATTTCTTACTAAAAAAAACGCTTTGCAAAGAGCAATACGGCTGAAACTAGTAGCTTTTGGCATACTTAGTTTCACTAAGGTATAAAAGTAAATGAAATATTCGGGAGTACATTATGGAGATGTCTCATATTGCTTCAAACTATAAAGGTTCTAAAGCTTGAGCTATCTGATGATTTGCTCATGCACCTGGTTTTAATTTCTCTTCCTGCATAATTCAAGGCCAGTTTTAACTGTCAAAGGGAGAAATGGACTCTAAATGAGTTCATTTCATACTGTATATAAGAAGAAGAAAGGCTAAAGCAAGAAAGGACTGAAAGCGCTCACTTGGCTAGTACCTCTAAGGACAAGTTTAAGAAAAGAAGAATAAGAAAGCTGCATCGGTTCGGTTCAAAATTAATGGAAAAATAAATTTCGCTATAACTTTTGTGAAAATCTGGGATATATAAAGAAAGATTATGCTAAATACCATGTTTGACATGTAAAGAAAAGTACATTTCTTACTTTAGTTTGTTTTGAGGTAAATTTAATGTCAATACCTAGATACACTTGGTGGATAAATTTCGGTACCACCACTAACATAAGTATGTCTATGCGGGGTTGTTTGAGCTGCTAAAACCAATTGATGCTGAAAGATTCGTCTATCTGGGGCGATGGCAAATCAATTAAAGTTGAGGCTTTAGGGAATTTAGATTATTATTAAAGACTGATTATTATTTGAATTTGAAAGAGATATTTACGGTACCGTCCTTTTGGATGGAATTTTGTTTCTATTTCTATATTGGACAACTTTTGTTACTCTTGTTCAATTAGAAATAGTTAGTTTGATCTTTTTCTTAATTTAAATATTGTGGGTGTCAGTTCTTTATTCGGTTACGATAACCTATATCTGTTTAATACGGTTTCCTCTTATAAAGAAACCTTATATATGGATTCATGTGGTATTGAACATAAATTAACCAATGAGAATTCTGCTTTGTTATGGCACAAGCGATAATGTCACATCTTTCAAAAAAGAATGAAAATATTTGTGCCACAAAGAATTCCTGATTCCCTTGATATTTTCAGACTTAAGTAAATTATAGTAAGGGAAAACAAATAAACATAAGAAGATTAGGCGCCAATAGGATTTCGGACGTCCTAGAACTAATTCATACGGATATTTGTGGATCATTCCCTTCGGCTTCTTGGAATGGTCAACAGTCATTTATTAAATTCATAGACGATTTTTTCTCAATATGGCTACCTATATTTCATCTATGAGAAACCCCAAACACTGGACGTGTTCAAGGCATACAAGACTGAGTTCAAAAATCGACTCAATAAAAGAATTTAACAAGTCAAATCTTACCATAGTGGTGAATACTATAAAAGATACGACGAATAAGGCGAACAATGTCCAGGGCCTTTTGAAATCTTCATAGAGGAATGTGGAATCTACCCACAGTACATCAGGATCCTCATAGGTATAAGCACTAAAGATTGCAGCTGAAATTCTCAATAAAGTTCCAAGTACAGTAATTGTTAAGGGGTTACAAATTTTTAAAGGTACTATCAGGTCAATTTTCGAAACGGGAAATGTTCGATTTCTTGAGGATGTAGAGTTTGAAAGGGGAGATAAGGTTATAAGGTTATGATTTTATTTTAGATGAAAAATATTTATATATTCCTTCTGTTGCAATTGACAATGATTTGGTTCAGAGACAAATTCTTACTCCAAATCTTGTTCAAGAAACAATTTCGGATCAAGACAATATTACAAAATCCCCCATACACAATCAATAGATTATTCTAGAAAAACAAACTCAACAACCTCAAGAACAAATGTCATTAAGGAAATCAACTATAAAAGAAGAAAGACAATTCTGGATAACTTATAGTCTTTCTCCAAGAAAATAAGGACGACATGGATTGATAAAAGAAGAACTTATCAATCAATTTTCATCAAGCTATGCAAATGAATAATTCTAAAGAGTGGATTGGTGTCATGCATAAAGAGATTTTTCTTCGGTTTCTATGAAAACTCTTTTAGGACAAATATGACATCTGTAACTTATTTTGATCTTAAGTTACATTAGATGGTTTACAAATTAAAGAAATCCATCTATGGACTTAAACTGGTTTCTCGAAATGGTATCACAATTTTATCAAATAATTATCTCATTTGGTTTCCAGATACATTCAATTGATGATTGTGGATATCACAAGTTTAGTAGAAGTAAGTAAATCTTTGTGATGCATCTTTTGTATTAAGGATACAGATACACAAGAATTGTTCTTGGTGTATTTTTGGATTATCACAAAAAAGTTGTATCAATAAGGTTCTTAAAAAATATGTTTTTTGATCAATTAAATCTATATGCAAAAATCATGAATTCTAAAAATCTTGGTATTAGGGTTAATTAATTGCTTACATGTGGTATCCGAGCCAATTTAGGGAATTTTTGATTTTCCTTTAAAAATTATTTTTATTTCATTTATCGATCCTTCATAACTTTTATCGATTTATGAATCAAGGTTTGAAATTTGAAAACAATTAAGGCTCCGTCTCTCTTGAAATTAATGATATAAATCGTTGTTAAATTTAGTTTACACATCGCCATTAATTGTGTTAATTAAGTTTTAGGTTCTTTATTTTCTCCGTAATTACTGTAAATGGTTAGAAAGAAAAAGAGACTTTAATTAGTTTCATACGTTTATAGTATTATCGAAATGCATCTAGTTACGTCATTGTTTGTTTTAATCTTGAAATTGGTTCATATTTCATTTTCTTCCAAAAGCCTCAATTTCCAGGAAATGGCAGAAATGTGTACATATATATATTTATGTAAAGTACAGTAATTAATGGAACAAAGACATTGGAGGTACTTCATTGCACAATATAAGAATTTTGGAATTATTATATGAGATTTCAGGTTTCCATGTGAATGATAATTAATTGTGATTATTAATGTCTTCCACTGCCGACACATATTCTGCTATTGCTCAAACATGTTAATAAAGTGATGGATTTATTATATATTTTGTGGCTGAATAAGAATGTGTAAAACTGTAAATAAACAATAAGTGGTAAATGCTTCGATTATGTAATTTATGTTCGATTGTTGTTATTTGCTAGTCACCAAAGTGGCCAAACCTTATGTATTGTGAACACTAATTAATATTGTTGTCAAGAGTATATTGACGTTCACAGACTATAAAATTGTTATGGATTGCACAAAGACTGATCAATTAATTTTATTAACCTTGAACATAATCGTGGTTAATTGATATATTTAGTTGGATGTGTTTTGTATATTTAAAGATAACAGACATGTTTGATTAGAGTGTTTTTAATTACCAATTAAGAGAAATTAACCAGCATCATTATGTTTATTATGATGGTATAACATAGTATCACCCAAATGAGAACTATGATTTATATTTAATGTTATCTAAATTTGAATTGAAGTGTTTAACTCAAAACTCAAAATATTAATGTTAGAGCATTTTATATTTTGCAGTATCTGTTCTCGTTTCTCTGCATTCGCACGCTTCATCTGTACCACTGTTCAATTGGCTCAATTTCTTTAACAGGTGTGAACAAGTCCAGTTCAACTTAAGGTGTTTTGGACTTAGACTTGACACTTCAAGTTGAGAAACCTCCTGATCTAACTGGTGAGAGCAGTGCTGATGAAAGATCTTTCAATAAGGCTTGAGAAAGATCAAATAGATTAAGCCTAATGTTTATGGGGATGACCTTAGAAAAGAATATCAAGTCCACTATCCCTAAAACTGAGATTGCTAAGGAATATATGAAGTTCGTGGAAGAACGTTCCCAAACAGCTGACAAATCACTTGCTGACACACTGATGGGTATCCTAACCACCATAAAATTTGATAGTTTTCGTACGATGCATGAGCATGTTACTCAAATGAGTAATATTGCAGCAAGACTTAAGACTCTTAGAATGACTATGATTCTATGAATGAGAATTTTCTGGTACAGTTTATCATCAACTCATTGCCTCTTCAATATGGTCAATTTCATATAAACTATAATACCTTAAAGGATAAATGGAATGTGAATGAATTGCACATTATGCTTGTGCAAGATGAGACAAGGCCTAAGAATCAAGAAACTTATTCTGTTCATCTCGAAAGTCATCAAGGAACTGGAAAGAAATATCAGAAAAGGTCTGGAAAGGACATTAAGCAAGGACAGCTAAAAATAAATGAGTCTTCTGCCCAAATTCACAATAAGGAACACAAGAAGGATACATACCATTTCTGTCGTAAATCTAGGCACCATAAAAAGGATTGCCTGAAACGTAACGCATGGTTCGAAAGTAAATGAAAGACTATTTCTTATGTATGTTTTGAATCTAATTTGGCAGAAGATTCTTATAATACTTGGTGGATTGATTCCGGATGTATCACTCAGATTACCAATACGATGCAGAGATTCCTTTCAATCTGGACCATAAATCCAAATAAAAAGTTTGTTCTCATGGGCAATCGAGTCAAAGCTCCCGTTGAAGCCATTGGAACCTACCGTTTGATTTTAGACACAAGATATCATTTAGATTTATTTCAAACTCTTTATGTACCTTCTATTTCTCGCAATTTAATTTCCTTATCAAAACTTGATTCTTCTGGATATTTCTTTAATGGTGGAATTGGTTGTTTGGGTTATTAATAATTATCAAATTATTGATAAAAAAAATATTTTGAATCTTATGTTTAAAGGAAACCATCTTATCGGTTCTGTTACTCTTTGTGTGGGCTTATATAAATTAAAGTTTGATAACCTCTTTGTCGATACACTTTTAACCTTGCATCGTAATGTTGGTACTAAATGTGGTTTATTGAATGAACGATCTGTAACTTGTGGTATAAACATTTGGGTCACATATCCAAGAAAATGATAGAAAAATTAGTTAAGAATGAAATCCTTCATGACTTAGATTTTAGTGGTCTCAAAACCTGTGTAAATTGTATTTAGGGCAAACAAACCAAAAACAAAAAGAAAGGAGCCACAAGAAGCACACAACTTCTTGAAATAATACACACCGATATATGTGGGCCTTTTGATATTCCATCGTTTGGTGTAGAAAAATATTTTATCACCTTTATTGATGACTTTTTACGTTATAGTTATGTCTATCTACTGCATGAAAAGTCTCAAACTGTAAATACTTTAGAGATCTTTGTCAATGAAGTTGAACGGTAATTAGACAGAAAGGTGAAAATAATTAGATCTGATAGAGTTGGTGAATATTATGGAAGGTATGATGAAAATGGACAACACCCTAGTTTATTTGCTAAAATTTCTTAAAAAACGTGGTATATTTTCTCAATAAATTATACCGATACACCACAACAAAATGATGTAGCTGAAACGGTTTGGTGTATGTTACGCAATTCTTCTTACCCATTTCTTTGTGGATATTTGTATTAAAGACTGCTATATATTTGCAAAATAGGGTTCTTAGTAAGGCAGTTGCAAAGACTCGTTTTGAACTGTAGACGGGAAGGAAACCCAGTTTAAGGCACCTACATGTTTGGGGTTGCTCGACGAAGCAAGAATTTATAATCCATATGAAAAGAAACTGGATTCAAGAACAATCAGTGGATTTTCATTGGTTACCCAAAAAAATCAAAAGAGTATAGATTTTATTGTCCTAACCATAGTATTGGAATTGTTGAAATTGGAAATGCTAGGTTCATTGAGAATGGTGAAGTTAGTGGGAGTTTGGAACCACGAAATATGGAAATACAAGAAGTTAGAGTTCAAGTTTATCTACTCTCAACTTCTTCTAATGTTGTTGTTCTTCGATATGACAATTTTGCTAGAACAACAAATAAATGATCAAACATCTCATAATGAAGTTGCTACTAAGGAATCTGCACTAAATGAACCACTATAAATAGAATTAAGAAGGTTACAAAGACACCGATAAAAAAAAAGAAGGTCACAAAGACAATGTAGACCTGCTATTTCTCATGATTATGTGGTTTACCTGCAAAAGTTTGAATTTGACTTGGGAATTGTGGATGACGATCCAGTTCCATTTTCAAAGGCCATTGAGAGTGTTAATTCTGATAAGTGGTTAAATGCTATGAAATATGAGTTGAAATCTATGGAACATAATGAAGTCTGGGATCTCGTCGAATTACTTGAATCGTGAAACGAGTTGGGTGCAAATGGGTCTTTAAGACCAAGCGTGACTCTAATGGTAATATCAAATGATATAAATTTAGACTTGTTGCTAAATGTTTTACTCAGAAAGACGATATTAATTATAAGGAGACATTTTCTCCAATATTCAAGAAAGATTCATTCAGAATTATAATGACTTTTGTAGCCCATTATAACTTAGAACTACATCAAATAGATGTGAAAACCGCCTTTCTAAACGAAAATTTATTAAAAAAGTTTATATAGATCAGCCTGAAGGTTTTTCAGTTAAAGGAAAGGAATACATGGTGCGTAAATTAAAGATATCAATATACAAACTTAAACAAGTTTCTTGTCAGTGATATCTTAAGTCAACAATACCATTATTTTGTTTGGATTTAAAGAAAATATCGTTGATCGATGTATATATCTAAAGATCGGTGGAAGCAAGTTTATATTTTTTATTCTTTATGTTAATGATATCTTGCTAGCTAATAATGACCTCGGTCTATTACATGAAACTAAGAAATTTCTCTCTACAAATTTTGAAATGAAAGATATGGGAGATGCAATATATGTGAATGAAATTGGAATATTTTGAGACATGTTACAAAGATTGTTAGGGTTGTCTCAAAAAGCATACATCAATAGAGTTTTAGAGAGATTTAAGATGAAAAATTGTTCAGCGAGTGTCGTTCCAATTGAAAAAGGAGACAAATTTAGTCTCATGCAATCTCCTAAGAACGAATTGGAATGTAAACAAATGATAGCTATTCCTTATGCATATTTTGTGGGAATTTTAATGTATGCTTAGACTTTCACTAGGCCAGACATTAGTTTTGCTGTCGGAATACTAGGTAGGCATCAAAATAACCTAGCACTTGATCATTGGAAAGTTATAAAAAAAGTGTTGAGATATTTGCAAGGAACGAAAGATCACGTGCTCACTTATAGGAGATCTGATAACTTGGAAGTGGATACTAGAATGTCTACACTTGGCTTTCTTCTCCTCTTGACCAGAGGAGCTATATCATGGAAAATTGCGAAGCAGTCGGTCATTGCTGCATCTACTATAGAAGCTGAGTTTGTGGCATGCTTTGAGGTTACAGTTCAAGGAAATCGGCTACAGAACTTTATTTCAAGGCTTGGAATTTCGACAGTATTACCAAGCCTTTGAAACTTTATTGTGACAATTCTGTAGCAATCTTCTTTTAAAAGAATGACAAGTACTCTAAAGGTGCTAAACACATGGAATTGAAATATTTTGCTATTAAAGAAGAAGTTCATAAACAAAATGTGTCAATCAAGCATATTAGCACCAATTTTATGATTGCGGAACCACTAACGAAAGGATTGCCACAAAAAAAATTTAATGAACACGTTGAAAAAATGGACATTATTGGAAATGATCATGACGTTATGGAATTTATGTAATAGACACTTCGAGCTCGTTTATGTATTATTTTTGACAAAATATTATTCCGTCATAATAGTTGATATATGTACATGAACTGATTATATGAATGATGACACAGACAGTCTTTTCAAAGACATTATTGAAATACAGTTATCGAACTTCTCATTACGTGTCATGTTAGGTGTGGACTAATATTGTAGTACATGAAAGGAGTTATGTCGAAATGACGATGTAAACCGTCATGACTCTTATTAGTCTTTACTTAAGGATGATATATTATATGACCAATATACGAGAGAATTTTAGCTTTTCATATGCGCATTATGTTATAGATTACAAAACGATGCAATATTACATGGATCAAGTGGGAGAATGTAAGACCAATTAATATATCCCAAGTAATATTATTAATAAATTAATCAAAGTGGTTTATTATTGCTAAAGTTCTATTGGTTCATTGAGAAGTGGTGGTTTAATAACTATCCACTTTGATGAAAAGTAGGTAATTTTCTTTTATTGCCCATGAAACTATCTCTCTCTACCTATAAACGTGAATGAAATCCATCAATTAAAATATTCAATCACATAAAGGAAAAGAGAGAACAGTTTCTTGATTTTACTAGTTTCTATTTTGCAGGTTTAAAATTTTCAATTATTGTTATGGATCAAGGTATGTTTCTTGATCAATTAAATTTATATGTGAAAATCATAAATTCTAAAGATCTTAATATTAGGGTTAATTAATTGCTTACAAGAAGGGGGTTTGGAGGCTAGGCTGGGGTAATGGCATGGAGCTTGGTTGCAGTGACAACGGTGGTAGCGTAGGTTTTTCATATTTTGCCTGATAAATAGTTATTTTCTGGGTTTTTTCATTTTGTTAATATTTAAGCCATTGGTGTTTTCTTTTTCTTTTTTTTTTTTGTTGTATTTTTTTCTTATATAATTTTGTGTGAAAAGTTCTATATTTTGGATTGGTGTGGTGTAGATTGAAATCAGTACCTCATTTAGAAATACAGTAGTCGTGATGTTGTATTGGACCTTGATAGTGTCCCATTTTTGTCACAACTGGGGAACATTTACTCACACTGATGCCTATGAACTATCACCAGGTATTTTTTTTAATTCTTTATACTGTGGACTACTTTAACAATGAATTGACATATATAGTGCAGTTTGGATGTCAGCATTTTATAGTACTTTTAGACTTTTAGTAACTTAGTCAACTTATCTTTCTAGTACTTTCGGAGTGCCTTAAAAAGAATTACGAATTATCTTATATTTGTTGTCGAGAGGTCAGACATAGATAGCAATACTATTGTTAATGTATATACATATATACATAATGCATATGTTAGTTAGTCCTACATTGATTAGAAAGTAAAACATTCCTATCAAGTTAAGCTATAAATATGATGTCTCTCTTGTAAACAAATTATACCATTTAATACAATTCTATTCTCTTTGTATTATCTTATTTTCTCTCTTAAATTCAACTTGGTATCAGAGCTACTATTCTTAGTGGTTTTCGATATATCAAGAGTTGAATATGCTCTGTGATTGTTACTATTAGTGGATCCTTCACTTCAGAAAAACTTCTTGTATATCCTTGTCATACTTGTTAGGTAGTCACTATAGTCAGAGTCTTATTCTCCATCGACGTCATCTTAGCCACCACTCCACCAGTTCAGTTCGGTTCCTGTTATTATTATTTTTCTTTGTCTCCTTCTAGTTTCGTTCACATTATGGAGCTTCTTGAGGCTTCACAACCCATTGCCATTATCATGGAAGGACTCAACTACACTATATGGGCTCAAGCTATGTCAAGCTTTCTTAAGGGCAAAAAACTATGGCGCTATGTCTCTGGTGATATCTCTGAACCAGAGAAAGTCGTTGGAGAAGACAATATAAAATACATAGACCGTCTCGAAGAGTGGGATAGCAAGAACCACCAAATTATCACTTGGATTTGCAACACGTGTGTACGCTCCATCAGTCTTCAGTTTGGTAGATTCAAGACTGCCAAGTCATTATGGGATTTTCTACGGAAACGCTACACCACCGCATATCTGTCTCATCAATATCAACTTCTGGGTACTCTACATCATATGCAACAATAACCTAGGCAATCCATCAATAGTTTCTTATCTGAAATACTCTATGTTTGGGATCAACTTGCTTCCCAGAATCAGAGTTTACAGATGCCAAAAATGCTGAGAAATTTTTCGACTATCGAGATCAGCAACACTTGGTTCTCTTTCTCATGGCCCTCACTAATGAGTTTGAGCATGTTCGTGCATCTCTTCTTCACCGCAATCCCTTACCTACTTTAGATTAAGCTGTTACTGAACTTCTTTCGGAGGAAACTCATCTTGCCCCTCGCAAAACAACCTCTGTAGATGCTGTCTTCGCCACTCCCAGATGACCTCAACCCAACAACAAAGGGCATTCATCTGGATCTTTTCAACACAAAGGGTATCCATCTGGATCTTCAAAATTTTGTAATTACTGCAAGAAACCAGGACACACTCTCTTGGAATGCCCGATTTGAGTTTACCAATTCTGTTAGAAGCAAGCCCTAGGTCATCTTCAGTGTGATTGCTTTCAAAACCCCAACAGACACTCCCAGCAATACATGTTTCGCAGTACTCCTTCTAGATCTGCCACCACTACTGCTGAAGGTTAATCATTCACTACTTCCAGTGAGACATTTTCTGCCTGTAACATAGAGGAAATTGTCAAACAAGTCCTTGCTCATTCTGGTAAATACTATCTACTGCTATGTCAGTCACCTCAGGTAATTCATCCTAGTTTTTCGACTCTGCATGCTGTAATCACATGACACCTGATTCCACTATATTTGCCACCAAACATCTTGCTAATCATGCTCCGACTATTCAAACTGCTGATGGTTCTTCTATGACTGTGAGTCATATCGGAAAAATATCGACATTAAACACTTCTCTTCCTGATACTTACTGTATTCCCCAACTCACTCTCAATCTTATATCTGTTGGTCAATTATGTGACTTCGGTCTAACTGTCATCTTTTCTGCTTCTGGTTGTTGTGTACAGGATCCAAAGACGGGACAAACTCTTGGGATAGGCCGTAAGGTTGGACGACTCTTTGAGCTCATCAATCTTCACCTTCCATCCCGTTTCTCCTCATCAGTTCAAACAGCAGCTTCAGTCTCATCTACACAATCCATCAGCCTCTGGCATTCTCGTTTGGGTCACGCTTCTGTTGGTCGTCTTCAATATTTAACATCTAGTGGTCATTTAGGACTTGTTCCTAAAAAACAATTTGATTGTCTTCCTTGTCAACTTGCAAAACAATATGCATTGCCATTTTACAAAAGTGATTCATTTTCTTCTGCACCATTTGATTTAATTCACTCTGATGTTTGAGGCCCGTCTCCCACTCCCACAATGGGAGGCTCTAGATATTTTGTCATTTTTTATTGATGATTATTCTCGTTACACTTGGATATTTCTTATGCGCAATCGATCTGAATTACCTCAGTTGTACTTTGATTTTGCTACCATGGTCAAAACTCAATTTTCTTGCAATATCAAAGTGTTTTGTGCTGACAATGCTGCTGAATACACAGACTGCAAAGTCCTTAACTTTCTTCACCAACATGGCACCCTTCCTCATCGTTCATGTCCAGGCACTTCTCAACAAAATGGGCGTGCTGAACGCAAATATCGAGACATTCTCAATACCTTCCGTGCTCTTCTCATATCCGCTTTATGTCCTGAACACTTTTGGGGTGAAGCTGCTCTTATAGCTGTTTATACCAAGAACAGTGTGCTTTCTCCCATCACTGGGAATCAATCATCATTTGAACGTCTTTATGGTTACCCTCCTGACTATAACACTCTTAAGATATTTGGTTGTGCCTGATTTGTTCTTCTTCAACCTCATGAGCACACCAAATTGGAATTTAGATCTCGATTATGTTGTTTCTTAGGATACGGTATTGAATACAAAGGCTACAATGTTGGGATCCTTGCTCCAAACGTCTCCGAGTATCTCGTCATGTTGTTATCTAGGAACACAAGAGTTCGCCTCCATATCCAAGTTTTACCTACCGCATAACAACACCTCTATCCTATTCATTGATCTCTCCACAATCTTTTTCTTGACACTCCAGAGACAAATTCTTCCTCTGAGTCAACATCTCCATCAACACTTTCTCTATCTCTCTCAGATACGCCATTACCAACTGATATATCTACAGATCCCTCAATTGAGTTATCCACCTTACCCTCTTCTGAAGAACTTGTCTCTTCCGATGGATCTGCTCCAACAGCTTCTGATCTCCCTACTTGATGAAGTGACAGGGTAAAAATTCCTTCTGTTAATTTTCGTGACTTTATTGTATTTTCTACTATTCTTTCTCACCATGAACCACAGTCTTATCGTGAAGCTAAATCTAATCCTCTTTGGCAGAAAGCAATGAATGATGAACTACAGGAACTCGAAAACACTCATACCTAGGATCTAGTGGATCTACCAAAGGGCAAACATGCTATGGGATGCAAGTGGGTCTACAAGATCAAAACTTACTTTGATGGGTCCATTTATCGGTACAAAGCTCACTTGGTAGCTAAAGGGTTTATCCAGGAGTATGGCATTGACTATGAGGAGACCTTTGCCCTGGTGTTGCTCGCCTTACTTCAGTTCGCAACCTAATTGCAGTTACCGCCGTTCGTCATTGGGAATTGTTTTAGATGGATGTGAAAAATGCCTTTCTTAATGGTGAACTCACCGAAGAATTTTATATGTGCCCTCTTCCCGGTTCTCATCATCTTCCGCATCAAGCCTGCAAACTTCGTCGGGCTCTATATGGTCTCAAGCAAGCTCCTCGGGTTTGGTTTGCCAAGTTCAGCACCATTGTTGAAGATTTTGGGTTCACTTCCAGCTCACATGATTCTGCTCTTTTCATTCGCAAAGCAGACCAGGGTACTATCCTTCTTCTCCTCTATGTTGATGATATGATTATCACTGGTGATGACACATCCGAATTTTGGATCTCAAGACTTATCTTAGCCAACATGTCGAGATGAAAGATCTTGGAAAGTTTAGTTACTTTTTGGGACTTGAGATCACTTCTAACTTTGAGGGATATTATCTTTCGCAAGCAAAGTATGCTTCTGATCTTCTTACTCGAACGGGATTCACAGATAGTAAGACGTGTACTACTCTTCTAGAGCTCTCTAAACTCACTCCTATGGATGGTACACCTTTGGATGACTCCACCTTGTTTCGCCAGTTGGTCGGTATTCTTGTTTATCTTACAGTTATTTGCCCTGACATATCTTATGCTGTCCATATTGTCAGTCAATTTCTTTATGCTCCTCGCACATTCCATTATGCCGCAGTACTTCGGATTCTCAGGTACATCAAATGGACCCTATTTTATGGTCTCCATTTCTCATCCCAATCTTCACTTGAGCTTCGCGCCTACTCAGATGCAGATTGGGCAGGTAACCCCACTGATCGTAGATCCACCACTGGTTATTGCTTCTTCCTTGGTGATTCTCTTATTTCTTGGCGCAGCAAGAAGCAAACAGTAGTCGCTCGATCCAGTACAGAGGCTGAGTATGGAGCCCTTGCTGATACAACTCAGGAACTTCTTTGGCTTCGCTGGTTACTTGAAGACATGGGCGTCACTCATTCTACTTCCACTATCATAAGCTGCGATAATCAAAGTGCTATCCAAATTGCTCACAATGATGTATTTCATGAATGCACAAAACACATTGAGATTGATTGTCACTTTATACGTCATCATCTCACCCTTGGGACTATTGGACTATTATCAATTTCTTCAGCCGATCAAATTGCTGATATGTTCACTAAAACACATCTTCATGGACTCCTTCAGGATTTAGTTTCTAAACTCAAGTTGGTCTCCATTTTACTTCCTTGAGTTTGAGGGGGGCTGTTAATGTATATACATATATGCATAATGCACATGTTAGTTAGTCTCACATTGATTAGAAAGTAAAACATTTCTATCAAGTTAAGCTATAAATAGGATGTCTCTCTTGCAAACAAATTACACCATTCAATACAATTCTATTCTCTTTGTATTGTCTTATTTTCTCTCTTAAATTTAACTACTATAAAACACAGTGACTTATTTTGTAAAGGACATATTCAAAATTTTAGAATTGTTTGAATGAAAATTTTGGGTTACTGATTTTGCTGCAGGTGTTGAAATTCAGTTTTACTGAATCGGGACTTTTGGCTGTCTTTCCATGGCTTACAATGGCTTTTTTGTGCAAATCCTGGGGGTTGGATTTCAGATACTCTTGTCAGCAAAGGTGTATCCATGACTAATGTTCGGAAGGTATCCCGCATTGTTATAATTGTACTCTTCACATTTTTACGTGTTCCTGAAAGGTTTGTATTTGTCTTGTGTTGATGTGAATTTCCCTAAGGCATGCTACAAGCCTTATTTTTGTTGTTAGAGAGAAATAGAATCCCTTACTGCTAATCGAAATGTTTTACTCGTTTCGAGTTTCATGGTTTACTTTTTTGGATGATAAATGAGCTCTCCTAAGTTGTTTTTCTTCTGTCTCGTGAAGTTTTGCATTGTAAGATTTTTCCAACTTGTAGATCTAAATGTTTACGAAGCTGCTTTCAAGTTTTCTGTTCCCATTCAAGTTAATCCGAGTCTTGCATCCTATTAGGCGAATGCAGTTAAGTTTAACTGTATTTTATCGTCCTTTGCAGATCATGTAGACAATTGGATTTCTTGGTCCTGCTTTCTTCCAAACTCAATTGAGCCATGTGAATTCTTCTATAGTGGCAGTTTTATGTATGGCACGCAGTCAGTTTTGTTCTTACTACTATGAACTTTAGATATGAAATTCGCTATAGAAGACAATATGCATATCCAAGAGATTTACAGAACCATTTGATCTAAAAGTTTAGTTGTCAGAGGGGATCACATGTACACGAATTAGTTAACTATTGACATGATGTATTTAGCATAATTAAATTATCAACCATTCTGAAATTGAGCTTTTTTCAACTTTATGCAAACATCATCATATTCATTTTGTGTTTGTGAATAATTTACGCAACCATATAAAATCATGTTCCTGATACATATCATTTCTATAGTAGCAACTTGAATTGCATTTATATCTTTGTTCTATTTGAAAGGGGAGTCATTTTATATAATTAGAAGTTAGAAAACGCATTGTTGTTTATTAATTACCATTATCTTATTCAGGATTAAACCACCATGAATTAATTCGAAAGATGCAAGATGGCAGGCGTGAAGAAGAGATCAAGTGCATTGAGTTCAAGAAGTTAGTATTGAACTTTTAATGAAAGCAAAATTAATGTAATTTTGTGCAACTTTGAACGGTGAATTTATGGAATGAAAATGTTTGCAATTTCATTTTTGTTTATTGGCGTATTTTAAATATTTTCTTCACACTTTTAGTTCCCAGTGAAAATGTATTAATATAATAATTAGTGATCTTTTTTCTTTTTCGTAATTCAAATTTTCGACGGATTTATTTTTGTTGGAAATTTGTCCAGAATGTTCAAGTAAATGGAACAATCAATTTTATTCATTACTCGCCCACACAAGGTACAGCAATGGCGGGTCTATTTATAGACCAAGCTAAAAGAGGGAAAATGAAAAACAGACTCAAACGAACTTAAAACAAACTATCCTTTTATTACAAAGAAGGACTGAACTATTTAAGAAGAACAATTAAGTCCCTAAAGAAATAATCTGTACATCCCCCCCTCAAGTTGGAGATTGATGAAAGTCCATTAATCCCAACTTGGACAGTAAGAACCGGAATTGAGGAGATGGAAGAGACTTGGTAAAAAGATCTGCAGCTTGATTAGAGGAAGAAATATGTTGAGGAAGAATTAGACCAGCCTTGTATTGGTTACGAACAACATGGCAATCGATCTCCAGATGCTTCGTCCTTTCGTGAAACACCGGATTGGCACTAATGTGGAGAGCCGCCTGATTATCGCACCAAAGAGGAATAGGAAGAACATGAGTGATGAAAAGATCCTGAAGAAGATAAGTGATCCACTGAAGTTCACACACAGTAGCAGCCATGCTTCGCATCGCCTTCAGAGCTACGGGAAACGGTCTGTTGTTTCTTCGATTTCCAAGAGATAAGAGCACCACCCAAAAAAATATAGTAGCCAGTCAGCGATTTTCTAGAATCCGAACAAGAGGCCCAGTCTGCATCACAATAAGCTGCAAGGTTGTAATTGTTAGAAGAAGGAAAAAAAGGCCTTTTGACAAAGTTCCTTTGATGTACTTTAGCAGATGTAATGCAGATTCCCAATGAGAGACAGTAGGGGAGTTAACGAAATGACTGAGTTGCTGGATCGCATAAGATAAATCCGGTCTGGTAAGATTAAGATAAAGTAAACGACCCACAAGTCTTCTATACTGATCAGGCTGGTGATATGAAACACCCTCAGCAGTGAATTTATGACCCTTTGGTAATGGAATATCCAATGGTTTGGACCCAATCAAACCAGCATCATTAACAATATCCATAGCGTATTTCCTTTGGTTGAGATAAAGACCCTCTGGGCAGCGAGCTATTTCGATTCCTAAGAAATACTTAGCAAGTCCCAGATCTTTGATAGTGAAGGTAGTGTCAAGAATATCCTTAACCTTCTGAATTTCCTTATCATCAGTCCCAGTGATAAGCACATCATCTACATAGACAAGAAGAATCGTGATGGCCTGATCAGAATGGAGAATGAACAGACAATTGTCATGTGCCGATTGTGTGAAGCCAAACAATTGCAAGTGTTTGCAAAATTCTGAATTCCATTGCCGGCAAGCCTGTTTCAA
Organism: Fraxinus americana; assembly: GCA_035079005.1. Taxonomy (NCBI): domain Eukaryota; kingdom Viridiplantae; phylum Streptophyta; class Magnoliopsida; order Lamiales; family Oleaceae; genus Fraxinus; species Fraxinus americana. The sequence goes on from CM068707.1 coordinate 31,822,427, forward strand.
ACCATAAAGCGATCTCTTGAGTTTACAGACCTGACCTTCCTCAAGTGTTTTGTAACCCTCTGGAGGTTACAAATAAATTTCTTCATCCACAAAGCCATGTAAAAATGCATTATTTATATCAAGCTGGAATACGGGCCAATTTTGTGCAGAAGAAATGGCAAAGAACATTCTGATAGTCACTGACTTCGCCACAGGTGAGAAGCTATCAACATAGTCAATACCAGCCACTTGATTATATCCCTTGGCAACTAACCTGGCTTTAATCTATCAAGGTTCCCATCAGGTTTTAACTTAGCTTTGTAAACCCATTTAGTTCCAATGATATTCTTTCCTGGAGGCAAAGAAACAATCTCCCAGGTGTTGTTCTGTTCCAGTGCTGCAAGTTCATTCTCCATAGCTTGAATCCATTCTATCTTTGTGCTAGCCTCTTTATAAGATTTGGGTTCTTGGATTGTAGAGATGTTAACCAGAGAATGACAATAATTTGACCCAAAAGTCAGAGATGGATGAAAAGGATAAGTGTTAGGAGTATAAGGAGATGATTTTGATGTTTCAGGCAGATGATTAGAGAACGGAATAGAAGATGAAAGATTGCTCACAAAGTCCTGCATCCAAGTAGGAACGGTTTTTGTTCTGGTACTCTTTCTGGTTTGAAGAAGTGGTTGGGTATGAATCATGTCATTGGAATTAGATTTAGAAGAATCAGTAGATTGATTGCCTTGTGTTTGACTGAGATCATAGGTAGCCATAGGTTGGTTAATAACAGGGGAACTAACAGATGAAGGTTGAGCATCAAAATGGTTTTCAAAAGAAGTGGTATCTGATGAATTATCAGAGAGCATATCAGGTGCAGGTATAGGAACAGAGGGTTTTGAATTAAGAACCTCTTTATAAGGAAAATTATCCTCGTGGAAAATAACATCTCTAGATATAAAAATTTGTCTATTTATAATATCAAAAAGTTTAAAACCTTTTTGCCCTATACTGTATCCAAGCAAAACACATTGAAAACTACATGGTGCAAATTTTTCTTTAAAAGGTTTAGTGTTAGTAGCATAGCATAAACTCCCAAAAACTCTCAGGTTTTGATAGGTAGGCAATTTGTTATGTAAAATTTCATAGGGTGTCTTCCAGTGAAGCAGGGTAGTAGGCAATTTGTTGATGATGTGTGTTGCCATCAAGATCGAATCTCCCCAAAACATTTTTGGTAAATGTGATTGAAACATAAGGGCTCTAGCAATTTGCAAGAGATGCTTATGTTTCCTCTCAACAATTCCATTTTGTTGAGGGGTGTAAGGGCAACTCTTTTGATGTAAAATACCATTTTCAGCCAAGAATTTCTGCAATTCGAAATTAGTAAACTCAATTCCATTGTCAGTCCTCAAGCATTTTATGTCCTTTTCAAATTGGTTTTTGATAGTTTTGTGAAAGTTTTTCAAAATGCTGAGGACTTGAGGTTTGTGTCTGATTAAAAAAGTCCAAGTGCATCGACTAAAATCATCCACCACAGTTAAAAAATAATGTGCCCCACATATAGCCCTATGTTTATATGGTCCCCATAAATCAACATGTAGAATTTCAAAAGTGCTAGATGTCTTAATATCACAACTATTGAAGGATAATCGATGTTGTTTGGAGAAAGAACAAACATCACAAGGTGAAAGAATTTTTTTTTCAAAAGGTTTTATCAATTACAGATGTTGCATTACATTGCTGGAAACATGTCCAAGCCTTCTATGCCAAAGGATAACAGACTCACTTCTGGTTTCATTATTATCAACAAGTGAAGAATTATTTGAAGAGAAAGCATTACAGGAAATAGAAATGAAAGACTCAATGGTAGAAGGATAGAAAGAGGTCTGATCAAGTATATATAAGTTCTTTATCAACCTTCCTACAGCTAGTATCTTCTCAGTCAAAAGGTCCCGCCAAAAGGCAATAATCCTTCATGAAAACGAATTTCGGGTTTAAAGCCTTGGTTAACCTACTTACAGATAGGAGATTAAACCTGAAGGTGGGAATATGAAGAGTGTCAGTGAGGATGAGATTATCATGTAAATGGACATTACCAAAGTGTTTGACAAAATTCATAGTGCCATCAGGTATGAACACAGGAATAGATTTGTTTGCTGGTACAGGATTTTTAAGTGAAGAAAGGTCATTGCACATGTGATTGGAGGCACCAGTATCCACAATCCAAGACTTAGATCCTATTTCATTGGAAGCACTTAGAGCAGAATTAAAATCAAGCTTAAGAATCGAACCTGCAAAATCGTCTATATGAGCAAAATTTACTCTGTTTCCAGAACTGGTTCCTTTTTCATTCACCATTTTCCTCAGTTCCTGTTTGATGATTTCTGAAATATTCATGGTTTTGTATTGGTCTTCAACTCCTCCAGTGTTGACTTCATCTCCTAATTCCAATGGTGACTCTGCTATGTATGATACAAACTTTCCTCCAGCCTTTCTCTTCTGTTCATTTAGTTGTTTAAACCAATCTGGATACCCAATCAATTTAAAACAGCAATCTCTGCTATGTCCTGCGATATTACAATTTGTGCAAATCTGATTTCTCTTTTCCTCTTTACTCATTTCAAACTTCCTACCATATCCTCTACCTCCTCCAAACTTCTTATACCCCTGTGTCTTAACATTCATAGCACTAACTTCAATATGTTCTCCATAGGATATTTGAACCTCCCTTTGTTTTTCAATTCTTTGGATCATTGAGTACGCTTTATTTACAGGTGGCAAAGGATCCATAACTAGGATTTGGCTTCGTGTAGGTTCATATTCATCATTCAATCCCATTAGGAACTGCATAAGCCTATTGAATGATGTTATTTCTGATACTGCCTTGGCTGAATTACAGGTGCACTCAGGTATAGGCATTAGAAAAGTTAATTCATCCCACAACCTCTTCAACTTTGTGTAATATTCTGAAATCGACATATTACCTTGCGAGATAGAACTGATTTCTCGTTGAATTTGATATAACATAGGACCGTTGCAAGTCCCAAACCTCTCTTCAATTTCCATCCATAACTCTCTAGCAGTGCTGGTATACAGGAATGCTTCAACAATTTCTTTTGAAATCGAGTTCAATAACCACGAAGTAATCATATAGTTGACTCTCAGCCATTTTTCGTAATTTGGTGAAGTTTTCTCCGGCGTTTCCACACTTCCATCAATAAGCCCTAACTTCATTTCACTCCAAGGGCTATTTTTACTGATCTACTCCATGCTAAAAAATTCTTACCAGTTAATTGTGCTGTAACCAATGTCATTCCCGGATGATCCGAGCTATGAAGAAATAGTGGATCTGAAGTGATTACTTCATTCTGTCGTCCATTTCCTAGATCTGCAGGAAGCAGATCTATGTTTTGATTCCAAGCCATTGCAGCTCAGTCCTGAGCTAATCTTCCTCCTCCTTTACTAGGTATGCAGCTCGCGGTTCTGAATCCCAGAATCTACCGCTCTGATACCATGTTCAAGTAAATGGAACAATCAATTTTATTCATTACTCGCCCACACAAGGTACAGCAATGGCGGGTCTATTTATAGACCAAGCTAAAAGAGGGAAAATGAAAAATAGACTCAAACGAACTTAAAACAAACTATCCTTTTATTACAAAGAAGGACTGAACTATTTAAGAAGAACAATTAAGTCCCTGAAGAACTAATCTGTACACAGAAAATTGGGAACAAATGTAGTTACAATTTTTTTCTTTGAAATCGTATTTTTAGTAGTGTCGACAAAAATAATTAATTTAACGACAAATTGAAAAGTTGAAATAAAATTAATTGGTTGTCACTATTAATTTTAACACCCATTTCTTTTGTTGCTATAATAAAAAACGACTAAAATTTGGTTGCTTTCATTGTAGTTTAACGACAAAAATAGTTGCTACAACCAGACAAATGGTTGTTGAAAAAGGAATTGGTTGTCAATACAAACTTTTTACAACCAGTTATTTAGTTGTTAAAATAATACATTTAATGACTATATGCATTGTTAGTCGTTGAATACATTCATCGACACCTCTTTGCTGATCAAGGAATGACAAATTGATTTTGGTCGTTGAATGTGATCAACACCAAAAATGTATATTTTACGACTATTTATATGATTGTTGAAGATGATATTTCTTGTAGAATTTACTGCTAAGATCCTAAATATTTAATAAATGTATTATACTAGACGGATCACTAATGATTTCATCCAAAAATTTGTTAGTTAACCAAATATTTATCTATTCACACAACCATCCAACTCTAATGCTAACCCACACAACCAGGGACGGATGTAGGGGGTTTAGGCCGGGCCATAGACCGGTCCAGGTCCCAGCCCCCTTCACTTTTCTGGTGTCATTTTTTTTTATTTTAATTTTTTTACGTATTAGCCCGATTTGTAATTCGGTTCTGGATCTATTCCTGCACACAACCCCACCCATTGGTAGGTGGGAAAGCCTCCGTCACTGCCATCTTCTTTACTGTTGATTTTGAAGAGAATTTGCTTATCTTTAATTATTTCTTTTCAACTCTTTAAATGTTCTTGTTACGAGGAAATGAAGTTAATGGAAATTGGGAAAATGGGATTGAAGGAAGTGGGGCGAAATAAGGCGGTGACAGTAGTTGCAACTTTGGTGGCAATATCTATTTTGACTCACTAATCAAGATAGAAAAGGTTTGTTCCATTGGTGGGTCATGGGCTAGGTTGAGGTTGGATGATCGGGGAAGATGATTACATTTTGTCTACCTCAACCTTCAACAACGTTATCCACTATTGTTGCATCATTTCCCGTATCTCCTCGACTCCCTTTTCCCTATTCCTATCAATATTATTTTATCCTAACAAGAACCTTCAAAGAACTAGGAAGAAAAAATAAAGATAAATAAATTCTTAAAAAAAAAAAGGGTAGCGAAGTGGCCATGGCCATAGCGAAGGCTCTGCCATGTGCAGATGAGTGGGATTAGGAGGATTAGGGGTTGGCGTAAAGGTTGTGTGGTTATGTGGATTGTGAAAGATGAATATTTTTTGTCAACTCACAAATTTTTGGATGGAAATCATTAAAGGTCCTTTCGGCACATATTTATTTAAAATTTGGGACCTTAATTGATTTTTTCTTAAGAATTGGGACTTCTGATGCAAATTATCTTCATTTAATTAATAGAAGTTAAAAGACACCGCTGCGAACTGTGATGCTCAGACCCTTCGTTTTGGTCGGCATACACGTGTCGACATGACATAACACGAGTACGGGTATGAAATACGGGTTGGACGCGACAAATTTCAATCGAACACGGCCAGGGGTGGAACCTGTTGAACTGCTGCTGCCATTGTTGCAGTCTTGCAAAGCCAAAAACGCTAAGGAAGAAGAAGAAGAACGGGTGTTATATTTCAGCCTGTTTATTGTTTTAACTTTTGGGCATTTTGGGTTTTAAAACAATGCTTTTTTTTTAAACATTGCTTTTAAAAAAATATATATATATATATATCAATTGTGGTTGAATTATATTTAAAGTCTTACAACCTTATTGATTGTGTTTATTTATCTTTTTTTTTTTTTTAGAATTTTACCTTATTAGTTGAGCAAATTACACGATGTTTCTTATTTCTTAAATATGCTTTTGATTCTTTTAATTTAGATAAGATCATTTTAGTTTAAAAATATCATGATTAATGTTATTATAAAATTTTTAAAAAAATTTAAAATATAATTTTTTTTTTTGGCCAAAATGATTGACAGAAAATTATAAAATTAACATAAATAAATTTTTAAGAACAATTTAATAGCATTTTCTGAAATTAATATTTTTTTCAACACTTGACAAATTAGAAGTAAACAAATAATATTTTTGATCAATTTTAGTTTTTTCGCTTTTTGAAATGTTTATACGAAAAGCCAAAAAAAAAAGATATTTTAATAAATTCTAAAACAGACTATTTTTGTTCTAAATTAAAATTTAGAAAAGAAAAACAAATAAGATAACAAATATAATCGTATAGCACAAAGAATGACACTATATCACGATTAAACACAATTAGTCTCCAAACAAAAATGGTGGTCAGTGATTGATTCATCATCTACCTGGAGCTCAATTAATTTGTCATGTATCTACAATAATAGTTGATCTTATACGATTTTGAGATTCAATTACACTATATCACGTTATGTGCATGTCACGTTATTAAAGAAATGAGAAAATTGTCTTAAGGTGTGAATTTTTACTACTAAATTATAGTTTACATAATATGTATTTCGTTCATCTTACTTGTGTAAGAAAAGCCGATATTTCCCATTTTAGTGATTTATCATTGAAATCTTCTCCCCCATAAATATCACTCGTTTTCTCTTAGCAAATGGAGACCAAAAAAATAGAAATAGGTTCTTGTACCTTAATTAATGTAAATTATCCCCAAATAGATGCTCTACAAATAGAAATTGAAATCTTCCTAATTCTCCCATCCTCTTTGCAAAATAAAAATCATTTTCTTCATCCATCTAAATCAAAGAAAACCGTTCAATATAACTACTAATTTTAATTTTAAAAATTGCAATTTAACCATCATTTCATTGGACCAAATATGGCCATTGTATTCAATTTAATTGATGTTACTGGAAGAATAAACATTCTAACATTTCATTGGACCACCATTTCATTGGAAGAAGAAAAATCCATGTCCATTTCCTTCTTTAAGCTAGTAATCAACAGTTCCATCATTATTTTCTTCCATTAACCCATTTTAACATTCCACTCATGAACCCATCCAGCTCTTCACAAGAGAATCTACAAACACAAAAAACACTTGTAAGACCTTCTATTCGTGGACAAAATTTTGATGATATGCCATTATGGAATCATGTCAAGGTTCTGGGTACGGTAGTAGATGGAGGAGGAAATCGCACTTGGAAATGCAATTAATGCAGCAAGAAAGTGACCTGATCCTATACTAGAGTGAAGGTTCATTTGCTATATTTTCCAATCATGGGGTTCAACTTTGTAAGGTTGTAATTGACGACCAACTGCGAGATCACGAAGGAATACGAGCAAGCTGAATGGAAAAAATCACAACATGAGTACAATGAAAGGAAAAAGGCAAAATATATTTCACTACCCGACAGTTTGGATTTGTTACAGAAGAAACGAAAAAATGGAGGAGATGGACCATTAGAAAAATCATTTGACATGGTACAGAGAGATGTAGCTGATAAGAGGCTGCCCGTATATTTTATGTAAGTGCTTTACCTTTCAAATTTGCAAAATCTCCCTACTTCAGACAATACTCAAGAACATTGGCCAATAGGAACGTAGAAAGTTACAATCCTCCTTCATATAACACATTGCGTACTACATTTCTTATCCAAGAAAATGAGGTTATTAATAGAAAACTTCAACCCATAAGAGATTCGTAGAGGAAAAGTGGTATCAATCGTTTCTAATGGATGGTCAGATAAGCGGAAGATACCTCTTGTAAATATTATGGTTGCTTCTGCTGGAGGAGCAATGCTTATTCAATCAATTGATACAACTAGAAATATAAAAGATGGTGATTATGTTGCGCCATTGTTTCTAAATCCAATCAAGCAAATTGGAGAAGAAAATGTTGTTCAAATCGTCACAGACAATGCATGAAATTGCAAAGCTGTTGGGTTAAACATCGAATCTAGGTATCCTCATATCTTTTGGACTCCTTGTGTGGTACGTAGTTTGAATTTCGCTTTAAAAGATATTTGTGATCCGTCTGAAAAATCATCCCAATATTCAAGTTGTAAGTGGATTGCTGATTTGGTGAGCGATATACAAATTATTCGTAATTTTTTTTATCAATCATGATATGGCACCGGCAATATTACAATATACAACAAATACTCTAACTTTAGTTTGTTGAGGGCGGCTGACATGAGATTTGCATTGAGTATTGTAATGTCTAAACATTTGAGAGAAGTTAGGCCGACACTAGAAAAAATGCTGATGGATTTAGATTTGAAAGTTTATAGGGATGAAAACATTGATAGTTAAGCACAAGAAGTGAGAAAATGCATTGTGACCGATACTTGGTGGGATGATTTGGATTATTTTTTGTCTTTTATCGAGCCTATTATTAAAATGTTACCAGTTTATGATACAGATTCTCCTGTTTTGCATTCAATATATGATATGTGGGACACAATGATTGAAAATGTGAAAAAAATCATTTTAGCATTCAACGGTTCCTTCATTGTTTTCTTCCATTAACCCATTTTAACATTCCAGTCATGAACCCATCCACCTCTTCACAAGAGAATCTACAAACACACAAAACACTTGTAAGACCATCTATTCGTGGACAAAAATTTGGTGATAAGCCACTACGGAATCATGTCAAAGTTCTAGGTACGGCAGTAGGTGGATGAGAAAATCGCACTTGGAGTTGCAACTAATGCAACAAGAAAGTGATCGGATCCTATACTAAAGTGAAGGCTCATTTGCTATACTTTCCAATCATGGGGTTCAATTTTGTAAGGTTGTAACTGACGACGTTCTTCGAGAGATCACAAAGGAACACGAGAAAGCTGAATAGAAAAAATCACAACATGAGAATAATGAAAGGAAAAAGGCAGAATATATTTCACTACCCGATGGTATATTTGTTACAGAAGAGACGAAAAAAGTGAGGAGATGGACCTTTAGAAAAGTCATTTGACATGGCACAGAGGGATGTAGTTGATAAAGAGGCTGCCCGTATGTTTTATGCAAGTGCTTTACCATTCAACTTTGGAAAATCTCCCTGCTTCATACAATACTCAAGAACATTGGTCAATAGCAACGTGGCAATTTACACTCCTTCATATAACAGATTGCGTAGTAAATTGCTTGCTCCAAAAAAGGAGCATATTACTAGAAAACTTCAACCTTTAAGAGACTTGTGGAGGAAAAGAGGGCTATCAATCGTTTCTGATGGATGGTCAGATAAGTGGAAGATACCTCTTATAAATATTATGGCTGCTTTTACTGGAGGAGCAATGCTTATTCAATCATTTGATGCAACTGGAAATAGAAAAGATGGTGATTACATTGTTTCTAAATCCAATCCAGAAAATTGGATAAGAAAATGTTGTTCAAATTGTCACAGACAATGCAAGCAATTGCAAAGCTATTGGGTTAAACATCGAATCTAGGTGTCATCATATCTTTTTGACTCCTTGTGTGGTACATAGTTTGAATTTAGCTTTAAAAAGTATTTGTGATCCTTCTGAAAAATCACCTCAATATACAAGTTGTACGTGAATTGCTGATTTGGTGAGTGGCGTACAAATTATTTGTAATTTTACTGTCAATCATGGTATGGCACAATATACAATAAATAGTCTAAGTTGAGTTCGATGAGGGTGGCTGACACGAGATTTGCATCGAATCTAGGTATCCTCATATCTTTTGGACTCCTTGTGTGGTACATAGTTTGAATTTGACTTTAAAAGTTATTTGTGATCCTTCTGAAAAATCATCCCAATATTCAAGTTGTAAGTGGATTGCTGATTTGGTGAGTGATGTACAAATTATTCGTAATTTTATTCTCAATCATGGTATGGCACAATATACAATAAATACTCTAAGTTGAGTTTGTTGAGGGTGGCTGACACGAGATTTGTATCGGGTATTGTAATGACTAAACGCTAAAGAGAAGTTAGGCCGGCACTAGAAAAAAAGGTGATGGATTCAGATTGAAAAGTTTATAGGAATGCAAACATTTATAATAAAGCACAGGAAGTGTGAAAATGCATTGTGACCGATACTTGGTGGGATGATTTGGATTATTTTCTATCTTTTACCGAGCATATTCTTAATATGTTGCCAGTTTATGATACAGATTCTCATGTCTTGCATTCAATATATGATATGTGGGATACAATGATTGAAAATGTGAAAAAAAATCAGTTTAGCATTCAACAGTTCCTTCATTATCTTTTCCATGAACCCATTTTAGCATTCCAGTCATGAACCCCAGCTTTTCACAAGAGAATCTACAAACACAAAAAACACTTGTAAGACCATCTATTCGTGGACAAAATTTTGATGATAAGTAGGGGTAGGCGTGGGTTGGGTTTGGTTGATTTTTTCCTAACCCAAACCCAACCCAATATGGCCGGTTTGATAAAAAATCAAACCAACCCAACCCATTTATGTGTTCCAACCCAACCAAATTTCGGTCGGGTTGGGTTGATCGATTTGGACATTAAAAATTATAAAAATATATTCTGACAATAAAAACTTATCAACCACATGAAATGCATAAATAAAAAATGCTAAAGAAAGAAAATAGAGGCATCTTGTACCTGTAATTAAAATTGCACTTGTTTTCAAATCAAAACTTAACAAGAAATGAGAAAGATTAATAAAAAATCCACTACAACAACTTTTTAATAGCATAACCACAAGTTGAATTATAAATTTGGAATAATCATAGATACTCAGTACAACATCGTCAAGATTTTAAAGTGCAAAAGTTCTAAAAGATTTTCACCGATAAATTTTAGCAATTAGGAAATTTACAAAAAAATAGTTTCTCATTTCTTGGTGAGAAAATAAGAGAGGCGGCGGCGAGTGGAGTTGGACTGTGGGAGTGAGAGAGAGAGAGAGAGAGAGAGAGAGAGAGAGAGAGAGAGAGAGAGAGAGAGAGGATGAGGAAGATTATTAGGTTAGTGTTGTGTAATTTTGTTTTGTAAATTGTTTGTCCTGTGACTTTTCCCTTTTGGAATGGAGTTGCGTCTGTTTTATTTTTTTTTTTAAACTAAGTGGATCGGGTTGGGTTAAATCAGTTTTCTTGGATTAACCCATAACCCGACCTAACTCAACCAGCCTTCTTTGCCGAAAACCCAACCTAACCCAACTATAAAATAAAAAAAATAGACCCAAACCAGTCGGTTTGGACGGTTTAGGCGGATTTGTTTGGGTTTTGCTCACCCCTAGTGATAAACCACTATGGAATCATGTCAAAGTTTTGGGTATGACAGTAGGTGGAGGAGGAAATCGCACTAGGAGTTGCAACTAATACAGCAAGCAAGTGATCGGATCCTATAGTAAAGTGAAGGCTCATTTGCTATACTTTCCAATCATGGGGTTCAACTTTGTAAGGTTGTAACTAAGCACATACTGCGAGAGATCACGAAAGAACAAGAGTAAGCTGAATGGAAAAAATCACAACTTGAGTACAATGAAAGGAAAAAGGCTTCACTACCCTATGGTTCGGATTTGTTACAGAAGAAACGAAAAAATGGAGGAGATGGACCTTTAGAAAATTCCTTTGACATGGCACAGAGGGATGTAGCAGATAAAGAGGTTGACCGTATGTTTTATGCAAGTGCTTTACCATTCAACTTTGCAAAATCTCCCTACTTCAGACAATACTCAAGAACATTGGCCAACAGCAACGTGGCAAGTTACACTCGTCCTTCATATAACAGATTGCATACTACATTGCTTGTCTAAGAAAATGAGCATATTAATAGAAAACTGCAACCCATAAGAGACTCGTGGAGGAAAAGAGTGGTATCAATATTTTCTGATGGATGGTCAGATAAGCGGAAGATACCTCTTATAAATATTATGGCTACTTTTGCTGGAGGAACAATGCTTATTCAATTAATTGATGCAACTGGAAATAGAAAATATGCTGATTATGTTGTGACATTGTTTCTAAATCCAATCAAGCAAATTGGAAGAGAAAATGTTGTTCAAATTGTCATAGACAATGCAGGCAATTGAAAAGCCGTTGGGTTAAGCATCGAATCTAGGTGTCCTCATATCTTTTGGACTCCTTGTGTGGTACATAGTTTGAATTTAGCTTTAAAAAGTATTTGTGATACTTCTGAAAAATCACTTCAATATGCAAGTTGCACGTGAATTGCTGATTTGGTGAGTGGTGTACAAATTATTCGTAATTTTACTGTCAATCATGGTATGGCACAATATACAATAAATACTCTAAGTAGAGTTCGATGAGGGTGGCAGACACGAGATTCGCATCGAGTATTGTAATGACTAAACGCTAGAGAGAAGTTAGGCAGACACTAGAAGAAATGCTAATGGATTCAGATTGGAAAGTCTATAGGGATGCAAACATTGATAGTAAAGCACAAGAAGTGAGAAAATGCATTGTGACCGATACTTGGTGGGATGATTTGGATTATTTTTTGTCTTTTATCGAGCCTATTCTTAAAATGTTGCCAGTTTATGATACAGATTCTCCTGTTTTGCGTTCAATATATGATATGTAGGACACAATGATTGAAAATGTGAAAAAAATCGTTTTAGCATTCAACAGTTCCTTCATTGTTTTCTTCCATTAATCTATTTTAGCGTTCGAGTCATTAACCCATCCAGCTCTTAACAAGAGAATCTACAAACACAAAAACACTTGTAAGACCATCTATTCGTGGACAAAAATTTGATGATAAGCCACTATGGAATCATGTTAAGGTTCTGGGTATGGCAGTAGGTGGAATAGGAAATCGCACTTGGAGTTGCAACTAATGCAACAAGAAAGTGAATGGATCCTATACTAAAGTGAAGGCTCATTTGCTATACTTTCCAATCAAGGGTTCAACTTTGTAAGGTTGTAACTGACAACGTACTTCGAGAGATCACGAAGGAACACGAGCAAGCTGAATGGAAAAAATCAAAACGGGAGTACAATTAAAGGAAAAAAGGTAGTATATATTGCACTACCTGACGGTTCAGATTTGTTACAGAAGAAACGAAAAAAGTAAGGAGATGGACCTTTAGAAAAGTCATTTGACATGGCACAGCGGGATGTAGCTGTTAAAGAGGCTGCCTGTATGTTTTAAGCAAGTGCTTTACCATTCAACTTTGCAAAATCTCCCTACTTTAGAAAATACTCAAGAACATTGGCCAATAGTAACGTAGCAAGTTACACTCATCCTTCATATAACAGATTGCGTACTACATTGCTTGCCCAAGAAAATGAGCATATTAATAGAAAAATTCAACCCATAAGAGACTCGTGGAGGAATAGAGGGGTATCAATCGTTTCTGATGGATGGTCAGATAAGCGGAAGTACCTCTTATAAATATTATAGCTGCTTTTGTTGGAAGAGTAATTCTTATTCAATCAATTGATGCAACTGGAAATATAAAAGACGGTGATTATGTTGTGACGTTGTTTCTAAATCCAATCAAGCAAAAACCATAAGAAAATGTTGTTCAAATCGTCACAGACGATGCAGGCAATTGCAAAGTTGCTGGGCTAAGCATCGAATCTAGGTATCCTCATATCTTTTGGACTCCTTGTGTGGTACATAGTTTGAATTTAGCTTTAAAAAGTATTATTGATCCTTCTGAAAAATCACCTCAATATGCAAGTTGTAAGTATATTTCTGATTTGGTGACTGATGTACAAATTATTCGTAATTTTATTGTCAATCATGGTATGGCACAATATACAATAAATACTCTAAGTTGAGTTTGTTGAGGGTGGCTGACACGAGATTTGCATCCGGTATTGTAATGACTAAACGCTTGAGAGAAGTTTGGCAGGTGCTAGAAAAAATGATATTGGATTCAGATTGGAAAGTTTATAGGGATGCAAACATTTATAATAAAGCGCAAGAAGTGAGAAAATGCATTGTGACCGATGCTTGGTGGCATGATTTGGATTATTTTTTGTCTTTTACCGTGCCTATTCTTAATATGTTGCCAGTTTATGATACAGATTCTCATGTTTTGCATTCATTATGTGATATGTGGGACACAGTGATTGAAAATGTAAAAAAAACCATTTTAGCATTCAACAGTTCCTTCATTGTTTTCTTCCATGAACCCATTTTAGCATTCCAGTCATGAACCCATCCAGCTCTTAACAAGAGAATCTACAAACACAAAAAACACTTGTAAGACCATCTATTCGTTTACAAAATTTTGATGATAAGTAGTGATGGACAGAGTTGGGTTGAGTCGGGTTGGATTTTTACCCAACCCAAACCGAACCCAATATGGTCAGTTTGATAAAAAATCAAACAAACCCAACTCATTTATGTGTTCTAACCCAACCAAGTTTCGATCGGGTTTGGTTGGTCGGTTTGGACATTAAAAATTATAAAAGTATATTCTGACAATAAAAACCTATCAACCACTTGAAATGCATAAATAAAAAATGCTAAAGAAAGAAAATAGATGCATCTTTTTACCTGTAATTAAAATTGCACTTGTTTTCAAATCAAAGCTTAATAAGAAATCAGAAAGATTAATAAAAAATCCACAACAACAACTTTTTAATAGTATAACCATAAGTTAAATTATAAACTTGGAATAATCATAGTTACAATATCGTTAAGATTTTAAAGTGCAAAAGTTCTAAAAGATTTTCACCGACAAATTTTAGCAATTAGGAAATTTACAAAAAAATATTTTCTAATTTCTTGGTGAGAAAATAAGAGAGGCATCAGCGAATGAAGTTGGATTGTTGGGGAGAGAGAGAGAGAGAGAGAGAGAGAGGAGGAGGAGGAGGAGGAGGAGGAAGATTATTAGGTTAGGGTTGTGCAATTGTGTTTTGTAAGTTGTTTGTCCCGTGACTTTTGCCTTTTGGAATGGAGTTGTGCCTTTTTTTTTAAAAACAAACTAAGTGGATCGGGTTGGGTTGGGTTAAATCATTTTTCTTGGATTATCCTGTGACCTGACCCAACCCGACCAGCCTTCTTCGCCCAAAACCCAACCCAACTATAGACTAAAAAAAATCGACCCAAACTTATCGGTTTGGGTCGGCTGGGACGATTTAGGTGGGTTGGTTTGAGTTTTGCCCACCCCTAATGATAAGCCACTATGGAATCATGTCAAGGTTGGCAGTAGGTGGAGGAGGAAATCGCACTTGGAGTTGCAACTAATGCAGCAAGAAAGTGACCGGATCCTATACTAAAGTGAAGGCTCATTTGCTAAACTTTCCAATCACGGGGTTCAACTTTGTAAGGTTGTAACTGACGACGTACTGCGAGAGATCACGAAGGAACACGCGCAAGCTGAATGGAAAAAATCAAAACATGAGTACAATGAAAGGAAAAATGCAGAATATATTTCACTACCCAAAGGTTCAAATTTGTTGCAGAAGAAATGAAAAAAAGGGAGGAGATGGACCTTTAGAAAAGTCATTTGACATGGCACAGAGGGATGTAGCTGATAAAGAGGCTGGACGTATGTTTTATGCAAGTGCTTTACCATTCAACTTTGCAAAATCTTCCTACTTAAGACAATACTCAAGAACATTAGCCAATAGCAACGTGACAAGTTACACTCCTTCATATAACAGATTGCATACTACATTGCTTACCCAAGAAAATAAGCATATTAATAGAAAATTTCAACCCATAAGAGACTCGTGGAGGAAAATAGGGGTATCAATCATTTCTGATTGATGGTCAGATAAGCAGAAGAGACCTCTTATAAATGTTATGGCTGCTTCTGTTAGAGGAGCAATGCTCAGATTGTGTAGTACATTGCTTGCCCCAAAAAATAAGCATATTAATAGAAAACTTCAACCTTTAAAAGACTCGTGGAGGAAAAGAGGGGTATCAATCGTTTCTAATGGATGGTCAGATAAGCGAAAGAGTCTTATAAATATTATGGCTGCTTCTGCTGGAGGAGGAATGCTTATTCAATCAATTGATGCAATTGGAAATATAAAATATGGTGATTATGTTGTGACATTGTTTCTAAATCCAATCAAGAAAATTAAAGAAGAAAATGTTGTTCAAATCGTCACAGACATTGTAGGCAATTGCAAAGCTGCTGGGTTAAGCATTGAATCTAGGTATCCTCTTATCTTTTGGACTGCTTATGTGGTGCATAGTTTGAATTGAGCTTTAAAAATATTTGTGATCATTCTGAGAAGTCACCTCAATATGCACGTTGTAAGTGGATTGCTGATTTGGTGAGCGATGTACAAATTAGTCGTAATTTTATTGTCAATCGTGGTTCATCCATGGCACTAACAAATTCAAATTCTCTATAATTTTCAAGAAACAAAATAAGTGCATGTAAAAAATTGATGGCTACATCAATATCCATGTTGTCGACTTCAAAAAAATTACTCATAGTATTGATTGCATGCAACAACTTATACTAAATGACAATGCCAAGTAAGAACTCAAAATTCTCAATTTCATATGTTGCTAAGGACCAAGCTCCACTCTTTGTTTTAGGATCTTCAGCAATGTTTGCCAAGTTAAGTAAAACGTCTATTATTTGTATCGGTTAATCTTTTATAGACTTAACACTTTTCACATGACTTTTCTAGCATGTTTGTGGCATTGGTTTAAGTGTCAAACCTTCAACCTTATCTTGAAAAATTCTGTAACATGTGGGAAAAAAAAAGAGAACAATGTGTAGATGCATTGTATCACTCAAAAGAAAGACATAACTTTAGAACAACAATTTGACATATCACAAAATGTTAAGTTAAGATTATGATAACCACATGGAGTATAGAATGCTTTAAGATTTATTTCAAGTAACGTTCTTTGTACACCTCTATGCATCCTACTTATGTTAGCTTAATTGTCATATCCTTGACCTCTTATATTATCAATGTCAAGCTCATGATTACTTAACACATTTTAAAACTCGGTGAAAAGTCCCAAGTCATGATGTATCACCCACCTTAAAAAATTCAATCAAATATTCTTGTGCAATCAAAAGGTCCATTGAATTGTCCACACATCGTATTACTAGAGACATTTGCTCATCATGACTCACATTTGTAGTACAATCAAGTATGATGGAAAAAATATTTTGCATGTTTCACTTTTGTGACAAATGTTTCACCAACATTTGCATCAATTCATTTGGAATCTTAGAACCAAGATATGTATACTGAATGTCACGTTCTTGAGCACGTCGAATGTTTTCTTTCATTATTGGATCAAACTCAGCAACCATTTCTATTATTTGTAAAAAAGTTAATTGTTCTCAACATAAAGTTGCTCACAATTTTCTCGAAATGCCAAATTATTTTTAATGAGT
The DNA here is from genome assembly GCA_035079005.1 of Fraxinus americana. Classification (NCBI taxonomy): domain Eukaryota; kingdom Viridiplantae; phylum Streptophyta; class Magnoliopsida; order Lamiales; family Oleaceae; genus Fraxinus; species Fraxinus americana. The sequence goes on from CM068707.1 coordinate 31,839,440, forward strand.
CTTTTCACAATAATAATTGTCCTCGTTAACACTTGTTTCCAATACTCTCTTTTTTTGTTTATGGCCAATTGTATGCTTTCATCAATTATATGTTTTGTTTGAAGCATATTTTCCAGTTCCATCCAACTAGTCATGCAACCTATATGCTCCTTAGCCACTTCATAATTTGTAAGACGTCAATGCACATTATGCAAATCTTTGTATCATTCATTACTCAATTAACCAAAATTTTCATTGCTTTTTTCAATCTTAAACAACTTGCAACAAAAACAGAAAATCTTGTCTAAAGAAATTGAATACACTAGCCATCTTCTATCGATTGTCTGCACATTTACCAGTAACCGCTTATATTGTGATGATTCAAAATATCTACCTTGACTATCTTTGGAAAACAAGATGCCATCAACTCTTTTTGGACACATTTCAATAAAAAGTCAATTATCTTTTGATCAATGTAAATGTCCTTCCAATTGTCAGGATTATCAAAATTCAAATAAAAGAAATTCTCTTGATTTAAATCTTCATGTTGAACATTATCTTCATCACCCTGCTTTGATTCATCCACGTTGGCAGGTTCAATCATTTCCCCATTTTCTTTCCGTTCATCCACATTATCATTTGGATTTTATTGTTGCTCAATCACTAAATTGTTCAATGTTCCTTCCTTCTCTTTTCTTTTCTTGTTATTAAAGTACTTATCAATCTCTAGTCGGCTTCGAATTAATGACTCCACTCTTTTTGTCATCTTTCTTCTTTGAGCTCTAGCCACATATTTAGGAGCAATGGTATTTGACTCAAGTCACTCAACGGCTAACAATTACTGAAATTTGACTATAAAATTAGAACAAGAATTACAACATCAATCAACTCTCCTGTAGTTTCACAAAATGATAATAAATTAGATTTAATGAAACGTAAGCATTAACTTGAGTTTAGAAGATTATTTCACAGCAATCAGCACCAACCAGTAAATATTTATAATAATACTTGTAAGAGAGACAGGAAAGAGTAACCTCTAGACCATACATTGACTTAGCCTTGCCTAAGGAAAACATTCCTAACAAGGGCTTGGAAATGTGGAGTTACTATAGATGCAAATTATTTTGGTTATTTGGCTTTGTTTGCTAGCAAAGAGGAATTGAAGACATCCACTACCCTTTTTAGATGTCTGGAACAGGTAATCGGATGTCTAACATGAATTCCAAAAGTAGTTCAATACTTGAATGTAATAGACTAAGTCATTGAGGTAGACTTCCGAAGCAAAATCAGATGTATGGAACACCTTAAAAAAGTTTATAACTGGATAAAACTCATCAAAACTAATAATAAGGACCTTTAACATGTAAATGGCTGTACTACAAGGCTTTTGTTGGAATTGCACCTTCAACCAGCAAGTTCACAAATCCAGCAGATCACGTACAGCACATGCAGCTCTTCTTCCTTCCAGATCCTTCTCTACTCCAGCTCAGCATACCAGCACATGGATCAACAGAAATTCCCAGCAACTCCAGCTCACGTTCACAGCATGCACACACCTCATTCTAGCCTATTTTAGATCCTTCTTATTGTAGTTAGTTTGTTATATTTACACTATAAATAGAGCTATATAATCACCTTTACAATTGAGCTTGATGAATAAATAAATCTCCTTCTTCATCATGTTCCTTCAACTTGGTTTTGCATGTTGAAATCTATCATTTAGTTTCTACTGTTCTGTTCAATCAATAACATTCTAGTTTAAATTCAGTTTGTTCCATTTTTATCTCTGCTGGTTCACGTTCATCTTTGCTGGTCGCATCTATGTTTTATTTCTTCTGCTGGTGCATATTTCTGTGATATGTGCTGCTGGTTTAGTTCCTTCAAATTCTAAGAATGTTGGAATTGCAACTTCTTCTAGCAGATCAGCAGCTAACAAACTTCACCAACTTCACCAGCATAACTCCAGTTCATGAACCAAAGAAGAAGACCAAAGACACCTTCAAGAACACCCGTAACACGTACCAGCTCTTCTTCACGTGTTCAGCACCTTCTAGCTTCTAGTTCCTTCTAGTCTCTTCTTAAGTTTGTTATCTTGTTAGTTTGTTAGATAATTAGTTAGCTATTTTCTCTATAAATAGAGATCTTATATGCATTGTAATCCTCAAGTTGGTTGAATGATATATTCATCCTCTTCCCTACCATTCCAGCAGGTCTATCCTTTCAATTTCAGTTTCTATCTTTTATATTTTTTCAACATGGTATCAGAGCAATATGCTCCTTCCGTCTGCATTTCCTTTTATGTTATTTTGTTCTTCTTCAATAATCGAATCTGGAAGAAGACATGCTGCTGGTTTTTCCGTCCCTGGTTTATTCATTTTGGTTGCCAGAGTCATGATTTTCAGGTGGATCATCAGAATCACTATCCCCTGAAGCTGACGATCCCTATTATCAGTTGCAGATTTAGTCCTATTATCAATAACCACATACGGTCCACTTCCTGGTTTATTTTTGCTGTGTAACTACTAATCTATATTTTGGTCTTCCGCCATGTGTTCGACAGAAGTTCTCACTGGCGAGGGGATTGCACTGGTGGTTTTTCTTCCAGTCATTGCTGGAGTTTTTATAGCATTTCCAATTCTCATTTCATTCATCAATGGTGATGAAGTTTTTCAGCAAATCCCCGGCAGAGCCATGGATGCTCCTTTTGTTCCGGTTGAATTTTTTTTGCTATTTTTGGATCAAAAGTCTGATCTGTTTCTTCCTCTATCTGGAATGCTTCTCTGTTGTCTTCAACCCCAGTTGCATCTCTGTTTTCTTTTCTCCAAGTTCAAGATGTTCTATCTTGAGGGGGGAGTGTTGGAATTGCAACTTCTTCTAGCAGATCAGCAGCTAACAAACTTCACCAACTTCACCAGCATAACTCCAGTTCATGAACCAGCAGCAAGACCAGCACACCTTCAGCAACACCAGAACACGTACCAGCTCTTCTTCACGTGTTCAGCACCTTCCAGCTTCTAGTTCCTTCTAGTCTCTTCTTAAGTTTGTTATCTTGTTAGTTTGTTAGATAATTAGTTAGCTATTTTCTCTATAAATAGAGATCTTATATGCATTGTAATCCTCAAGTTGGTTGAATGATATATTCATCCTCTTCCCTGCCATTCCAGCAGGTCTATCCTTTCAATTTCAGTTTCTATCTTTTATATTTTCTCAACAGCTTTGAAACGTTTTTCTTTCAGTGAAAATACAGAGTTCAAAAGTTCGTATTAAAAGCTTTAAGCTGAGTTTTTGTCGGCTTGAAATAGTTATTGAAGCTATTTTTTTATGTCTAAAATTTATTTTAGGATTCATCCTTCCTAGCTTATGTAAACCAGAACCATCCTGGTGACTAGTTTAGTAATCCTTTTATAAATAGAGGTTGTTCGTAGAGATAAAAATATCAAGAAGGACGTAAAAAAAAAAATTTACTAGTTCTTACATTCTTAGAGGAAACCAAAAGATTCTTGATCTTTTATCTTCAAAATAGTTATTCCATATTTTTTTAAGATTTTGGAAAATTGTTCCTCTGCACAAAAACCACTGCATAAACAGGTAATCATTCTGGTGATTAGTTCGCAAAAGTAAGATTAATAAACAAAACTACTGTATAAACAGAAAAATAATCCCTACCAACGATTAGTTAACAATGAAGAATTTTAAAAAGCATTTTCGAAAAAATTAATCAGGAAAAGGAAAATATGGGATACTATTATATGTGCAGGAAAGTGAATCAAAAACGAAATTTAGACATACCCAAAACAGAATGGAAATAGAAAAAGGAGTGGAGAAATTGAGAGCTGGATTGTTGACGGTGAATCGGTGATGACAGCCACTACATCAGATCCGACCTCCACCGCCATTCTATAGTCTAGGTTCTGCCGTTGATTTCTCGAGGTTTTGGTTCGGAGGTTTTGCAACTTTGAAGGCTTTAAATGCATAGTGGGTTAAAAAGACAAAAGGAAAAAAATTGGGGCCCGATAAAAAATGTGTCGGAGGCTTCTTGGGCCTCTTTGTTATTTGTTCCTATGTGTAGCTTTGATCAGAGAAAGGTAACAATATATAAAGAGAAAATTACAACTAGTCCTGGTTTTAAAATTTTTAATTCAAAAATCAAGTTTGGAGTTTATTTATACAAAAATCAGGTATTACATTTTAAATATTAAATATTAATTAATTTCTATCTAAATTATAAATATTCAAATCCTAAAAATCAAAAATCATTTATTACATTCTCTCTCACCTCTCATGCTCTCTCATCTCTCGACTATCTCTCGCCTCTCTCTCTTCTTTCCCCTGCCTCCATCGATGTCGAAGAGCGACAAATGGCTGAGCAGAGGGGTGGTACTGATGAAAATCAGGCGGAGGAAGTTGAAATTGGCGTGGATGCTGCTGCGACTATTGAAGTGGTAATGGTAACGAGGCGTATGTGCTAGTGGTGGTGGTGTGCGGTGGTGGAGTTTTGTGATAAGTGCGAGGTGTACGATGGTTTTAGATGCGGTGGTGGGGGTTGGGTGCGGTGGTTCCCGATCTAGAGGGTTCCGGTTGCGGTGGTCTGTGTGCTTTGGCGTGGTACAGTGGTTCTGTGTGTTTTGGCGGGAGGTGGTGGTGAGGTCCTACTGTTTTGGAGTGGTGCGATGATTGTGTGTTTTGGCAGGGAGGTGGTTCTGGATGGTGGTAGGTAGGGTCCTGTTGTTTTGGTGGTGGGTGTAGTGGATTGGGGTTAGGTTGGTGGCACGGTGGAGGTGGTGGTGGTGGTGGCAGCGACGATATTGGTGTAGTGGTGGTGGTGATAACCTTGGCTGAGATGTTTGAAACGGTGATTTTGTTGCTAAAACGATGGTTATGGTGGTGTTGGTGTTGGCGGCGGCGGTGGCGTGTTTCTGTGATGTTGGTGGTGGTGTTACCGGAGAGGAGGATGTTATGGTGTTGGTAGCGGAGACGAGGGTGGTGTTGTGTTGGTGGTGTTACAAATGTTTTGTTGATTGTGGCCAATAAATTGATTGGTATGTGACCAATAAATACTGTGTGACCAATAAATTTATTAAGTTGTCACCAATAAAAGTAATCTGTGACAATAAAATAAATTGTGTAACTTACAAATTTTGTGATTTGTATCCGATGAACAAATTGTGACTTTTAAAATTTTAATTTGTGACCGATGAACGAAATGTGATCTATAAAATTTTTCAATTGTGATCTTAAAATTTTTGAATTGTGACTAAATTGCATAGATATGTGACTTTTATATATTTATTAATAAAATATATAATTAACTAATTCATAAATAAATTTTAATGAAAACCCGATTTTTGAAATTTAAAATCTCAAACCTTAATTTTGAAATGTTGATACTTAAAAACTTGATTTATGTATTGTTTCCATACATAAATCCTACATATTAAAATCACATTTCAAAATTAACAAACTTGTTAAATTATTTCAATATTCAGGTGTTAATTTCAATTAAATATGTACAACATATAACTAATTATCCTCACCCGGCCACCCCCACCCACCTTCCAAATTTTTTTTCAGAAATTAAAAATTGGAAATCACACCCCCAATCTATAGATCCACGTACCCCACCCATACCTTGCAAATAATTTTCAAAAATTAAAAATATTAAGTCACGACATGTCATCCATGATTAATTGTGACCAAATTTGTATTAAGTGTGACTTTCTGTGACCAAGTCAATCTCAATTGTGACGGTATGTGATCAAGTCACAACCAATCACAATTAATACAGAATTGATCACGAGTCATAATCAATCACAATTAATACATAATTGGTCACTACTAGTCACAATCGGTCACACTTAAAACAGAATTGGTTACAATCAGTCACAATAAATACATATTTGGTCACAAATGGTCACCACAAACAAATTCGCTTACACCATGAACAAGAACCACAATCCACCAGTCACCACCACTACCACCACATTGAAGCCGAAGTATTATAACTACAATTACAAACGAAGTATTGCAATAACTCAACACCATTGAAGCCAAAGAAGAAAGGAAAATTGTTTTCAAATTTCTGAATACGATTGATTCATCCAAAAAGTTACAACAGCATAACACCAGAAAGTAACTACTATTATTTTATCAAAACACAAAAAGAAGAAGAAAAATCACGTCGCGGCAATAGGATGTTCAAATTTCTATCCAGTTGCACAATTCATCTGTGTTGCCACAAAGCGGGGCTGAGACCGCGAGCCCACTAAAGCCAATCTTCATCATTTTCCCTAAAAATCAATCAATGTGAACAAATCGTGGATCACCACCTCACCATCACATCAGCAGCGCCCCGCGATAGCCATAGACCGATCTGAAAATGTCACCACCACCACCACCACCATGCAACACCATTGTCATTCACCATTAACCACGCACAATCATGAAATAAACACAAATCACGTAGCTACCTCCGCATGGTGCCAACACCATCAACTCCAACGCGGAGCCTCCACCACCACCACGTCACACCTCTCTATATACGTAGATTTGGATCTGACCGCGATCAAAGTTGTAGCAGCTATAGATCGACGCTGTGCGATGTGTACAGATCCAAGCAACTCCATCTCTATACTTGCTGCTACACAACGCCACGCTGCACACATGCCTGCTACACAGTACCAACTGGAGTTTTCTGCAGGCGACGCTACTCCATTGCCGCTATGCGCAGCGACGATGCCTGCAGGTGACACTGCGCATGGTGATAGGGCCGTAAGCACTACGGTGCTCTTCTGCCGCGGAGCTCTCTTGGTGACGCGATGGTTCTCTGTTGATGGTGAAAGAGAGAAGAGATAAGGGAGAGGGATATGGAGAAGAGAGAGATTAGGGTTTGAATTTGAAATTGTGGTGAGTGGATAGTATATGGGTTAGGTATATAATTAATTTAATTTTTCACCTGATTTTTGAAAAAAATAGTTTTATACCTTATATTTGAATTTGAAAGTTTAAAGGTAGGATTTTGTCTAATTTTCCTTGAGGAAATTTGATAGGACCAGCAAAATATACTGCCAGAGAGGCACTATCACTTGTAGGTTTGTCAGTGCAGGGTGTGTTCTGTTTCTTTCAGGTTGAACAAGGCTAGAGGCGTCGACCAGGCCTTGCTCGGTTTAGGTCCAGCACTATGCTTTTCTTAAGACAAATCTTGTCTCTTTAAACTGACTTTTTAGTCTTTCACCATTTATTGAAATCTCTCTTATGAATCAAAATTGTGGACTACATTATTTGGGCCTGGAATAGCGTGTGATGGCTCTACAAGCCTTTTTTTAGCTCAAGTTTTCTTAGTTTTTCATACCTTGCACCCTTTAGTATGCTATATATATTGGATAAACTTCGCATAACCATTTATAGAGGTTCGAATGTGTCAATTGATTCTGAGGTGTCAAATGTGCCGTTGTTGAGGCTTGTTCCTTAGTCTCAAATAATTGTCCATGACGCTATATAAACCTATATTCCAACTGTATGATTTGCATCACAAGTAATTGTCCACAACGTTATATAAACCTATAACCCGACTCAACCCAACCTGCTAGATTTGTCACAACCCGAACCCCCCAAAAAATTGAAGAAAGAAGGGGTCGGTTCGGCCGGTTAGTCGGGTTCGGTCCATTTTGCCCTTCCTAGTATGCATTCTCAGAAGATTGGACAAAATGATTGGAGCAGTTTGGTCGAATGTAAACTTAATTGATTGATTGTACCTCGAGGTTAATGATATTAATGGATAACTGGATGTGCCATGTACAGGTCATAGACGGCATTGGCACAACTGGACAAGATATTTTACAAGCCAGTCCCAGCTGTTCTATGGCGTCTTTGGATGAAAGTTTTATGAAAGAGATGGAAGGTGGAATGGAGTACTATTATTGTCACATTATGTTAATAAGACAGTTTAAATGACATCATAAAGTTTATTTTTAAAAATAAGAAAAGGACTTGATTCAAAATGCTTGTTAAATGAGAGTTTTCTACTTTATACCACGCCACCACGCATTCAAGTTTAATTGGCTATTTCAAAATTTTACGGTATGTCTATTTTATCTCAAATTTTGTCGAAATGTCGTGTTTCGAAGTTAAAAACAAGAATAATGTTATTTATCATTAGAATGATGAAATATCGGTGATGTAGCAGTTTATGTGGAATAATGAGATTGTGCAATTCAATTTTTATGATAGAGGAGGGAACAAAGAGAGAAAAATATGAGAAATAATGAATTGACACATTACCGATATTTCATTATCATGATGATAAATAGTATTACTCAAACAAAAAAACAAAGAAACACAATAAAATATAATACCGACAATTGCTGAATTATTGAACAAATTATTCAAACGTACTTTTGTTCTTATCCAAAAAGAAACCTAATCCTAGTACCAAGTCTGGAATGTCAATGTCAATTAGATAATCATACATTGCACACCTTTGTGTTTGTGGTAGAGCACGCCATTCAAAGTATTAATTGACATCTTAATCCACAAAGCTATATGTTCTGTCATCTAGTGGGACAAATATTTTTCACTGTCTACCAAATAAAATATATACATGCTTAATTTTAGATTTAATTATAATTTATATATTTTTTTCAGTTTTATCATCTTTGAATTGGTCAAATTTAAATCATACATTTCACGTGATTATAATTTTTATCAATTTTTCAGTTACACATGTTTTCATCTGTAATCAAAATCTACGAAAATTTTATCAAAAGTAATAAAAATTTATTTCTAGCTTGACCAATGATTTATTATGGAATCTGGTGGTAGTTCTTTCCTCAAAAATTAATCTCAATGCTAATTGGAGACTACTTTCTTAACCCCTTTTTCATATGGCGGCGCCAACTTTTTCTAGCTTTCCTAACAAATCATCTAGTCTTTATTTAATACTAATCTTTTATTTCCACCACTTGAAAAGAAAAAGTCCAATCTTTTCAAGAAAACTGAACAAAAATTTAAAGTCCATTATTTTCATTCTTGGCCACGAGAGTGCAGATGAACACCCTTTGTTTTTACTGTTTAGGATAGCTACAAGTGATTCAACGTGTTGCCACGACATGCTTACTAAGAGATAATTCTCACATTGAATAAAGATAAAAATATCGACAACCATATAAAGATTTGAGATACTCTTTAATACGGTTGACCTTTTAATATGAAACTCCAAATTTTAATATGATATTATAGTTTATTAAATTCTAACGAACAATTTTATCCAATTAAGACTAAAAAATGAGTGCGTGAATTTCAAGATTAATTTTCTCAAACGAGCCATCATTTTACGGAGCATGTTAAGGTATAAATTCCACATCAAATAATGATGAAAATATAAATCAATATATAAAGATTTGAACTGATCCTCCTAATAAGATTGACCTTTTAAAATGAAATTCAATATTCAAAGTCCCATTGACAACTATTTGATGAAAAATTGAATACAACTATGCGAGTTTAAGATTTTTGACAATTCTTCAACAATTATTATTTACTGTAATTTTGATGTAAAGACAAATCTATATATACTATTCTTAAAACCTTAGAAATCTATAATACAAGCGATTTTTATCTATGTCGAGTACATCGAAAAACACTATATTACAATTCTTAAACATTACTTGCTGATATCAATCAAATCTTAAAAAGACTTTCAAGATAATATCTTTCTATTGACAATGACAAATTAATTAGCCACTTTTTGACTTTTGTACAGTTTCTGCCTTTTGATCCTCATCCAATCTCCTTGCAAGATTTTCATTGCAATTCATGAACCGGATTCGCGAAAATTGACTGATAATTCCCTTGAAACCTTATGCCATCTGCGTACGGTTGCTGCACTTGTCCTAACCTTAATGTCTCCGAAAAATTTCCGTTGTTGCTCACTGAGTTCTGATTATCAAAGGGCATATTATTATTATTATTATTAAAAGAATTGTCATTCAAAAGATGGGGAATTGAACCCATGTAACCAAATTCCCATAGATGAGTTAGAGAGCAAGTTCTGGGAAATTTTGATGCTTCACTTGTTGCACTGTTAAGCGTTACAATTTGGGCTATTGGATTCTCAACTTTTTGCTCAGCACCTTTCCCCGAATTCTTTTTCTTGTAGATTCTACATAGCACCCAATCATCCAGCTGATATACATAAAACAAAAGATATAGAGTCAGTTCATCGGCTCGAAAATGATATCTTATCCAACTTGTTAGATAAGAAAAAAGTACCATTTTTCTTATTTTGAACATATCCAATCTAAAGTACCAACATGCAAAAATGAAAGCTTACCCTCATGGAGCCGTTTTGCTTGTTAGGCTGTGATCTCGACTCAATCAATCGATATTCATGCATAATCCAATCTGTCTTTACACCCTTCGGAGGCCTACCTTTGTAAAATACAAGAGCTTTCTTGATTCCTACACATTTAGATCCACTATAGATGGCTTTATCAGTGCCTGTGGCTTTCCAATAACCTGAAACGGCTGCTCTATTTGGCCTCACGCCATTTGGATACTTCCTATCTCGAGGAGTAAAGAAATACCATTCATTTTCTCCAAATTCCGCTTTGTCTACACCATGTATAAATCAAAACATCAATATATTGTTAAAAACAACAAGTCAATCAATAAAATCGAGTATTTTTACAATTAGATATGAGTGTATTAACGCAGGAATGGAACTTGAATATGAGCAGATGGTTTTAAGAAAAAGAAAACTTAATGCAGGTTTAGTAAGCAAGTTATCGAGTATACTCACCAGGCAATTCCCAAGGATCAAACTTGTAAATGTCGACTTCTGGAATAATTGCCACGGGACATGGCCTCGATGTAGCCTGATTTCTAAGATAATACATGATTAATTCTTCATCAGTGGGATGAAATCTAAAACCAGGAGGAAGATCAGAACTATTTGGTCCTGCCATTTTATTTCAAAACAACACAAACTTTAACCTTTGATGGGGGGTGGGGGTGGGGTGCTAATGAAAATGGAGAGAAGTATATGATGGAAATAGTAATGAGAGTGCTAGAAATGTTTGCTAAGAAGAGATGGCTACATTTTATATTGGAGAATGTTTTGTCATCTTATGACATTACATCAGATCTATTGGCTGTTTTTTACTTGCAAATGCATACATAGTATGTAATGAATGAGCAAATACTGCACGCCATATTATTAAAATATATGCTTTCATTTTTTATTTTTATTTTCCTAAGTGGTTAACACGGGCTAGGCATATAACTTATTCTTTTATTTTATATTTAATTTTTTTCCCAGTTTTCTTGTTTGTTTTTGGTACTTTAACCAATTTCATGCCAGATACTCATTCCTCAATTTTTTTTATAGTAAAACATATTCGTTTAGCCAAAAGAATTTTGAACTTTCAGTTCAGGCATTTATTCTTCACATAATTGCGTGCAATATGACATATTTTATATGTTGGTTCGAATAAAATTTGACGTGACATTTGACAATTCACATCACAAGTTTATGTACAGTCTAAAATATTAAGCCTTGAAAATTAAAATAAAATTTTAATTAAAGTCAAAGTCAATTAATTTTAATCATACATTTCATGAGATTCACAACTTTTCAACCATATATTTTATCAACTTATAATCCCCATCAAACAGGGGCTAATATGTTAGTAGTGCATGCAAATTATATGTCATAAAAAAACTAATCTTGAGATAGTAAAATTGTGAGTTATATATATATTTGATTACCAAGAATTTTATGAAAAAAGAGAATTTATTTAGTTCCAAAATGAATTGAATATCTAGTGTAGAAAAAAAATTAGAATATAGAAGGAAAATTTGATGGTAAAATTCGATTACAATAATAATCTCATTTCTTGAAAATTGTTCTCTATAGACGTCAATTGTATTTTGGTCTTCATCTCCTTTCACATACTATTTGAAGAGATTAGATACCCATTCAAGTAAGTTCTACTATAACTTCTCAACATAGAAATAAAATATTAAGATTTAATTAATTATGTAGCTTTCTGACCCACTCAACAAAATGACACGTGTCATTCCCATTTGCCAAGAAACAAATGGGCCAAGATAAGCACTGGGGAAAGAGGTAAATTTTAGATGAGTTTATTTGTGGGTATTATCTTGCCACTTCACAAGTAGGGTTCTTATTGGACAAGATAAAGTCATAAGCCCCATTGATTTGAACGGGGAATATTATTTTTAGGAAAAATTGCAATAGCAGTCCCTAATATTTTCATTTTTGCAGATTTTACCCTTATCTTCATTTTGTATCAGAGAAAGTCCCTAACCTTACATAAATGTGCAGTTGGGGTTCCTTTGGACGAAAACCGTCCAAAACGCCATCAGTTGACCTGAAAAAAAAAAAAAAAACTATATTGACCCTTTTAAGGAGGGACAATTTCGTCCAATCAGTATTTTTCTTGCAGTTTTTGTACCTATAGGTGTTTCATACTTGTTCTTGCAAAATCTTCAACATTGTGATCAAATTCATAGCTTTCTTCACCAGACATTGTAGAAGATAACCGTTTATTTTTCTCTCTGTGTAGCATGAATATGTGAGTAAGGAAAAAATTGTTACTTTTCAATTTTTAAATCAAGTGAGAAATACTGATTAGACAAAATTGCCCTTCCTTAAAAAGGTGAATATACCTGATTTTTTTAATTTTTCAAGTCAATTGACGGTGTTTTGGACCGTTTCCGTCCAAAGGACCCCAACTGCATATTTATGAAATGTTAGTGACCACATCTGATACAAAATGAAGGTTAGGATAAAGTTTACAAAAAATGAAAAATTTAGGGACCACAGTTGCAATTTTTCCTTATTTTTATATTAGGGATTTTGATAGATGGAGAGGTAGCGCCGCCAAAGGATGAAATAGCACGAGTGGGGGTTTTGTGCTATTGGTGAGCGATGGAGTGGTGGTGGAAGAAGTGGTGGCATCGACATGGGGTGGTGGCGGCGGCGGCTCCGGTAGTAGCCGCTCGTGGTTTTAGGGTAAGGGGTTTGGGGAAGAAGGGGATGGTGTGTTTGATATTCCTTATTTAATTTTTAATATATTACAATTGTGTTTTTTTGTTGAAAAATATAAATTTACAATTTTAACCTTGTAAAATTAGTCAAAATTATGGTCAAGATCAATTCTTCAATCAACTAACGGTCAAACTAAGAACATCTGTTAAATTGGACTCCAGCTGCGAGTTTTTGAAAGATTTGGTACTGTTGGTTGAACAAATGAAAGATTTTGATAAAGTGTGTTACTAAATAAAATGTTTGGTACCGCTGCTACAATTATCCCTTTATATTATTGTTTAATTTTGGTCACACGTTGATTTTTTGTTTTTTGCTATTAGATTAGGATCATCTTATCAAGTGTGAGCATATGGGATAGAATAATTGTAAAATGCTGAAAATAGTTGGCTAAAGATAATCGAGAATATACGTCTAGGCTGCTTTGTTGACTCTTCTTATTCACACTCTTGCTTCAAAGTGTGTGGGTAAGGTAGGTTAAATCGACTCACGTCATTAAGACGACTTATCTAGAGATTTAATATGATTATAAGAGTTGTATCAAATTAATTTATTAATATAAAGTTCAGCATATAGAGTCAACCCCACAAAATTTTCATTTTTTTTTATAAATTTTAACTTTTAAATGAAGAATAATCTAATTAAAGATTGTTTTGTACCTTGATACGGTTGTAACACAATGAGGCGTCACGTATCAGTTTATATCAAACAAGAAGTTGATGTCAAATAAGGAGTTGAACAATTCAATCCACCATATGCCTTTAATCTCAAAGTCAAATTTTTTTCCACAGTGTTTTCGCTTTTTAGTATTGTTATATTGCTATGAAAATTATATTTTGAATATAACAAAAATTGTGAATTATTCATTTAATTAACGTTAACATTACAAGGCCATAATGGTTATTACTAATATGGTATTGTGCAATCTTTTTGCCCGGTTTGTTTCGGATTAAAATCATATTTTAATCTAAGTTAAAGTCAAACAATCAATATTAACCACATCTTTCATAGGTCCCACAGCTTTTCAACCACACATTTCAAAAACTTATATCGCAATCTACTAAAAATCTAATTTTAATTCCCACCAATTTCGGCATACAACAAATCTTTTGACTCCCTTGTAATGGTTGTTAGATATACTATATTTCAAACAATGGGTAACCAATAATTGTAATAAAAGTCATTACTCCCTTGTAATGGTTGTTAGAATACGTTTCTTTTTCAAATAAGTCATATCGTCAAGTGTAACACAATGACGCTTCACGTATTGGATTATATCAAACAAGAAATTGATGTCAAACAAGGAGTTGAACAATTCAATCCACCTATACGCCTTTGCTCTCACTCGTATTCACTTTCTTTCCATAGTGTTTTCGCTTTTTAGTATTGTTATATTGCTATGAGAATTATATTTTGAATATAAAAAAATTGCGAATTATTCATTTAATTAACGTAAACATGACAAGGCCATAAGGGTTATTATTAATATGGTATTGTACAATCTTTTATTTTTCGGCATACAACAAAACTTTTAACTCTCTCCCTCGTAATGGTTGTTAGATATACTATATTTCAAACAATGGGTAACCAATAATTGTCATAAAAGTCATTAGCCACAAATATTACTTGATAATTACTCAACGTACATGTATAATGTTTGAATTAGTCATAGAATGGGAAACTAATTGATAATTACACAACATAATGATGATTGGTCTAACATCATACATCCAATAACTTTGAATATTCTTACTACAAATAGAATGGTATTATGTTTTAGAATATTATCCTAAAACTACCCATTCTCAAATGCTTGCGAGTTACGTCATGTGCATGCTTTAAAAATATGATCTAGACATTAAACTTCCATTTGAAAAATTTATAAATGATTTATAAGTACTAAGATAGTATTTATACTTATAAACAACAAATTATCCATTAACAAATACCAACGTATAGCAAATTTATAAATGGCTTATCAAAGCACCTATTGGAGTTAAGATTTTAATTTATTAGTCTAACTTTTAGAAATTATTAGAATATTTTATTTTTTAAACGGTCCGATTTGATTTCAAACCATTGTTAATATTTCAAACACCTAAACTGTTTACTTTGGAGTTAGAACGATTTGGTTTGGTTCAAGATCATTTTATCGATGGATCCATTTAGTATTAAATTGATGATTTTAGTGCAATTTTTTTATTTGATGGTTTTTGCTTATAATAGTAAGTATCGTTACCACTTTTGTTAAAATAATAATAATAGATGATGAAGAGATTTTTATTGACTAGGGCTTATTTGGAAATCAACAATAAGCATCTGCATTTGATTGGAGAGTTTTTTGAGCTTATCTTCAAACTAACCACCAATTTATTTTCTCTTTTGGGATATGGTGACATCAATCACACCATTACTTGAAGACGACAATAAATTTTCTTGAATAATTATTTTTTCTTCTTTTGTTTGACCAAAGCATGAACGCAATGCGAGCAATATGCTTTGGAGATTTGAATTTTCAACTCGTTTATCTTTTCTGACGTTAATTTTTTATTATAAAATAATAACAAAACAGCTTCTTGAGCTTTATAATAATATTAAAATATTTTAGTGTTCAAAAATACAAATTAGCATTACCTATTTTTTAGTTTTGAGTTTCAATATCACTATCAGTACACCAAAAAGGAGCCTTTTCCAGCGGCCAAAAAAACGATGCAAAAGTCTTTTGCAGCATTTTTCTAAGTGTTGCCGTTGAGAGAAGACTTTTTGCAGCGTTTATTCACCGTTGCGAAAAAGTCTTGCAGCGTTTTTTCAACGTTGCGGTAAACCATTTTGCAGTGTTTTCTAAACATTGCGGTAGACTCTTTTGCAGCGTTTTTTCAACATTACCGTAGACCCTTTTTTTTTTTGACACTTTATGAACAAATTTTAGAATTGCATAAAAATTAATAATTTCATTACAAATTTTTGAATCAATACATCATTAGAATGTGATACAACATAACATATCTAAAAAGGAGTAAGGATTAAAGAGTTCCTATTGCATCCTCTATAAAGCTTGAAACTAAGATAAACTATCCAAACTACAAATTACACAGAATCAATGACACAAAAACAAGATCACCAGGTTGACTACCCTCATGATCTGCTACACCACTTTTGGGATCGCGTGTACCAAAACGACGACGAACCCTCCTCCGCATCATCCTACATCACCACAACAGAAATAACAGTGTATGTTGGTCATATTTTATCATAATTTAATCCAAAAGTAAATGAGAACTTATCAGGACTTGGCTCTTGCATTTCTGAGAATTGTCAAAACTAATTCTTTACTTACACTACGCTCTGATTTTTTCCTGACCATGAACTTGATTAGATTTACATGCATACTGATGCATTAGGAGAATAAACATAGTGGCGTAAGTGCTATAAACCAAAGTTGGTATCCGAACTTGAAATCAAAGAAAAGAGGATCCAAAATGCAATAAACCAAACCTTTTCTATGTACGTGTTGATCAGTGACATGGAAAACTGTTGACAAAGAAAGGTAGAGAGAATAAAAAGAAAGCCACAAATAGAACACCTCTAAACGAGCTGCCAAATTTGTTACTCCTATTGCATGTGCCCATCCGTTTAAAAATAAATAGGCATTCGTAGACGTGGAAAAATATCGTGTAATCTCTGTGACTGTCATATTTTTCAGGTCCTGTTTGAATATTTCCCTATTACTTTGATTGCACAATTACTTAGTGCAACATTTCCTTTTCTAGTTAATTGTAACTCTATAACGAGGAGATCTTCCTTTTTGTAATTCGAAGACAAATTGTTTATATTTCCTAAAACAATACTAGCTTACCAATGCACATAATTTTTAAGTGTTCTTAAATATAACAAACCACCATTATTGCAGATATTTGATTTGGACACTAAGGCTCGCATTTTGAGATAAGTTGAACTTGAACCATTATAATTGAGTTCAAAATGTAATGTTACAAAGGGAGCATATAATTAAGCACAAAGTGATGCTGCTTTCTTAAGGTATATTAAGAAGAAATTAGTGATAAGAAATTATACTCATACCATCCATAAACCAACCGCCTATGACGTAGACGCCAGACGATAAAGGAATCCCAGATCATTATTTCCAGTATTTATAATGTCCAACATGAATCTTGTGACTGGCAACCCTGCCTATGACACCACCTCCTAGCAGTCAAGGTAACGACTTCAAGCTAATAGTTGGTGCATAAATGTTTTTATGATTATCTATGTCCTTGTGTGTGAAGAATTTGAAGAGCCTGCAAGATATGGAATTGAACTAGAAGACATTCCTGATCAGTTAGTGAATATGAAATAGATCATCCTAACATGCAATCCTAGAAAGAAGCCATGAGTTGATTGCTATAGACAGACGCACGGTAATTCCACAATTTTAATTATCATTTGGCTAACACTCATTCCCTCGATTGAGGAGATCGAAACGCAAATAAATTGTAGGCATGAGCATATTTGGCCATGATATTAAGCTGCTTCATTTCATTTCACCAGTTAACTAAGGAGCGGCTACTTAAAAGTGGGGCCAAACATGTTCACATCATTTCGCCAATGCACAACAATCTTTATGAGTTTCTTTCTCAATTGGAAACAACCCAGATCAAGGAACTGAACTAAACCCACATTTCAAAAGCTTTAAATCGAATTAATCTGTAATGAAGCAGAAAAACTAAACATATTTCAACTATTTCCCGCGAACAACTTCACTGTATAACAGTTGGGACTTCATTAAATCATCAGAAAATCTCACTAAATCTCACGGTATACCTTGCTCCAACAGAAATAGAGACAAGCAAACTATTAGTAATAAAATCATTCATCAGTTCTCAAAGACACCGTTACACTAAGCATATTAACATAGATATATTAAGAATTATAACACTGCAGAAGACGTAGCATTGAGCTCTAAAATTCTAGCTTAAATTGGAATAATTCATTTTTATAGTCAGATAATAGACCATTTGAAACAGATACATTGGCTCCTTCAGTGCGTGGACAGTATTTTGCAAATTGAATCAAACTCTATGCATAGAAATATAATAAGTAAATATTAGTCGAGCCACTATTTGGGCCACATTATTTTTTTCATTTTCATTCTTCTACTCATTTTCAACCACAAATTCTTCAATAAAATAATATTTTCCATCACATCAATAACTTTTCCTTCTTTTTGAACCATATATTCACTATTACATCACTTCAAAAAAATGCATTCTCTCATTTTAATGTGTACCAAACGGGCTCCGAATGTCAAATTTTTGAGAGTGTGGATTCTTCTGCAATATATTTAAGTTCAAGGATTAACACTAAAATTGTCAAAAGATCGACACAGGCGGGGGAGAAGGGGATCCTAATTCTTCAGAAATAAAGTTAGGGTTCGGTGAGGAGTAAAACTCACTAGAGATTCCGGGCTCGTAGATTGGCGGAGCTTGGTGAGTTGCATAACGTAGAAGCCTATAACCCTCGGAATGATGCCACACACTGTGTCGAATGCGAAGAAAGAGGGCTTCGCGACTGACGATATTTCTTTGATTAATTCAAATTGTGTAGATGTTGTTTGGGGTAAATTGGTCATTTAGGTCTGGGCAATGTTCCAGCGGTGAGCTCCAGTGAAGTTGCTGGCCGGAGGTGGCAGTTCCTGTAATTTTCAGATTTTCGGGTTGGGCACTTTGTGTTTCGATTCCGGCCAGATTACTTGGAATTAGAAGGTGATTTTTGATGTGAATTGAAGAGGAGATTGGAGGCTTCCCACTGGCACCAATGTCCGATGGTTTGGGTGGCTGACAAACGAGCTCATAGTTGTGGTTGAAAAGGGGCTAAAATCGCCATAAGTGGAGAGAATTTACTGAAACTTCACATTTTTTAACGATTTAGATGGGTTGTGGGACTTTTTGATCAGAAAAAAAAATTGCGAAAAGCTTCTTTCGCAACGTTTACTCTTTTCACAACGTTTTAAAAAATAAAAAATTTCGCAACACTTAAAAAACGTTGTGAAAATGCAATATTAGCAACATTCACTTAAAAAATATTGCCAAAGCTCAATTTTGTTAAGCAATGACAACATTCACATATTAGAATGTTGCGATAGATCCCTTTAGCAACATTTAACTACCAAATGTTGTTTTTTATGTGTTACAAATTGTGTTTTTTGGTGTAGTGTATTAACCATTTTTTAATGCCGTTTTTCATTTAAAATGAAGTTGATATACCTAAAATGACATTATAAACTTAAAATAAAATTTTCTACGATTAGTTGTAGTTGATTTACCCAAAGTAAACTATATAATCACATGTTATATACAAAGTTCGTTTGACATAATTTTAATTTTAATCATATAAATTTATTTATAAGTAGTTGTACTTTTCTAAATACTAGTCACAGTTAAACGTGTATTGCACGTTATTTTGAAATACTTTATAAACGCTATAAAAATGATATTTGAAAATCAGTGAATATAAAAAATAGTTAAAAAACTATTTATGTGAAATGAACTTTTTATACAATTCAATTATTTATTTACGTATATGATAATAATTAACATTAATTTATACATATCCCACTATAATTCAATCAATTAATTTTTCAAGTTCATGCACGTACACTTTATATATTTTGGGGGCTGTTCAATTACTCTAGAAATACTATAATTCAATTATTTATGTATGTGCATATATACTAATTAACATTTATTTATGGATATATTAAATATAACATTAAATCATCAAGTTATGTACACATGTTTTGGGAGTTATTCAATTATTCTATGAGTAAATAAATTATTCAAGTTCATGAACACATATTTATTTTAAAGATTATTCATTTTATCATAAATTATTCTAGGAGTATATAAATGAATAAAGATCATATAATTTGGGAGCTATTCAAGTTCATGAACACATTTATTTTTCAAATGAGTGTAACACAATGACGCTTCACGTATCGGTTTATATTCAAACAAGAAATTGATGTCAAACAAGGAGTTGAACAATTCAATCCACCTATATGCCTTTGCTCTCACTCGTATTCACTTTCTTTCCATAGTGTTTTCACTTTTTAGTATTGTTATATTGCTATTTTGAATATAAAAAAATTGTGAATTATTCATTTAATTAACGTAAACATGACAAGGCCATATGGGTTATTATTAATATGGTATTGTACAATCTTTTATTTTTCGGCATACAACAAAACTTTTAACTCTCTCCCTCGTAATGGTTGTTAGATATACTATATTTCGAACAATGGGTAACTAATAATTGTAGTAAAAGTCATTAGCACAAATATTACTTGATACTTACTCAACGTACATGTATAATGTTTGAATTAGTCATAGAATGGGAAACTAATTGATAATTACTCAGCATAATGATGATTGGTCTAACATCATACACCCAATAACTTTTAATATTATTACTACAAATAGAATGGTATTATGTTTAAGAATATTATCCTAAAACTACCCATTCTCCAATGCTTGCGAGTTACGTCATGTGCATGCTTTAAAATGATCTAGACATTAAACTTCCACTTGAAATATTTATGAATGATTTATAAGTACTAAGATAGTATTTATACTTATCAACAACAAATTATCCATTAACAAATACCAATGTATAAATGGTTATTTTAATAACAAATTTATAAATGATTATTAGAATATTTTATTTTTTAAACGGTCCAATTTGATTTCAAACCATTGTTAATATTTCTCCTTACAAGAGTGACAAATTATTATGTTCGTGTTTTCTTGTTTTTGTTAAATAACCGATCTAAAAAAATTGACATTACATAAGGGATATATGCATAGCTTGAGAAAATCACATGCAGTCTATGTATATATTATTAGAAAACTTGGCAGATTAACACATAAAGATCTGCCGTGACGTGCATAAGATGCAGTTTTTTATTATTTCTCAGGATGAAGGTACTATTTTTGAGGAGAACTTTTCCTTACATGGAGATGTATTGATATCCACATTGGAGCAGCATTCGCAATATCCTAAAAAAACATAATTAAAAGACAACTTGACTCCCAGTTGAGACAACTTGACTCCAATGAGTTAGATAATAAAGAGCTTCCCAAAAAGACAAGCTTTTTGGCAAATCAATCTAAAAAAACATAATTAATAGTAGTATTCGACTAAATTTCTTAGTCCATAGCATATCAATCACACAACGTCAACTATCAATTCATTTCACTCCTTCACTCACAGCACTTAAGTAACACATTGTTGATTACAGTTCGGAAAAAAAAAAAACAAACACAAAGAAAGCTTTTCTAAACAAACAATAAAAGTCCAATTTTGGGCATTCATGAATGAGGAGTGAGAAGGATTCTAAACAAACAATTTTAATAAAAATCAATAACAAGATTTTACCCCAAATCTTGTAGTCCACCGTCCACCATTCCACGTCCAAGCAACGCTATCTATTGGAATTTGGTGAGAGTCCGTTCACTGTTGAAGAAGCCGGGAGGCGAGGCCGCGAGAAGAAGACGGAAAACCGAAGAGGGAGAGTTGAAGATGTTAAGGAAATAAGGATTTGAGGGGTTTTTGATTTGGGCTTTTGGGCTTTTTTTTTAGGGGATGTGGAAATTATACCCTTCCCTACTTTTGGAGATCTAAATTCTAAAATCAAATTTTAAGTTTTAGTTTTCAAAAGTCAAATATTTTATATATAGATACAGATTTTTTTATGTTAATAATAATATAAATTAATTTATATACACACCCCCTACCCTACCTACCCATCCAAACCCTAAAATAAATTTCTCTCCTCTCATCTACTCTCTCTCACCATCGTCTCTCTCAAACCCAAAATGAAGCCGCCGCCGCCTCGCCGCTGCAGCAACCCTCCTCTATCGAAATGACATTTAATGTTGTCTTTGATCGATCAATTCGCCAACTCTTTATTTGGTGAGTGATGAGTATTTCGAGAACTTCAATCTTACCCTAATTCAATGATCCGAGCTTTAGCTGTTGACCTTCCAATTCCGTCAAAATGGAGCTTTAGCTGTTGAATCATACATGAGTCAGATTATGAACAATAATTGTGTCTTTTTAATAGGCCCTTCTGACCTTTTACTATCCGTTTCTATTTATGATTTTAGCGAAATGATTGAAAATAGTTTGTAAATTGATTTCTAATGTTCGTTATGGTGATGACAAGTTTGACGCACATTTAATTGTGGTGCAAATTCAAGCCTCTTGGCCTCTTTTTTTTTTTTTTTTGGTTTTGATCGTTGACGGTTTGCCAGGTTGGATGGTGGATATGTCGATTGGGATGGGTTTGGATGGTGTTTTGTGTGGTGGTGATGGTGTTTGTGTGGTGGTGATTTTGTGGTAGTGGATCGACGGTTTGGGGTGGGTTTTATGGAATTTGGCTGTGACGGGGGGCGGTTTTGTAATGGCTATGGTTGCTGGAGGTCACGGTGAGTTAGTGTGGGCAACTGTGGCCATGGCGATGGCGGTGGTGTGGCGTGGTGGTGCTGTGGGTATGGTGTGTTGTGTGCGGTGGTAATGTTTGCGTGGTGGTGGCTCTAGCGGTGTGCAGTGGTGGTGATGAGTCAGTGGTTGTTATGTGGTTGGGGCTTATCTTGGGCGGCGTGGTGGGGTGCAGCTGTGTTGGGTTTGGGCATTTGGGTTGATTTCTTCCTCCGATCTGCTTTGTCGGATGTTTGGGTGCTCGCTTGTTTTCTTTTTTTTTTTGTGGCCGATAAGAAGTGATGATGCTAGTGGTAGTGGTGGTGTCGCGGTGGGATGAAATATGTGATGGTGCGGTGGTAGTATGTTGTTGTGCGGTCTGGTGGTGGATCATGATCGGAGCTGGAAATGGGGTGTTGGTTAATTTGTGACCAACCATGTTGTCGTCTATGACCTAAAAATTAGATAATCTTTGACCGTGAAAGAATCTGTGACCAATTAGTTTGAAAATTTGTGACTATGTGACCTATAAATTTTGAATTCTGTGATCGACGAATTAATTGTGACCTACAAATAAATTGTGAACAAGTTATAATTGAGTTGTGACCAAAAAGAATGTGTAACATAAAAAATTGTTAATTTGTGACTATCTATAAGTCGTGACTTATAATATTTGTGATTTATGTTCGATAAAAAATTGTGACGTATAAATATTTTATTTGTGATCGATGAATAAAGTGTGACCAATAACATTTTTGATTCGTGACCGATGTGATATGATCCTGGGTGCGCCACTATTTATCAAGAATCCGAAGCATGTTGGAGAGAGAATAGAGCCAAGTTCGAGACTTCAAAGAGTTGATAACGTCGGTCATTTATATGTTCAAGCAATGAAGTCCATATTATTGAAGACAACATGTCAAGGGTCAAGTGCCATGTTGGGGTCGAACATCCATAGAACTTATCAAAGGATTAGGCACTCTTTGTGGCGTTCGCAAATCGAGATTCTTGTTTCTACATATTAACGGGTCTAAGGTTTAATATACCTTAAGTTCTTGAATCGTGAGGCTCGAGTCGAGATTCTATCATCTACAACCTGGATTTAGGCTTTCCCGGCGTTTTCAATTCAATTCCGCGAGTTCCATGCGATTCCCGAGCCTCACAATTCAAGAACCTAAAGTATAATAAACCTTAGACCCATTGATATGCAGAAACAAGAAGCTCGATATACGAACGCCAGAAAGGATGCCTAATCCTTTGATAAGTTCTATGGATGAACGCCACAAATATTCAACATATTTGTAAGTTCGAAATTTCATGGAAAACCCCATTGAGAGAAAATTCTCAATTTTTATTCATAATGTCAATGTAAAAATAAATCCTATTTATACCAAGTATGCAAACCCCTAGAAAGTACGAAATATCTCGAAAATATTCTAAAAGATATTGTTAAATTAGAGTTCTAAGGAAAGTAGGAAATTCGTGAAAAATAAAATATTCTGCCAAAATTTGGTCGCATAGGCCATTTGCATGCAGTCGCATAGGCTGCATGAAATTGCCCTTATTTTGCAGATGGTGGCTATGCGATCGCATATCTTGGGTAACTATGCGGTCGCATAGTTACTCGTCTTGGCTCCTTCTTCCTTTGCTTCGAACAAATTGATCCATCCGATTCGGCTTTCGACCCCAACATGGCACTTGACCCTTGACATGTTGTCTTCAATATTATGGACTTCATTGCTTGAACATATAAATGACCGAAATCAACTCTTTGAAGTCTCGAACTTGGCTCTACTCTCTCTCCAACATGCTTCGAATTCTTGATAAATAGTGGCGCACCCCGGATCATATCATCCCTCTCTCTTGGAAAGAATTCGTCCTCGAATCCATGCCTTGCGCGTAGAGGATAAACAACCTACTACAAGTTTAATCACTGCACCACCTGGATCAAATGGAAAACCATTTTCTTCCTGGTAGAGGATCAATGCATGGCATCCATAAGCTTTGTAGATATAAATGAACTCGACCAACCATAGTTGTTGTGGTATGAACTCCCAATAGCCATCACACAGAACAAAGTGTGATTGTCCCAATGACTTCCTTTTGCAAGTTTGTAATGCTCCAAAAATAATCTCCCTTGGCTAGTAACCGTGCTTTCTCCATGTCTTACCCCGCCTATGTGATTGTAACAATGGTACTGCTAGTGGACTTATGTTTCTCCTCTGATCATCTTTGTAGCACAATCCCTTGCATATGAACTCCTTCCAATGCCTTTGAAACACCGTCGTCACCTCGGGAATCACAAAGTCAATTTTCTACAAATAAAAGAAATTCAACTGAAGCTCAATTCCTGGATCGGGTGGTATTCCAATGGGGTAGTTTGCTGAAATTAAATCTTCAGTAACCTGCAAAACAAAAATAGCCAAACTAGGGTGGGAGTTGTTAGTGTTTACCAAATGCTCCTCATCTTCACTCTCCTCCTCATTTTGGTTTACTTCCAACTCCTTATTCACCTTCGAAGACTCTCCTTCAATATCCATTTGCAGCTCTACTTCTCCTTTTGAAATTTCATAGTCAATCTTTTTTTTTTTACTCTCTTGTGGCACTTCCCATTTTTCCTCAAAATCAACCACCTCACTATTTTCTCTCGAGCTCACTACTTCATCATTTCCGCTCTTACTCTCATTTTCTCTCAATCCCTTCTCTCCCTCACTTCTCACTTTGAGTTGATCTTTATACGCCCGTTGTGGTGTCAAGCCAACCAGAGTGATTTTCTTCCCGTCCTGAAGAGACCTATACCAGTTCCTTTCCACATCATATACAGCCTTCCGTTCACGTCGCCAAGGTCTCCCAAACAAGATATGAAAGGATTTCAATGACACCACATCACACCAAATCTCATCAATATATCTCCTAATGGCGATATTCAACAGAACCTGCTTGTTCACATATACATTCCCACACTCTTTCAATCAACTCAGCCTATAAGGCATAGAGTGTTGTCGTAAAGGTAACCTCAATTTCTCAACTATTGGGATACTAGCCAAATTGGATACGTGCTCCTTATCAATTGCAAGACTACATACCTTGCTACCCACATAACACCGAGTTTGAAAAATATTTCCCCAATCATAATTCATTCTCTTATGAAGGTGTAATCACGAAGACTCAAGAGAATAAGGAAATTGGATAATTGGATGAGTGAGTAATTTAATCCAAGAAAGTGGTTCTTGAATTTGGGATTAGAATGGAAGAAATAGATTTTTGGAATTGAGATTAGGGTATTGAAAAATTTCCAAGAAATTAGATTTTTTTTGGACTGTACGGATGAACATTAAATTTTTTTTTTCAAATTTTTTTGTCTTTTTAAACTCAAGAATCAACTACAATAACAACAAAACAGGCGGAAGTTGATCTGGACTCAAATTGAGCACAAAAACAACTTTTGAATTTTTGTTTTGAAATTTTTTTTGGATCAAAGACTCAACAATATTACTGGATACAAGAACAGGAACAACAAAAGACTCAAACAACAAAAAAAAGGTAGAACCTGAATCTGGAGCCCAAGTTCTGATACCAAATGATGAGAAACCGGGTAGGGGAATTGCATGGAACTCACGGAATTGATTTGAAAACGTCGGGAAAGCCCAAATCCAGGTTGTAGATGATAGAATCTCGACCCGAGCCTCACGATTCAAGAACCTAAGGTATATTAGACCTTAGACATGTTGATATGCGGAAACAAGAACCTCGATTTGCGAACGCCACAAAGGGTGTCTAATCTTTTGATAAGTTCTATGGATGAACGCCACAAATATTCAATATATTTGATGAGTTCAAAATTTCATGGAAGAACCCATTGAGAGAAAATTCTTAATTTTTATTCATAATGTCAATGTAAAAATAAATCTTATTTATAACAAGTATGCAAACTCCTAGGAAGTACGAAATATCTCGAAAATATTCTAAAAAATATTGTTAAATTAGAATTCTAAGAAAAGTAGGAAATTCGCGGAAAATAAAATATTCTGCCAAAATTTTGGCCTATGCCGCATATGCCATTTGCATGAGGTCGCATAGGCCACATGAAATTGCCCCTATTGCTTGCAGATGGTGGCTATACGATCGCATAGCTTGGATAACTATGCGGTCGCATAGTTACTTATCTTAGCTCCTTCTTCCTTTGCTTCGAACAAATTGATCCATCCGATAAGACTTTCGACCCCAACATGGCACTTGACCCTTGACATGTTGTCTTCAATATTATGGACTTCATTGCTTGAACATATAAATGACCGACTTGATCAACTCTTTGAAGTCTCGAACTTGGCTCTACTCTCTCTCCAACATGCTTCGAATTTTTGATAAATAGTGGTGCACCCCGGATCATATCATCCCTCTCTCCTGGAAAGGATTCGTCCTCGAATCCATGCCTTGTGATCGCGTAGAGGAGAAACAACCTACTACAAGTTTAAACACTGCACCACCTGGATCAAATGGAAAACCATTGTCTTCCTGGTAGAGGATCAATGCATGTCATCCATAAGCTTTGTAGATATAAATGAACTCGACCAACCATAGTTGTTGTGGTATGAACTCCCAATATCCATCACACAGAACAAAGTGTGATTGTCCCAATGACTTCCTTTTGCAAGTTTGTAATGCTCCAAAAATAATCTCCCTTGGCTAGTAACCGTGCTTTCTCCATGTCTTACCCCGCCTATGTGATTGTAACAATGGTACTGCTAGTGGACTTATGTTTCTCCTCTGATCATCTTTGTAGCACAATCCCTTGCATATGAACTCCTTCCAATGCCTTTGAAACACCGTCGTCACCTCGGGAATCACAAAGTCAATTTTCTACAAATAAAAGAAATTCAACTGAAGCTCAATTCCTGGATCGGGTGGTATTCCAATGGGGTAGTTTGCTGAAATTAAATCTTCAGTAACCTGCAAAACAAAAATAGCCAAACTAGGGTGGGAGTTGTTAGTGTTTACCAAATGCTCCTCATCTTCACTCTCCTCCTCATTTTGGTTTACTTCCAACTCCTCCTTCACTTTCGAAGACTCTCCTTCAATTTCCTTTTGCAGATCTACTTCCCCTTTTGAAATTTCATGGTCAATTTTCTTTTTCACTCTCTTGCGGTACTTCCCATTTTTCCTCAAAATCAAGCACCTCACTATTTTCTCTTGAGCTCACCACTTCATCATTTCCGCTCTTACTCTCATTTCTCTCAATCCCTTCTCTCCCTCACTTCTCACTTTGAGTTGATCTTCATACGCCTGTTGTGGTGTCAAGCCAACCAGAGTGATTTTCTTCCCGACCTGAAGAAACCTATACCAGTTCCTTTCCACATCATACATAGCCTTCCGTTCACGTCGCCAAGGTCTCCCAAACAAGATATGAAAGGATTTCAATGACACCACATCACACCAAAGACGATATTCAACAGAACCTGCTTGTTCACATATACATTCCCACACTCTTTCAACCAACTCAGCCTATAAGGCATAGAGTGTTGTCGTAAAGGTAACCTCAATTTCTCAACTATTGTGATACTAGTCAAATTGGATATGTGCTCCTTATCAATTGCAAGACTACATACCTTACTACCAACATAACACCGAGTTTGAAAAATATTTCCCCAATCATAATTCATTCTCTTGTGAAGGTGTAATCACGAAAACTCAAGAGAATAAGGAAATTGGATAATTGGATGAGTGACTAATTTAATCCAAGAAAGTGGTTCTTGAATTTGGGATTAGAATGGAAGAAATAGATTTTTGGAATTGAGATTAGGGTATTGAACAATTTCCAAGAAATTAGATTTTTTTTTGGACTGTACGGATGAACATTAAATTCTTTTTTTCAATTTTTTCTTTTTAAACTCAAGAATTAACTACAATAACAACGAAACAGACGGAAGTTGATTTAGACTCAAATTGAGCACAAAAACAATTTTTGAATTTTTGTTTTGGAATTTTTTTGGATCAAAGACTCAACAATATTACTGGACACAAGAACACGAACAACAAAAGGCTCAAACAAAAAAAAAAAAAGATAGAACCTGAATCTAGAGTCCAAGCTCTGATACCAAATGATGAGAAACCGGGTAGGGTAGGGAAATTGTATGGAACTCGCGGAATTGATTTGAAAAACCCGATAAAGCCTAAATCCAGGTTGCAGACGATAGAATCTCGACCCGAGTCTCACAATTCAAGAACTTAAGGTATATTAGACCTTAGACCCGTTGATATGCGAAACAAGAACCTCGGTTTGCGAACGCCACAAGGGGTGTCTAATCCTTTGATAAGTTCTATGGATGAACACCACAAATATTCAACATATTTGATAAGTTCGAAATTTAATGGAAAAACCCATGGAGAGAAAAATCTTAATTTTTATTCATAATGTCAAAAACTTTCTTACAATGTAAAAATAAATCATATTTATACCATGTATGCAAACCCTAGAAAGTACAACATATCTCGAAAATATTCTAAAAGATATTGTTAAATTAGAGTTCTAAGAAAAGTAGGAAATTCGCGAAAAATAAAATATTCTGCCAAAATTTTGGCCTATGCGTGCATGTGGTCGCATAGGCCGTATGAAATTGCCCTTGTTACTTGCGGATGGTGGCTATGCGATCGCATAGCTTGGGTAACTATGAGGTCACATAGTTACTCGTCTCGGCCCTTTCTTCCTTTGCTTCGAATAAATTGATCCAATCTGATTCAGCTTTCGACCCCAACATGGCTCTTAACCTTGACATGTTGTCTTCAATATTATGGACTTCATTGCTTGAACATATAAATGACCGACTTTATCAGCTCTTTGAAGTCTCGAACTTGGCTCTACTCTCTCACCAACATACTTCGAATTCTTGAGAAATAGTGGCGCACCCCGAATCATATCACGATGAATAATCTGTGACTTATTGTTTCGTGACCGATTTGTAATGAATGAAATGTTAAGGTCATTGAGCACATGTTTTAGTTCACAAGTCATAGTAATTTTTTATAGGTCACAAATCAATATAAACGAGTCACAGATCAATATTAACAGGTCACATGTTAATTACTAGTCACAGGTAACAATCAAGAGGTCAAAAATCATGTCAAACGTACAAAAAAATATAGCGGAGTTGTCGCCGGAGTTGGAACAATTGTCGGAATCAGAGCAATCGTCGGAATAAATCGACGGCGGAATGGTCATCGAAATAGTCGTCGGAATCGAAGCTGTAGTCGGAACGGTTGCGGGAATTGGAATAGTTGCCGGAGCGGCAGGGTGGTGGAGGTTGGGTGAGTTAATTTTATATATATATATATACATACATACATATATATATATATATATATATATATATATATACATACATATATATATATATATGTATGTATGTATGTATGTATGTATATTTCAAGTATCTGATTTTTGAAATTTAAAAATTGTTTTTTTATTTTTGAAATAGTTTATACTTAAAGTATGATTTATGAATTTTTCCCTTAGGGGATTGGCTTTTTTTTTGGGCCCCTTAAAATTTGAGGCCCAAGGCAGTGACCTTACTGGCCTTGGGCCAGGGCCGACCCTATGACTAACAATAATTAGAATTAGCTACGATAAAAAATAATATTGTAATATAGTGACTATGATGTGAAGAACACTAAGATCCGCTACAGAGCGAATACGTTTATTTTTCAAATAAGTCATATTATCAAGTGGAACACAATGACGATTCACGTATCGGTTTATATCAAACAAGAAATTGATGTCAAACAAGGAGTTGAACAATTCAATCCACCTGTACGCCTTTGCTCTCACTCGTATTCACTTTCTTTCTATAGTGTTTTCGCTTTTTAGTATTGTTATATTGCTATGAGAATTATATTTTGAATATAAAAAAATTGCGAATTATTCATTTAATTAACGTAAACATGACAAGGCCATAAGGGTTATTATTAATATGGTATTGTACAATCTTTTATTTTTCGGCATACAACAAAACTTTTAACTCTCTCCCTCGTAATGGTTGTTAGATATACTATATTTCGAACAATGGGTAACCAATAATTGTAATAAAAGTCATTAGCCACAAATATTACTTGATAATTACTCAACGTACATGTATAATGTTTGAATTAGTCATAGATTGGGAAACTAATTGATAATTACTCAACATAATGATGATTGGTCTAAGGGTTATTGGCGCAAAACGTCCCTACCTTTGAAGGATCTTGTGGAAAACGTCCCTACCTTTCATTTCTTGGTGCAAAACGTCCCTACCTCTCACATTCTTTGCGGAGAAGGTCCTTTTCAACTATTTTAACGTGAAATGACCATTATACCCTCTTATATAAATAAAACAAAACAGAAAATAAAATAAAAATAAAAAATAAATTGCAATCTAACTCCTAATCTTTTTAAAAATGCAAATGAGTCCAATATTTAGAAAAATATTTAAAATAACTAAGAAAAAACCACTGTTCACCACCACCTTCGCCTCGCCCCACCCCGGCCCACGAAACTAGAGAAATCGATCACCCCCCTCTACCACCGCCGGAATCGATATACCCGTCAGCCAGCTCGACTGCTAACCCTAACACAAATCAGTCAAAACATTAAAAAACAAAAAATTCACAACCCCAACAAATTTGGATTGTGGAATTTCTCCCCAAATAGTCAAAACACAACAAGTTCACAACACAGATGCAAGAAAATCCCAACAGTCAAAGACACAGATGCAGGAAAACCCCAACAAGTTTGGATTGTAGTTTCTCCCCAAATTCAAATTCACAACCCCAACAATAGATCTATGTTTCTCTGCGTGAAATCAACAGCCCAGGTGAACATTTATGCAGATCTATGTTTACAAACGTATTTTCATGCGTGAAATCAACTCACAATTATCTTCAAATGAACCATAAATTTTTTATTGAATCAACTCTCTGCACGGATAAGCTGAAGGAGTGAGTTGCCGAGAGAGAGGTAAGGGTATGGGAAAGGAGATTGAAGAAGAGAGACGGGGTAACAACTCCAGTGGATTTTTTTTTCTTAGTTATTTTTAATATTTTTCTAAATTTTGGACTCATTTGCATTTTTAAAAAGATTAAAGTTAGATTGCAATTTATTTTTATTTTTATTTTATTTTCTGTTTTGTTTTATTTATATAAGAGGGTATAATGGTCATTTCACGTTAAAAATAGTTGAAAAGGACCTTCTCCGCAAAGAATGTGAGAGGTAGGGACGTTTTGCACCAAGAAATGAAAGGTATGGACGTTTTCCACAAGACCCTTCAAAGGTAGGGACGTTTTGCGCCAATAACCCATTGGTCTAACATCATACATCCAATAACTTTTAATATTCTTACTACAAATAGAATGGTAGTATTTTTAAGAATATTATCCTAAAACTACCCATTCTCAAATGCTTGCAAGTTACGTCATGTGCATGCTTTAAAAGTATGATCTAGACATTAAACTTCCATTTGAAAATTTATAAATGATTTATAAGTACTAAGATAGTATTTATACTTATAAACAACAAATTATCCATTAACAAATACCAATGTATAACAAATTTATAAAATGGTTTATCAAAGCACCTATTGGAGTTAAGATTTTAATTTATTAGTCTAACTTTTAGAAAACATTAGAATATTTTATTTTTTAAGCGGTCTGATTTGATTTCAAACCATTGTTAATACTTCGAAGGCTTAATAGCACAAAACGTCCTTACGTTTGGCTTGTTGTGTGCAAAATGTCCTTATGTTTCAATTTTTTGCATCTTCACCTCTATTTTCATGTTTCATTGTGGAAACCGTCATTTTCACCAATTTTTAATGTAAAATGATAAATATACCCTACAATTTAAATAAAACAAAAAAAGAAAAGAAAAATAAAAAAAATAAATTGCAATTATACTTCCAAACTTTTTAAAAAGTGCAAATCGGTCCAATAAATTATTAAAATATTAAAATTTTTAAAAAGTGTTCTCTTTCTCTCCTCCCTCCGCCTCCTCCTCCTCCTCCCTCCGCCACTTTTGAAGCCAAAACACTCCGACCAACCACCACCCAAACTACCAAACCTTCATACCACCAGATGGGCTACAATCGAAGGAGTGGTTTGCTTGTGACATCAAGAATATCATCCACCACTTGAAATAACAACCTAACACACACAGCAAATTTCCTCAATTTAGCAATTTCTTGATCATTTGCACCACCCAAAATAGCCCCCGAAACCACTGATCCCTCCAATAAAGCAGTAGTTCTCCAACTAGTCTAATCCAACATCGAAATTCCCTTCAGAACATATATCAAGAACTGGCCACCAATTAATCCTTCAGCACCGGCACACTCAGCCAATTCACCAATCACCCTCACAATCCTCTCAGAAGGCACACCTTTTTGTGGCAATGGACACGTACTCAAAGGCAAACAAAAGAAGTACATCACCAGTCAAAACTGCCACATCCTCCCCAAAAATCTTATGATTCGTCAGCTTCCCGCACCTCATAAGATGCAATACAGGCCATAATTATGTGAGAAAATCGGTAGAAAAGATGGATTGATGTAGTGTAATTTTGAGGAGAAGAAACAAAACCCTAACTAGATGTAGAAAATGGGGGTTTTGACTTTTTGAGTTTTACAGAACCTGATATCATCAAGTTAGGGTTTTGTTTTCCGAGTGGAATGGAATGGTGTCTTCCGACCATATCCATTCACTGAATTACATACATACACAATCTGTCATCAACTCAGCACTACGCTACTACTTTTAAATAAGAATTGAACAAAAATTTCACACTAGGTATTGATTCAATCCAGTAGAGGAGGCGGTGGGAGGAGGAGGCAGAGGGAGGATGCGAGAAGAGAGAGATAATTTCTTTCTTTCTTTCCTTTTTTTTTTCATTTTTAATGTTTTAATAAGGCTTTGAACTTATTTGCACTTTTTAAAAAGTTTGGGAGTATAATTGCAATTTATTATTTTATTTTATTTTTCTTTTATTTTTTTATTTAAATTGTAGGGTATATTGATCATTTTACATTAAAAATTGGTGAAAAATGACGTTTTCCGCAATGAAACGTGAAAATATGGGTGGAAATGCAAAAAATTGAAACGTAAAGACGTTTTGCACACAACAAGCCAAACGTAGGGACATTTTGTGCTATTAAGCCTATTTCGAACAACTAAACCAAATTGTTTACTTTGGAGTTAAAATGATTTGGTTTGGTTCAAAATCGTTTTATTGATGGATCCATTTAGTATTAAATTGATGATTTTAGAAAGGTGATTTTAGTGCAATTTTTTTATTTGATGGTTTTTGCTTATAATAGTAATTATCGTTACCACTTTTGTTATAATAATAATAATAATAATAATAATAATAATAGATGAAGAGGATTTTATTGACTAGGGCTTATTTGGAAATCAACAATAAGCATCTGCATTTGATTGGAGAGTTTTTTGAGCTTATCTTCAAACTAATCACCAATTAGTTTCTCTTTTGGGATATGGTGACATCAATCACACCATTACTTGAAGACGACGATAAATTTTCTTGAATAATTAATATTATTTTTCTTTTGTTTGACCAAAGCATGAACGCACTACGAAGCAATATGCTTTGGAGATTTGAATTTTCAACTCGTTTATCTTTTCTGACGTTAATTTTTTATTATAAAATAATAACATAACAACTTCTTGAGCTTTACAATAATATTAAAAAGCTTAATCGCACAAAACGTCCTTACGTTTGGTATGTAGTGTGCAAAACGTTCATACGTTTCAAATTTTTGCATTTTCACTCATATTTCAACGTTACGTTGCGGAAAACGTCATTTTCACTTATTTTTAACGTAAAATAACCAATATACCCTCCTATATAAATAAAAAAATAAAATAAAGAAAAGAAAAATAAAATAAAGAATAAATTGCAATCTTACTCCTAAACTTTTTAAAAAATACAAATGAGTGCAAAATTTATAAAAATATTAAAAATAACAAAAAAAAAACTCTTTCTCTCTTCTCCTCCGCCTCCCTCCGCTGCCGCTACCGCCTAAACCATTGAAATTTCACTCCTTTATTTTGACTCCAAAAACAATTGTCTCCAAAATTTGGCTCGAATTTTTTCTCTCTTATCTTCGTGGTGTGTGAGGAATAAGTCTGGGCATTGTTCGAATTGGTTTGATTTTGAGTCCAACCTATAACCGAAATCGACTTAGTCGGTTTGGATAAATTCCAATCCAAACCGACCAAATCCAATAATTGAAACCGAACCAACCAAACCAAATCGGTTTTGGTCGGTTTGGTTTGGTTAATCGGTTTGGACATTGGTGTGAGTTAAAAAAAATTTACATATCTAATATATATATATATATATATATATATATATATGTATATATATATATATATATATATATATGGTAGTGAGTTGATTTTTCCAAAATTATCGTATATATCCGATAGTTACCAACAAACAATTATACCAAAAATGAAAAGCAATTATACAATCTAAATTTGAAATTTATAATAAACACTTCTTCTTGCTTTCTTTTCTTTCGAAATTTGGAGTTTTGGTAGAAAAAACATAGACGGTAAATAAATTATTTAAAAAAGAATTATATTTGTGTTTTTATTTTTATTTTTTTAAAGTTTAAGAAGATGAATTTTAAAATGAAAAAAAATGTATTTGCGGGTTGGATCGGTTAATTGACGGGTTGGTTGCTTAAACCGCAACCAACCCAACCCGACTTTATAATGGTTAAAATTAACTAAACCAAACCGGTTTTTTGATTCAAACCAACCCGACTCGGTTTGGTTCAATTCGGTCGGTTTCATCGATTTTTTTGCCCACCCCTAGTGAGGAATGACATTTGACTCCAAAATTTAGCAAACGAGGGCTGTAATTTCTGCAATTGAACTATTACCCAATGTTGTTTGAGCCTAAATTTGAGGTTTCCCAAGTTGATTCGTATGTTGGGACACAATTGAGTCACGAATGGATGGAAGAATTTCCCATTCGCGCGGACGAACTGTTCGTTATGTCAATCCAAAATTGTTTCATTTGGCTGATGAATTGAAGAACTGAATCCTTACCCAAGGTCATTTTACCTTTAATTACATGCCGGTTGATGCAATTTGTAGATTGGAGTTGTGGAGATATGCCAATTGAAAGGAAATCATACCGGTTTTTAACGCGTGTGCACTGCCAAGTGTGGTTCTTCCATTTCTGGGCAAAATTGAGGATGACCCATAGGTGCATTAGGTGCGCCTTGAGTAGGCGGTGCTAGGGGAGGTGGACTGCGATCATGGGTCTTAATGCCGGCGCCGAAAAATGAGTTTGAAGTGACCGAAATCTCTGTGGAAGAAAATGGCTGTAGATTCTGATTTTCAGCTTTGTTTGATGTTATGAACACATCCGTAGGAGTGCAATGAGTGTTCAATTGCAGAGGGGTGAAATTCCGATAGTTTTGGCAGTGGCAACAGTGGTGGTGGAGGCGGAGGAGAAAAGAGAAATAGTTTTTTTGTTATTTTTAATATTTTTATAAATTTTGGATTCATTTGCATTTTTTAAAAAGTTTAGGAGTAAGATTGCAATTTATTTTTTATTTTTCTTTTATTTTTTTGTTTTATTTATATAGGAGAGTATATTGGTCATTTTACAGTAAAAATATGTAAAAATGACGTTTTCCGCAATGAAACGTTGAAATGGGGGTGAAAATGTAAAAAATTGAAACGTATGGACGTTTTGCACACTACATGCCAAACGTAGGGACATTTTGTGCGATTAATCCATATCAAAATATTTTAGTGTTCCAAAGTACAAATTAGCTCCTGTTATATACAAAGTTCGTTTGACATAATTTTAATCTTAATCATATAAATTTATTTATAAGTAGTTGTACTTTTCTAAATATTATGCTTAGATAAATACATATAATATTTATTTAATAAAATAGTTATTTATTAATATAATAAATTGTTATTCATAAGTATAAATAATAAACGACCAAAATGAAATATACGTCAAAAGTTGTCATGGAGTTAATATGATACTCAAAATTAGAAATATGAAAGTTTAATGTGATTTTTAAGGGTTAATACCTCAAATTAGTCACTGAACTTGTCCAAAAGTTCCCATGAGATCACTGAACTTCAAAATTGCCCTAAATGGTCACTGGACTTTGTAAATTTTGACTCCATCCATCACTGCCTCAAAATCAAACGGTTTTTGATGACATGTCAAACGGAATAAGTGACATGGCGCGCGTGTGTACAATTTCTTCGCCAAGTAAGCAAAATTTGATGAGGTGGACAATCTCTCTCTTCTTTCTGCCCGAATTGGTCCAATTAAAAGAAAACTGGTCATTCATACAAAATTTTTATTCGGATTGAAGGTTGAATTGGATCAATTGTTTGTATACCCATGTTTGTTTGCCCCTGATTATGGATTCCCTCAAGTCAATTTGTAGATTGAAGTAGGAGGGATCCATCAATTTTGGTCTGAATAGCGCCGGGTTTCACGCCATTTGCAAATTCCAATTCAAAAATTGGAGCAATTTTGTGGATAATTGGTGCAATTGAATTCATACCCAGACCCTGTTGTTGGATCAGTTAATGGCAATTTGTAGGTTCAATGAAGTTGGGGGTTGGAATTGAAGGAGACAGATTTGAAAAAATTGGAGGCGCGACTGTCGGAGGTTCATAGGCTACTGCAGATTGATTGGACAATGTTTTGGTTGAGGTGAAGCCATATTTGAGGTCGTCTGGTGGAGAGCTTCCTGACTGTGGTGGTGCGCGATCATAGGTGTCGTAGGAGGTTGGGTTTCCAACCAAGATAGCATGTGTGAGTAGGCTGTTTTGGCTTGATTTTGTAGCTAATTCTGATAGGTTTGTGACCGGTGTTGCGGTGGAAGATGTTGGGGGGAGTGGGGTGATGCCGTCTATCACTCTATGGTGCTATCCGACGGTCTAGGCAGTCGGAAATTGGTGGTTTGAGGTGTCATGGTTGGCGGCTATGGTGGAATCCAGTGAGAGAGAGTTTGAATCCATCACATTTTGCTTACTTGGCAAAGAAATTGTACACACAAGTGCCACATTACTTACTCCGTTTAACACATCATCAAAAACCGTTTGATTTTGATGCCAGCGATGGATGGGGTAAAAATTTACAAAGTTCAGTGACCATTTATTAGAATAGTTAGTTTTAAATGAAAAATAATAATATATTTATTAAATCTCAAAATTCATAAAATTACTGGGCAAGAATTAGACTACGGAGAAGTTTGTTTTTTCAATGATCAATCACAAAAGATATGCTAATAATATGAAAAAAAATGAAAACATAGTTTATATAGTAAAAAAAAAATATCCATATAAATTTAAATGATATGATACATTATTTTAGGAATATCAATATACTTAGGACAGATTAGGAATTGATTTAATTAATTAGGGTAAAAATTGTATTTTATTTATAAATAATTGAAAAAGCTAAAAGTAGGATATGAAAAGCTAATACAGATTTATCTAAAATTTATTATACACCTAAAATAACCTTGAATCTCAAATCGGAACTTAATTTATTTATAAACATAAAATATTAATTTTTTTTGGATTTTTGATTAATTGTTTGGTTGTAAGTAATGTTGTAAATATAGAGAGGTATTGATAAAAACTGTTGTCGAACCCAAAAAATGAACTCAACAGATACCGGACCCACTCTTGCCACGTTAAACAATGATCTGACGCGTTTCTACCGGGATTGAAGTGGTAATATGGTTGAATGGAACGCGGGAGGTGCTTTTCGACAAGAGACACAACCGTTCAAGCTCCGGTGATTGGATTTTAACGGCTCTTGCGCTATCTACAAGAGCTCGATCGATTTCCCTAAAACGAGTATCTGTTTTTTTTATAGAATACGTGGAAGGATAGATAAAAAAGGAAATCTTTTGTAATATGTTGTGATTTCAATATCGATTGTATTATTCAAAAAGAAAAATCCAGTCCAGCCCAGTGCGTAAAAAGCCCCCATCTTTTCTATACAAGGGAAGACTATTTATATTGTTCTAACGACGTGGTGATCGTTGGATCAGATCCACGTGGCAACATCTCTTAAACTGAAGCTTCACATCACATCCATTCGTTACATTTAATATTTGATAGAAGTCAGCCGCAGTATGAGTAGGCTGACAGTGTCATTGAAAAGTTACTGACACTTTACTGCGGACGTCCCATTAATCAGTTCTAAGAAATCTTCAAATCTGTTGAAGCGACGTTGGCTTATGGGTTTCGAACGACCCTATGATAGCCTCGGATTGGATTGTGCTTCGTCTGAGGAAGTGCTTCAGTCCGAGGCTCGTCACATGGGGACCTTCAATCCGAGGCTCCTTAGATTGAAGCCCATGCTATCTTTTAGAGGACCCTCTAAGTCAATGTCATGTCGGCAATGTGGGACCTTTCATATCATGTGCATGGCACGTAACCTCGGCATATTGCCTTACTAGGATCTTTGACCTGTTGTGCCTTCTTTTGGCTTTTCGTTGACTGTCTTGCCTACGTGGGGTGCTACGTGGCCTTACTTCTTTATACCCCGAAATTGGGGGATAACAACTGTCATGCTCGTTAAAGATGCATAAATATTGTTTTTTTTTTTTTTTATGTGGATCAGAAAATTTAGCATCATTAATTAATACAAAGTATATGATAATCTAGAACTGGCAATGTTAAATGTTTTGTAGTGATAAACTTAAACTAAACTAGTGAGATATTAAATATTTAATTAATTGAATTTATTTAGAAAATATCATGGGTTGCATGCTGAATTCTCTGTTGAAATGGAATCAGAACCGTAAGTATTGCTGAATATCACTATTCATGTCGTCAAGACGAGCTTGAATTTCCATGCACTGATTCTCATAAAAATTGATCCCAATCTGTGATCATAAAAGAATTCAATATAAGAAGGTTATTGTTCTAGATAGGGATTTTTAAGTAAAAATTACGTTGAAACACTGGTATATAGAACATGTAATCTTTTCATTTGCAAACATGGATTTGCCACTGAATTTTTGACATCGTTGTTCATGTAATGCATTCCAAGTTTTGAGAAATGCAAGAGTTGACCCTACTACACCTAGAAGGGAGGAGGGGTGATTACGTGTAAATGCGGAATTAGCACTTTAATTAACAAGCAACAAGTTACAAGTTAATTATATCTATGTGATTAGTCAAACAATTGAGATTTTCTTATATTTGAATACCGCAGTAATATTAAAACAGTAAAGAAAGCAGTAAACAACACCAAAATTGTTTACTGAGAAACCCAACGCAGGAAAAATTTCAGGCACTTTGCCAGTCAAAGATCCACTATCAACTGTTGATAAAACTTACAGACTACCAGTAAAGTTGACGACACAAGTTTTCTGATCTCATGTTTGAAGTTTGAAGCAGCCCTCCTGGAACATGCACTCCAATACCAATCTTGACTCTTCTTAGTAAAGCAGTCCTTCTGGAATGAGCACACGAACTCCAATCCTGACTCTTTACACAGTTTATCTCCTATAGATCTTCCCCAAGAACTCCTCGTTCTTCAAATTCTTTCTTGATCTTCTACGCAACCAAGTTGACGAAACAATCTTGCAGCAGACCCGAGCGAAGAATCCAATTCAGTGTTTGATAAGAGCATACTTCGCTCGAGCGAAGAGCATGTAGCTCGAGCGACATTTGAGCGAATGTCGAGCAATGGTGTTTCCGTTTCATCCGCTCGAGCATCACTCGGCGAGCAGCTAGCAAAAAACTGGCATGAATCCTTCTTGTTCCAAACATGGAACCCCGAACTCTAAGCTAACCTACCAACTATGAAACTTTACAATTCAGTCCTTAAACTTTTATAATTGTTCAAATTGGTCATTTTGTTAACAGAATCGTCAATATAATATATAAATCTAACAAGTTTGACATCTCAAATCCGAGGTCCCTTGCTTCATTCTTTTTGTATTGCTGTCAGTGTTAAAGTGTTTGATTTTTAGGGTACAGTACTAATAGCATTCACTGCATTATAGTTTTACTTGCCAACCATCCATACAACTTATTGCACACTTTATTTTGCTGCAGATAATCCACTTTTTCTCGATTGCTGAATTAAAAACGGTGTGCAAGATTAATTGCATTTTTTACTCTTTCCACGTCTCCATAAAAGTGTACCACTTCTATACCATGTTAGCTTGATGTCCTTCGAGTGGTAATTTGTTAACGACATTATGAATTATGATTCGATTATTCGTATGCTTTAATTTGAAACAATAATCTAAAGTTCTATGATCATAGAAGATGTCACGGCACAAATTGTCACGTGATCAAAATTAATATATCGTTCGCGATGAGTATATGAAGTTGGACGTTTTATGTCCATAAAATTGCATTGTTCTTATGGAATTTGTCTGGATTCTGAAAATAAAAACAAGGATATGTTTGGTGTATATTGAACAAGATCACATAGATGACTCATTTTGTGAATGCTAATGATGAGACTCTTCCTGATCATCGAATGAGTCACCTAAACCTTGAAAGAGTAACGTGCATTCGATTGCTAGTTCATGCTCTCTCGGTACTTTGCAAATCCGGACAAAATAATTAGAGATCATATACTTATAATAGAGAAATTCGTTAATCATTACGATGAGACGATTGTCATTTCAAAACGTTCTGTATAGACATTTGAACTTGAGCTTGGTAGTCCAACGATGAAATCATTGGACTCTATGGTGTGATTTGTTCACAACAAATTTTACCTTCTGAAAATAAGATTCGAAAGATTATACATGTTGAAAGAACAAAAAGTTATTTTGCCTGTTCCAACATATTGACTATCACACGGGGGTCGACTTATGAAATGATGATCGGGGCACGTTGTTATTGGATCATGATTTGCTCTCATAGTTGTTACTTAATCAAGAGTATAATTTTGACTCTTTGATAGATTGAGCTGGAATTAATAGATGTATTTTAATGGGTTAAGAGTTGACCTAATTAGAAATATCTATTAGAGCTCTAATTTTATGAGTCCTGTTAGATCCTTCTCTTTGGCTCTAATGTAAGTTTGAGACTTGATTGACCTATTCAAAAGAAATTGTGTAATTATGAAACCCTATTAATTTAGTAATTGTACTAACTTTGAAAAAAATTGAAATAGTACTCCCAATTGCACGCATGTAGATAAGATTGCATTCTTGTACGTAATAGGAGTAGCACTCCTAAGATCCTGTATGCTTTAATCCCTCCCCGATTTTTGGCCCATTGGTATGATTTTGAAAAGTTAAAAGGAGGCTTTGAGACCAAAACCGTTTTTGGACCCGTTTGCCTAATGCGAATTCCTCTAAAAGTACTTCTAATATAGAAAGCTCTTTTAAAAATTCGTTTTCAAATAAAAATTAAGATAACTTCCTCCAAAAACTCTTATACAAGAAGTAAAATAAAAAACAAAAACAAAAAACACGTCAAGAGGCCTCTTTACTTTTTATCCATTGTTATTCATTTGCAAGGTAAGGATCTTTTCGCTTGGAAGGTAAGGCACATTGTCACTTCGAAACATTTTCTATAAGCATTTGAACTTGAGCTTAGTAGTTCGATGATGAGATCATTGGATTCTATGATGTGATTTGTTCACAGTGGATTTACCTTATGAAAATGGGACTCGAAAGGCTATACATGTTGAAAGGACAAAAGAGTCATTTCGCCTATTCTGACATGTTGACAATCCAATGGGGGATGACTTGTGGAATCATGATTGGAGAATATTATTATCGGATCATGATTTGCTTTCGTAATTGTCACTCGACTCAAGAATGTAATTTTGACTTTGGTAGAATGAGCCGAGATTAATAGATGTATATTTGGTCAAGAGTTGATACAATTAGAAATATATATTGGAGCTCGAGTTTTATAAGTCTAATTAGATTCCTCTTTTCGCTCTAATATAGGTGTGAGACTTGATTATCCTATTATGCCTAGTTCTATAATGATGTTTTCTAAATATTTTGATAGTAGAGATGGATTTTTTTTTTTTTTTTTTTTGTGTTTTTCTAAAATTGTATTCTTTTCATTTGGAATAGAAAAATATCTATTTCAACCAGGGGCGGAGGGGAGGGGGGTCCTGGGGGGGTCCAGGACCCCCCCAATTTTTTGAATTTTTTGGCCTCAAATTTTTTTTTTTTTAATCTCCTAATCCAACCCATTCAGTTGTTTGTGAAATTGTATTGTTTATCAATTATGAGTGAAAAAGTTTCCTCAATTCTCAGGCTCAGTGATGGAGAAGTATTTCAAAAGATTAGTAGTTTTTTTATATATTTCTTGATTTTTTTGTGAAATTTTCGTACATTAATTTATATTCATTTGTTTCATTTATCCATCACAAAGTACCAACTTTCCTCATTTTAACAGATAATATTTCAAAAAAAAAATTCGGGTTCCGTGAGCCCCCGCTCCTTCAACTCCGGGACCCCCCTAGTTTGAAGGGCTGGCTCCGCCCCATTTTCAACTTCATTAATATTCTTAAATGGAAGTAACAGACTAATTTGAATTGGGAGCTTGGGATACGGTAGAAAAAATGCATGTAAAATATCCATAGAAAGAATTCAAGTCAGAGAAATGTTAAGAGTTCGAGTGCTTAGTAGATTATATAAAGAATATATATATATATTATTATTATTATTATTATTATTATTATTATTATTATTATTATTATTATTATTATTATTATTATTATTTATTTTTTTCCCTCTCTAGATCAAGATTTTAAGATCTTAAAAAATCGTACAAACGATATTCTGAAGCACAAAACCAATTTGAGCAGTGGCAGTTCTTTTCTTGCACTGAAATTATTGCACCATACTAAATACATGGCAGAACGGAAGGTAAAAGAGGGAATAAGCATGTAAATAATGAGTTGCACCACCTTTGCGTCAAGAAAGTAGTTGAGATCATGATAAATAATTCATATGGTTTATTATAATGTATTCTGCATGGATATATCTGCATTTGGTTTCAATAACTGTAGAGAATAGTATCCAATATCAGGATACTCTGGAGAGTGCACAAAATTAAATGTCTTACTTGTAATGGACGCGTAATCAAGTAGCATGCATGCAGATGAATAATGGTTTCAAAATAATGTCGTTTTCGGCTGTTAAAAGTTTTGAACTTTGATCAGTCAGAATAACAGTGAATTTACATGTTTAAGGGAGAAATTACAAGATCATGTTAATTTAAGAAGATTTAACAAGATCATGTTTTAGGAAGAAATATTATTAATATAAAAAGTAACTTTGATATTTAATGAAATAAGTAACTTAAAAATAAATCTGACGTGTTTTAAGCACACAAAAGGTTGTTGACCCCAAAAAATGGTCCGATGACGTGGCCAACAAATAACGAATAATTAGAGACGAGTATCCACGTAAGCTTAGATTCCAATGCACCTATGATTCAAATCACCCATTTCTCAAATCAATCAATGAAGGGAATGATCCAAGGTATTTAATAAATCACTATGACAATTGTTTGTTGCCTGAAAAAGGGGTCGGATGTTGAGCTTTGCAGAGAGAATCGAGATTTTCTTTAGATATGAAAACTTGCATTACCTTCAAATGGTGCTAAGTGTGTGTATTTATATCCAATGCCAGGTGAATGAGGTCCGTTGGATGATAAGGCACGTAGTTCTATTAGATTCGTTGGTTCTTATAAATATCAATCAATCAATCAAGCTATCAATGCTGAGATCTCCCATATCTTTACAGCTAGGTTAAGGATTTGATTGCGTAGGCATGCATAGGCGGCGTTGACAGTGTGTTGTCTTGTCAATCACTCCATGAGACCTGTTGTTGGCTGGCTGCTCACCTCACCATAAATATTGGGCTTAACAGTTTTAAGCACATTCAACAACTCAATA
This sequence comes from Fraxinus americana, assembly GCA_035079005.1. Lineage (NCBI taxonomy): Eukaryota > Viridiplantae > Streptophyta > Magnoliopsida > Lamiales > Oleaceae > Fraxinus > Fraxinus americana. The sequence continues at coordinate 31,883,911 of CM068707.1, forward strand.
AGTGTGCATTCGAATTTATTCATGTTAAATTCATAATTAGCTATGAATAATTCTCCGGCAGAGATTGCAGAACCAAGTTTCACTGGGTGCCTTTCTTCTTAACACAGAAAAGGACATTGAGCAGCAGTAGTCTGCTCCTCTAGACTACCTTCCGCCTTCTCTCGGTCGTTTCGGGATGAAAGAAAATTTGATTACAATTTGTAGAAAACTTACAACATAAAATTGAGATGCATTGAAAGTAAATTGATCATTGATTGTTTGAAAATTAGAAATTACAATTGATGAAAGTAAAAAATTACAATGACTGGTGAAGGGGGCGAACACCAGTAAGATTGAAAGATTTTTGAATGACTAATACCCCCTATAATAGCTTGCAGAATAAGACGTTTAAATGACGAGGAATCATACTAAACGTTTACTAATATCAGAGCGATTTTATAATTGAAATAAACTATTACAAGAAATTCCAATGTTACATGTTCTGGTGTTACACATATTTTACTTGTATTGTTCATATAACTTAATTGTATGCTTAATTGTCAGTTTTCTCTTGCTTTTACACATGATATTATTTTATTTCACGTGTTTCAGAAAACATGTATGACAAGCTGTTGAGATGAAGTTTGGGTATTGAGTCTTTTGGTTGTCATGGAATGCCAAATGTTTGTTAGGTCCAAATTGTATTGACTAGTTCTGTGTCCAAAATCATAAATTTATTGAGTTGTAATTTGAGTCAAAGAGTCGAGAGTTGGTAATATGTTTGAAAAAGTCAAAGATAAATTAAGGAGAAAAATAGCCACAAAAATGCTCGTTGTCCGCTTTGAAAACACTCGAGTGGAAATTTTAGTAAATCCACTGCTCGCTGGTCGTGCACCCAGTGCTCGAGCGATGGATTGACCGTTTGCTGGCCATGAAGACAGGCGCTTGAGCGATGGTCATATTCGGCAAACCCTAGGTCGCGATTTTCAACAGATTTAAAGTCCCATACAACCTCAAATACTACATATTATATTTACCCAAGCCAAGTTTCATTTCTTGTGTTGGTTGATCAATTATTTCATACAAGATAACATTTTTGAAGATTACAATCATATTCTATAATTCTTTTGATTCAACCACAAGATCAAAACACAAAAGATCAAAACGCCAAAAATCAAATCCTTTACCAACAATCCATCAGAGTTCTAGAGTTTGGAAGATGTAGCTAGAGTTCTAGTTGATGAAAAACGATGTTCGTACTTGGTGATCCACACGAAGGGAAAAGAAGTCCAAAGTTGCTGAAAAGTATAAATTGTACAATCGTAGAGATTTTTTAGTGATTTATAGGTTGGGTGGTCAGAGTCTACTAAAATTTAGTTGTGTCTGAACTAACTGTAATTTATCTTTTCCAGTGGATCGTTTTGACAAGGTTTAATTTGAGGTTTTTGATTCCTATGAAGAGTTCTTTAAGAGGTTTTCATTCGTTAACAAATTTGTGTTCTTTACTATTATACTTTTGATCTATGATTGACACTTGAAGTTTAAATTGACATTAATAATCATATACAAACAATGAATAAGTGATTTATTACTTTTTATTGATTTATTATTTCAATTACGCATTATACACCTATTCACCTCTCTAGATATTGTTGGGTCTAAACATTCGATTATTTTCATTTTATAATTTTGGATGTTTGGTATATATTATTTTAATCATTAAATAATTTTTAGAGTGATTAAGTATTTAAATAGTAAAAATAAGTAAATTTTTTTTACGACTAGGCTCGTAAAGGTTGAAACATGGCATCCACCCCTAACCACGCTTTACGTTTTTTAGAATACTGTGCAAAAAATATATATAATCAAATTTCTAACTACGAATATATCTTTTAAGAATATTAATTAAAAATAAAAAGAATGCTTATCTTCAAAGAATACATCTTTTAATAGTAAAATTTAAAAAGAAGAACGAAACATGTAAAATAATACTTTTCCATAAATTTACCCAACAACATTCACCTATTCACTCGAAAAATGGATAAACTACAAAAACTTAACTCAATTATCTAACTTATTGCTACTTTTTAAAAATTAGTGCATTTATATTACATTTTATAATAACAATAATGTTATTCACAGTCAGCTATTATAATTGTCATCCTATGTGATATTTTACATGGCATAATTTTAATAATTTAAAAAAGAAATGACTTTTAATAATGATATGCCATGTAAAATATCACATATGATGACTGTTGCAGTTGCAACTATGAACGGTTATACCAAAGCCGACCTTCAGATTTTGGGGACCTTATGTCAACCCCAAATATGGACTCTTATAAATATGTAAAAATATATAAAATAATAAAAATTATTACTTTTTATTAAATAAAATAGTCAAAGTTATAAAAATAATCTAAATTTTTTAATGTCTATATTAAATTTACTCTTGTAAAATTTTTTGATAAAAAATCAATAATCATATTAATTCAATCAATTTATTTTATAACTTCTTTTTTAATAAACATGTGAACAATTTATTCAACATTTTTGTGACATAGTTGACCAAAAGTGATTTTTATCAATTTCAACTTTGAAAAGCTCATCTTAACATATGCAACTGTAACCATAACTAATATAATCAATAATGTTCTATAAGCAAACCGCAAATTTGAAATACTATCTATCATTTTTATAAATTCCAAAACTTTAATCACATTATTGGTATCTTCTAGTAGACAGTTTGTAACAATTTACAGCTCAAAAATTAACTTATGCTCATCAATATTAGAATCCTTGTCGTGCTTAAATTTTGTTCAAACTTATCATATCAACACTTCAAACAATTACCATCTGTAGCACTCTGCAATTTTTTTTTTTAATACCTTTTACAGATTTTCTCTAAAAGATTCTTCAAATAATGTTTTATCTCATTATTGACATTTTCATCAAGTTGCTTCTCTATATAGATTATACGCTTTTCATAAGTACTTTCAAGTTACTAATAGTAGATCTAATTGACATTCTCATTTTGTAACATTTTTCTTACTTTATCAATAACATACAATATATTGTACAAAATAATCATGTCGAATAAGAACTTTAAATCCATAATGTTAGAAGATAAACTTTTGGGATTTCTAAATACCTTAGTGTAATAAGATGTTTTCATAAGTGTTTTAAATCGATTTTTATTTTTAACACTTAAAAAAATCTTATTGTTTTATCACTTTCAACTTGACTTTCTTAACGTTTGTTATAGTGACTTAAGTCTTAGCCCTTTCACATTATTGAAGAATGTGCGTTTGAAAATGAGTTTTGTAAAAATAATTTTTCATAAAATGGGGTTCAAACAAAGGCTAATTTATTTAAATAAAAATTGCAACCATGGCACCATACATTTTATTTAGTTGCAGACTTTGCTCATACCTTTCATTTGTACCACCGTGGGTACCAAACCTTTCAAAAATTCGCATTTGGAGTCCAAATGAATGGAAATCGTTGGTTTGACCGTTAGTTGACTAGAGAATTAAAGTTTGACTTATTTTAACCAATTTTCAAAAGGGTAACATGGTAAATTTACATTTTTCGCAAAAAAAATTATAATAACTAATAAATCAAAGATAAAAACCAAACCCACCCACCGACACCATCTCCACCACCCCCACCCAACCCAACCTAACCCCAACCCCATTCCAACCCCTTACCCCAAAATTGTAGCAACCCACCTGACAACTCCTCCACCATTACCACCGCCTCCTCTGCGACGTCGACCCCACGATCGCCTCTAAGGTAACACCATCGGAATTTCGCTATCCACACCAACAACTTAACCGTTTTTGTCGCCTTACTCAGATTTCTATCCCAAAACTAATTCCAAAACATCCTTGGCTAGAACTATACATTGTATTTTCCATCTTCGTCGCTTGCAACTTATTGCCTATCCACCGTCAGAACCATATACCCTCCCATATCCTAGTTCTCCATCTCGTTGATAGCATCTCATCACACCATTCCATTCACCACTTACACCACCACCTACTGAACACTTACACCACCACCATTACTGTCATAGCAAGAATCCACTAACACCACCAGCTGAATCACCATTTCCAGTTGAACCAATAACACCACCACCTACTGAACCATCATAGCAAGAACCCACAACTAATTCACCAAAAATCAATAGAAGAAGTCTCAGAAAGATATTAACATAAATCAACTAATTCATATACCACTTCATTTGTGTTGCCGGTCACAAACACAATACAATCCACCACTATTTTGTTGGTTGTTCAATGTGGCGAGGCGTTATTGTTGATGATTTGGGTCTCCATTGAAAAAGTCTAGATCTGGGGTGGAATCAATTATGTGGTTGAGAGATGAATTGGAAAATTCTAGATTTGGGATGTGATCGTTTATGAGGTTGAGAGAGAATATGAGGTCTCTATTGGCACAATCGATTGTGGCTGGCGTGGCGGTGGCGTCAGAGTTGGGTGAGTGGCGATTTTGAGGTAAGGGGGTTCAAGGAAGAAGGGAGGGTGGTGGTGGTGGTGATATTTATTTTGATTTTTGTTTTTTATTTAATAATTACTATATTATATTGTGTTTTATGTTAAAAATGTAAAATTGCCACTTTGTCCTTTTAAACCCAGTCAAATTATAATCAAGGTTTGGTATCCACGGGGTACAAATGAAAGGTTTGGACAAAATCTTCAACTAAATGAAAGATTTGGTACCGTGGTTGCAATTTTTCCTTTGTTTAAATTATATCTTCAACATGTATTACATGTTTATTACAAAATAATTGATTTCTTTCTAAGAATGAATGCTTTAAAATTAAATTGAGACGTATAAAAGTTTCAAATAGACTATGAAAAGAATTAATATATAATTAAATTGACGTCATAGTCTCAAATTAGAAAGAAAGAAAACTTTATCTAAAATCAAAATTACCAATAAATGGTCCCTAACAGATAGGTTTCCTCCATGTGGAATCAGGATCTTTTATTTCAGTCTTGACATTGAAGTCCTCATATGAACGTTTAGGTCCATATTTTTTTTCTTGGAGATGGATTCCATCCATTTTCTTGGTTAAACTTGTGTGTGTCACTTGTATGGACAATTTTAGAAGAGCAAAATAGTCAAATTACTTTTTAAACAATTTCTCTTAGTAAAAAAAAAAAAAAAATTCCTTCCTCTTCCACCCTGCCGGCCAGCCCCCACTGTCCCTCACCTTCACCCTGTTATTATTATTAAACATTTATAGGAGTATCAAACTCTATTTTGGAACAGCGTCGTACTATGTTGTTACCTCGGTAATAAATGATGTCAACAACTCTTTCTGATTCTGCTTTGGATAGAATAAATGTGCAGCCAACCCATGATGTAACCTCATCCAAATGTACTCAAAATCTTAATTTCTTAAAGTTTTATCACATTATAATGTTTAGCTTTTAATTAAAATTAGCTTAAAAGCTCCTTTTATTATTTTCTTAATGTCTGCGTATCTATAAGCTCTATTTCAATGAGAATCAAAGTTTCGAGGCCTAGCGTCATTAAAGAATAAATAATCGCTACCGCGCTATTATCAAATTGATGTAAGAGTGATTAACATGTCTAACTATTCACGGGACAAGAAACAAAAGTATTTATCAATAGAAAAATCGGTTCGTAAATCATAATTAAATTTATTTATCCCTAAATAGATCTATTGACAAATTTAAAGTTAGTTATGATAAGTGTAAAACAGTAAAAGTTACACTTATCTATGTCCATAATCTCAGCCACTTTCAGTAATTATACTAATTTTACTTTAATCGAAGTGACGTCATTTACAATTATGTTTCGTTGTAGTTGTAATTAGAACACAGCTAAATCTTTTAGATAGGGCATCGAATATAGCCTAGTTATGATAATTTGATTTCTACTATCTAGTTTTAACATTTAGTGTGTGTTTGAGCCACATTATTTTGAAAGAATGTATTTTGAAATAATAGATTGATGGAGAATGTGTGGTTGAAAAAGAAAGAAAAGTTATTGATGTGATTGAAAATATTATTTTATTAAAGAATGTGTGGTTCAAAATGAGTAAAAGAATGAGAATGAAAATTTTAATGTGACTTAAACATAAGCTTAAATACAACTGCATGCTCAGTTTCGTCATTGCTTTTGAATAACTGGTCAACGTTTAATTGATTTGAAAATCATAATGACAGCAAGATTTGATTTGTGTGTTTAGCTCTTAATAAGAAAATCATAAATTTGGATATGGAATAGAGATTTCCTTTTACAGTTTGTGTGTTGATACTTTGATTTCCCACGAGTATGCAGTAACGCGAATAAGTAATAGAGTGATGAATATGATATCATTTCTACGAGGACTGCATACTTAACCTAGTATCAATTAATTATAACTCTAATTGAATAATCAAATTTGTTTGAATGCTTTATATTAATTAACTAATTAAACTAGCAATTTTAGTGAACAAATTATGGAACTTTTGCAAATTTTGATGAGAAAATTACTAAAACCTCGAAATGCAATTCAATAATATGATAATATGTGCACATTGTTCACAATCAATCCAATTAGTGGTCAAGTAATTAAAAATGCATTAAGCCACTGTTCAGTGGCCATTTTTTTGAAAAAATATTGTTTTGACTAGTGAATTTTTTGAAGAACGCGTGGTTAAAAATTAGGAAATTTTTTTGAATTTATGTATAAAATATTTTATTGTGTAAATATGTGATTGAAAATGAGTATGTAGGAAAAAAAAAAAATGAGAGACAAACATGAGTTAAATCTTATGACAATCATTCAAGAATAAACAAATATTGAGCGTTAAATTATCGAATTTATATTAAAACATCATAATAAATGTTCATCAATGCTTTAGTAATAGAAACTCTTTCCTAGCATTACAAAATTGAAAGAGAACATATTTAATTGGAAGAATATAAGCCGAATTTTAACTTGACAAAGAAAAAGATGGATTTTCAGTGGTTTCTTTATGAATTTTCAATATATCTTCTACTCGTCTCTCCAAAACTCAAGGTTAAAACTCCAGTTTTTTAGAACTTGTAATTGCCTTTTATTCTCAATGATTTGGCCTCTCTATGATGATATTAATTGATGATTTTAGGAGTATAAGAGATGTGTTTTTATGAATGAAGCTGTTTGATATTTATAATGCTCGAAAATTGGATGAAAATCGCATTGAAATTTTAATTGGAGAAGAATTCTACCATATATTGGATTCCAATGGCTCATAGGCGCCTCCGTTTTCAGGAATTTTTTTTTTGCATAGGCACCAGTTTTCGGTAGAAATTTCCCAAAAGCTAGGTCGTAAGTTCTGCAGATGTGTAATTTGGTCCTTGATTTCAACTCTTGAATCTTTTAAGTCCTTTTAATTGCATTCAAGTGAACCCGTAACATCTTCAATCTTCATTTTGTAGTCCAAATCAACTATTAAAAAGTTACAAATAGGTCCCCAAACCTTGAATTTCACACTTTTTTGCCATTTTTTTGGCCTTTTTCTTTCAATTATATGTCCAATCATTGAGTTTCACCTAACAAATGGAATATAAAATCAATTAGGCTATAATTAATCAAAAGAACTATTAAATGTTTATATTTTTCGATCCGAACAATTGTATAAACTTATTGTGTGTCTTTCCATGATTTCTTAATGCATTGAATGCACTTTTTTGTAATTGTAATTGTAATTCTCAAAGAGATACGGTGAAGCTTCTTTCTAGTTTAGCTAAAGATTAAATTTTTAATAAATTTTGATAAAAGTTCATAAAATCTATGATTGAAAAGTCGATAAAAAGTATGGATTTCATGAAATGTATAACTGAAAATGAATTTGAGAGAAAATTAATTTTAAAAAATAAGGATCAGACATGAACTAAGTTTTTTTGCATAAAAGTAATTTTGCCAGAGAGAGAAAGGGGGGTTTATTGGAGAACGTGTGGTTAATAAAAAAGAGAGAAAAAAATGAATTATAATTTAATTGAGGCCAAACGGGAGCTTAATTATTTCTTATATAGTGGATATTTTGCATTTATCATTTATCGATTTTCAACGAAAATGTCATCAATATTTATTATACTACTACATATATATTATGAGAGCACAACATCATAAATAAAAATCTGAACATTCATCAGTATAATAAACTTGATATTTATTACATGTCATATATCCAAATCAGACATTTATTCACGCGTGCCCATCCCTTTCTTACACACACATCAAGTGGATGATCTGAACCTGTTTAACTGTCTAAATGAATACATAATTCAAACGATCAACTATTTAGCAAAAACATGTTAACGATAAAACCCCTCTATACTTTAAATATGAATAGACTAATCAATGTGTAAAGGTTTATATTCCTTTGAACAAGAGTCTTCTTCTAGAATTAATTTAAGACATAATTCACATTTTTTTAACTATTTTTAGTAACTTATACTAATTCAATATATTGACGCCAATAATTTTGTACGAAAACACCTTTTTTTTTGTAGTTTTTAACTTCAAATTAAGTGAGACAATAAAAATGTAATCCATCTTCCTCCTTCGCTGCCTATATTGTTTTACGAGTCTGATTAAGGATGTCAAAGGATCGATTGAGACAGCGTCTACTCTTTAACATGGACCTTTTCAAATATAGTTAGGCCCCAAAATATAAAGTTGAGCCGAGCCAAACCAGTTACATATGTAAGTTTGTATTAAAAAAAAAAAGAGTAGATTTTTTTTCAAATAAATAAAAAAACAATATAAGTGGGCTAGAGGTGATTAACACGAACGATAAACGAATGAGGAAATTACAAGAAATGACAACTTTCACATGGTCATTTGAAAAAATGTTCAAAATTTGTTCATTGTCCATTTTGCAACAATTTAGACCAAAATGCCCTTATTATCAATTTCTAATTCCAAAGTAGAGACAAAAATTTTCACATTACTTTAAATTGTGTTGACCACTAAAAAGTTGACACATTATCTATCTCTACTTATTTCAAAAAGTACACATGTCAAACAATAATAAATGCAGTTTTTTTCATTGAAGAGATCGATTTTTATCATTTCTTGAGTGGGTTACGGGTTAATCCGACCCGACCCGAACTCTTGAATTGTAGACAAGATAAAATATATTTTACCCATGAAGTAATTAACCCACCTAGATGTTTTCCCTACCCGACCTGTATGAACGAAAAATTGAAATCAATCCAAACTCACATATGCACACACAATTCACTACAACAAAAATGGGCTTTGACAACATTTAAATTGCAACATTCATTGATTGAATGTTGCTAAAAGGGTCAATTGTAACATTCGTGTGAGTGAATGTTGCTAAAATGACCTATTGACAACGTTTTTCAAATGTATGTTGCAAAAAGTGACATTTCGCAACGTTCGCTGACCGTTGCGAAAAGTAACACTTTTTGCAACGGTCAGAGAACGTTGCCAAAAGTCTCACTTTTCACAACGGGCAATGGACGTTGCGAAATGTGGTCTTTCACAACGTTCAAATGAACGTTGCTAAAGGACACCTTTCGCAACGTTCATCGACCGTTGCGAAAGGTGTCCTTTAACAACATCCATTTGAATGTTGCGAAATGTGTGCTTTAGCAACGTTCATTTTTGTTGACCGTTGCGAAAGCCCAAAAGTCCCACACCTCCACAAAATTTATCAATTTCATTAGCCATAATTTCTCTTTCTTCTCGTCTCTGCCTCTGCCTCTGCCTGTGCCTCTCGCTCTTCTCTCTTCTTCTCCCTCGTAGGCAATACAATGCCATGTTTTCATCGACTCCTTCTACTCACCTCACGACTTTCTCACCTCCTCATGTAAAGAAGACCCAGTTATTCTACAAGCCCGAATTTTCTCTGAGACCCTCGAAAAAGCTTCAGTATTTGGTACCCATTTTTGCCGGTACTGATGAGGGGTTCGGAGTAGCTGCTGCTGTTATAGTGGAGGATGAGAAACCTTCTGAAAGTCCTGTGAGTGCTAGGGAGAATCTAGGTTTTAATGGGTCTCCGTCGCTGGTCGCCGCCGAAGCTCCGGAGCCAGCTACGGAGCAAATTGACAACTAGGTTTTACTCTGACGTTTCTTGGGATAGGTAATTGACAGGAATATTTAGTTTGAATCCTGATTAATTAACGAGTGAAATTTGAGAAGAATAGAGAGTTCTTTCTTTACAGAGAATGAGGTTTGTTTTTCCTCTGCACTTTCTCTGAGCGATTTTTCTTATTTTAATTTATTTGTTAGTTTGATTAATACTACTTTTGGGGGCGTTTTATTGATTTTTTGTTGTGTTTTTGTTGATGAGTAGTTGTGGAAGAGATTTTGTGCGGAAATCACTACCGAAATCAGCCTTCTCGCAGAAAATTGGAAGTATATTCTGGGGGGTCTCATTTGTGATATCTGATGTTGTCACACTCCTCGAAGGCAACCTAATCTGGTGTTATCTTCTACTGCCCAACATTTGATTGCTTCAAAGCATATGTTTTGGAGATGGCTACTTCTCCTGATTATTACATATTTTTGTGACAGAACTTAGATGAAGTGCACAGCAGTTCTGGTTTGCATGCTGCAGCTGGACCTCGTCTGGCAGAAGAAATAGCCATCTCCAAAACATATGCTTTGATTATGTTGTCTGAGAATGTTTTGTCAATTAAGCGTTCTTTTCTTTTCTTTCAATTTCATGTCTTTGGCTGTTTCTGTTTTAGTTCTTTCAATTTACCTTGCCTTCGAGGAGCGTGACGACACTTAAAAGAAAATTTATCATCACCGAAATCAACCTAATCTGGTGTTATCTGGCCACAGATAATAAAGGAAATATTTATTCTCCATTCCATTTAAGTTTAACAGATTACAACTATTCCAGTAACTTCATTTTGCTTATCTTTCTTTGCTTTTCTTCCCTGTTATAGTTGTTTCAAAATGCATAAGATGTGAAATCTATCTTTATCTTCATTATTCAGTACATACACGGACTAGCTGCTCGAGGAACTCATTAGTTTTGTGCCTAAATTTTAAGTTCTTAAAAAAACTTAACTTAGTTTTTGTCACTACTCTTAAAGGTGTGGCGCCAATGCCTTTAATAATGGCTGCTTGTTGCTGATGGTGCGATTGGTTATCTTAAGAACTAAACTGTTGCATCAACTATTTTTATAATGTTCAGTGCACAGTTGACCAAAGCATACCAAACGGCCAATGTTCTCTTTGAGGTTTTGAGAGCATTCAATCAGACTCCAGCAGTGGAAGTTGATCGCGAGGTAAACATGAATTATTTATTTGTTATGATTTACATGCTTTCAATAAATATTTTCAGTGCTATCATCCTTGATAAAGAAGGTTAAGTTTGTTTTGAAAGTAATTTTCAGTGCTATCATCCTTGAACTGATACTTGTCTTGAAATGTTAGGATGTAATATTTTAAGTCTTGTGTATTAACTTGTCTTAATCATTGTTTGTAGGGTGCTCTGGAAGAGTTAACGACAGATTTGGCTAGAGCAAAGAAAGGAAAGCCCCCATTGAAGAGTCCAAAGAGAGGATGGAGAGTTTTGATGAAGAAGCTCATGAAGGCAATAGTGGGGAAGAAGCAAAACTTAGACAGCTTCGTGATCTTTTCTGTATTGTAGTGTTTTATTGTGTGTTAAGAATAAATAGTACGTAGTCTATGTTTATTGTGTACGGATTAAATGTTTCATAATGAAATTATAATTTTAATTTCACAGTCTTAAAATACTTGTGCATAAAAATATGATGTTTTTTTCTACTTTTGTTGGTCAATGTCAAAAATACCTACTTTTGTTGGTCAATGTTAAAAATAGAAAAAAAATGGGGACAGGAAGGGCTACGGAGGCACGCAAGCCACCACACAAAAAAATAATAAATAAATAAATAAATCCTTTTTTGCAACTGTCATTGAACGTTGCGAAAAAGGTTTTTTGCAACTGTCAATGAACGTTGTCAAAAACCTTTTTCGCAACGTTCAATGACCGTTGCAAAAGGGGTTTTTGGCAACGTTCAGTAAACGTTACGAAAAAGGTTTTTCGCAAGGTTCATTGACCGTTGCAAAAAACCCCTTTTGCAACGGTCAATGACCGTTGCAAAAGACCTTCCACTCTACGGCAACATCAAAGGCCACACCATACGTCTGACCGCTGCAAAAGACCTATGGCAACATTTTTCGTCCGTTGCAAAAGGCAGTTTCTGGTGTAGTGATTCCTTGATTATCACTCTCTCAATTGGAAACCCTACATTTTCTCCTCACTATTCATCGGTTGTTGCACCTCCAACGGCCGAAATCGTTGCTTCGATCATCATCTCAGCTTGTGGTGAGCATTTGGCTTGCTATTCCCGATCGATTTCTGCCTCAGTTGCCTCTTCTTTTCTCTTAGTCAGATTCTCACTATTTTGTGTTTAAAATTGTTATTTCTTCCATGAGTGTATTTACATGTGGTGTTGTGGAATCTGGGCCGTATTGATATTTTGTACAAATGGTGGACTTTTATGGGGCTTCATTTTGGAACTCATGGAAGTGTTGAAGTGTTTTGTATAAATGGGGGATTCTTACTATTTACATTGTTGTGTAAAAATTGTGTTTTACCCTGTGTATGCGATTTATTGATCGCTTCTATGTATGGGGCAGTTTGGGGGTGGGCTGAGGGAGATCTTTTGAAGAATTATTAAGGCAACATAATTTGTTGAATTTGGATGTTGAGAAGCAACAAGTGAATTATAGGTCTAGTCTTGTATGGGAGATAGATTTGTCAATAATAAGATTCATGTTGAGAAACCAAGTTTATTGCCTGCTTTATTTGATTTCATTAAAGCATGCAAATACTCGCCTTGTCTTTTCGAATTTGATTTTCTGGGTCAGATTTGGCTAAGGCCTTTCTTAATTTTATGATTAGATGATAAATTTATTGAGGTAATTTACTATCATAACAAAACTTAAACTTTCCAAGTAAAGAAACTAATTAATAGCAATAATTAAATACATAGCAAAAGATAAAATGAACTAAGCAACACAGCAAAGCCAATGTAAGAAAATTTACATGTAAAAAAAAAAAAAATCATTAAAGAACATTATTTATTTAAGTCGTTCTCGGCGAGGATTTGAAACAAAATATTCATCTATAATAGAATCTAGATCGATTTTCTCAACAAGTTCTCTTTCGATAAAAAGTATCATACAATCAGCAAAAAAGCCATCCTCCATTTTATTGCGAAGTGTCGTCTTCACATATTTCATTGCTGAAAATACCCGCCCAGTGCTTGCGGTAGAAACATGTAATGTCAATACAAGACGAATCAATCTAGTCACCATAATGTAACTTTCCGACCTTCCATTCTCAATCAACTGTCTGCATAACTCAGCAAGTGTAGATACTTGAAATCGAGTCTCACCTTTCACATCTAACTCATAATGTGGTAACTCAAATTGTAATGTAATAATATCTTGCTTTGAAAAATCTCGAGGATAGAATTTCTCTACAAGTATGCAAATTTTACGACTGTCAAATGATCTAAATGAATCTTTAGGATCCAAAGCAACACTGAGAGAAAGGAGTTCAACTGATGTGTTATTAAATCTTGTACTTAACTCCACCGTCACAAAATCAATTGATTCGTTGAAGACATCATAGTGATAATAATGCTCAACTGTAGTTTCATCACTAGAACGACCAATGTTATACAAACCTTCTAGATCAGGTATTGTAATATCATTTCTTAAGCAAAAAAAATTCACTTCTTGAAGAAATTCTTTCCAACCATCATCTCTCAATTTCTGAAGCAATTGTTTTGTAGTAGACACAAACCTTAAAGCAGCCAAGATGTCTTGAGATTTTTTTTGAAGGGTTTGACAAAGAACATTAGTAATTCTCATAATTCTATGGATCAAATGCAAGATAAATATGAACTTAAAACTCACCAACTTTTTGTAAACACCACGAGCTTCAATCAAAGATCTGCCATTTGAACAATGGTCACAAATGTATACAAGCACTTTGCGGGTTGCACCATACATATCTATCAAGCTCTTTACAGAGTTGTAATGTGAACTCCAACAAGTAGCTCCTGACCGCTGCAAATTAACCATTTGATTGGCTCCACTTCTAGACTTATGCTCCCCAACAGCCATCATTCACTGAATTTCCTCTCTATGAAAAGCTTGCAATGTATTGTGCATTTTGTGGTGCATTTTCCAATACAACTTTCTAATTTTTGGACTCAAATATGCCGTGTACTTTATTAGTTGTATAAAATTCCCATGATTAAGAGCAGATGGTGATTCGCCGTTACCTCTGTACCTAAACTTTGAAATGCCAGCCATTGAACACTTTTAATTGAAGTCATTATACACAAATGACGTTTCTGAAATTCCTCTTCTAATACAGTATGCATGACCTTGTCAATATGCTGAGACGGTCTGATTAAATCTTTAGCTCTAGTCTCACACAGTTTATGATGTGTTGAATTAGCATGAATAAGAAATGCACACTCGCTTCCATCCTTAACCCTCTTCCATTTATTATATCCTTCAGTAACCAATCCGGAACATCCAGGCGAATTGTTATCTTTCTGAAAAAGAAAATAGTAAAAACAATATGCCCTTTCAGTTGAAAGAGAATACTCCAACCAAGGAAAGTCATCGAACCACTTTTTCTGAAAGCGACGGGCTTGTTGTTTTCTTTCTACCCTTGGATACTCATTAAGTTTCAGCTGATAATGTCCAACTTTTATATATGGAATTCTAATCTCATCTCGTAGATTGACGGAATGTTCAAACATTTGCTTACATTTTCCCTGATCACGTTCAGTACTAGTACATGATTGCAATTCAGGAATTGAGACGGATGAATGTTCAATTTCTGGAGATGAAATTGGAGGATGTTGCATAGGAGTTGGGACTGACAGATTTTCAATTTCTGGAGATGAAATTAGAGAATGTTGCATAGGAGTTGGGACCGACATATGTTCAATTTCTAGAGATAAAATTGGAGGATGTTGCATAGGAGTTGGAACTGAGAGATGTTCAATTTCTAGAGACGTAGATATACTTTCACTAGATTGCCCAGTCTTTTTAAAGAATAAAAATATCATATTCATTCACTTTGATGAAGGTTGAGCTTCCATTTGTAAATGCTGAAAATGGTAAAAGGAATAAAAAAAATTTAGACTAAATTAAAAGATCAAATAGTTACAGATTTGAGCCTCCTCACTAAATCATACTATCCAAATTCCAATTTATTAACATACTAATTACTAAATAGATTTGAGCCTCCTCAGTCCTCACCACAGGCCCACAACAGGCAGCAGCAGGCAGCCACTATAATTCTATTTCTATATTCTATAAACAAAACATCGATGATAGAGTAAGGCGAAATTTGTACACACAGTCCAGAACTACTTGATCGATCGATCACAATTTCTAATTTTCTATTGAGTATTAACCATTATAGTATCAATTCAACACAAAAGAGACAAAACAAAACCAGGCAACCAACCAGCAAGAAAAAAAAACTTCAACTCACATGGGATTGGAAATTTGAGAACTGCCAAAGTCCATCCAGAAAAAATCAGGGACAACCCACTGTCCAGCCACTATAAATTCGACAAAAAAAAGAGTCAAAACAAAATCAACATTCCAATTTCCACTTCCAATAAGAGAAAAAAAACCCAGCAAGAAAAAAAATCCCAGTAAGAAAACAAAATACCAACAAGAAAAATGGAACTGCCAAACTGGTCAACTGGATGAAGCCCTCTGCTCCTGCTCGGCGCTTCGGCTGCTCCAAGTGAGTAGGTAATGAAGATTTTGATTTTGAAAATTTGAATTGATTTTGTGCGTGAGTCATGACTGCGTGGTGTCTTGTGTGATTCGTGAATCGTGAGTACAGGGAGAGGGATTGAGGGATGGGTTATACTTGGGTAATTTAGGTTAGGATTTAATTGGGTGGGCTTTTCCGAAAAATTAAAAAAAAAACTGGAGTAGCCTAGGCTTGTCCCAAAAAAAAAAAAAAAAATTCTGGAGTGTAGCCCGGTCCAATCCTCCCTCCATCCGTCCCTGACTACATCATAATTTTGGTAAACTAAATAATCATAGTTCAAGGTTCAACCAAGTCCAAGTTGGCTCACAATTGTAAAGGCCATTTCCATTTCACTATTTCATTCTGACATTGTCCATGTCTGGTAGTTTTAGATCCTTTTACAATCTTGTGTATTTTAATAAAAAATTGCTGAGAGAAAAGAAGGCTTGCAGTTCCATCCTATTTCATGGTTACTAAACACAACTATATTTAGGTCAAATGCTCAGATGTCACAGTTATTTATTTATTCATCACTGGTTTTCTTTCAATTGCATAAAAATGGATCTTTAAGGTTAAAGCTTCTTTTAAGAATAAGAGAACATATATTCCTAATACACTTTTTTGTTTATCTTTACACTCCGCTTGGAAATTTATAAATTATTTATAAATGGTCAAACTTCATTTCAACTTCACATTTTAACCCACAAGTACCATGCACTTGTCTTTTTGAATTTTATTTTCTTCTTTTATTTTTGCATGCTTTAATGCATAATATTTGGCTAAACACAAGTCTAGAATACTTGGTAGCACTCTGAAATTAATTTTAAATAGTAGTTTTCTAATCAAAGATGATGAGATGCTTTACCATACTGTACTATATCTGCATTTCATTTTCCTGCAATTGAAGCTATTGTAAAATCACCACCCATTGCTCATGATCGAAAGCATTCTCCAATCCCGAGACCCAGATATAGGAGGGGGATTATGGTACATCAACTACACCATAAAATTTCATCACTTCTAATGGTGGTGAGTGATCAAAGTATATTAGGCAAAATGATTAGTCTTTATGTGTTCGTGTCTTGGAAGATTTTTGGTGGCTTGGTTGAGTTTGTCAAAGTAGGTGAAGTTTAATTTTGAACAAGAGATCTGTTGGAACCTTTGAATTTGTATTCGTTCCTCTCCAATTAATGAAATTCACATTTTAACTTTTAAGAATATTTTGAGAGATGCATAAGCTTCTTGGGTTGTGTCTAATTTCTAGGAGGAATGAATTAATTTCTCATCAACACTTTTAGTTATTGAATTTCATGTGGATGTGGATGAGATTTTTGGTGAAGCCATTACGAGACTTGTAGAGATACTTGATTTCATTGCTGCTAATAACCACTTGTCGTGCTGCTTGTGATTAAGCAAATATGCAATTCTATTAAATTAGTATATTGGCAAAATAGGAGGCTGAATGCTTTGTACTTAATGTCCATTTCCATTGCAGTTACATTACTGATGTTAAGTGGTGATTTTTTTATGTGTTACCTTGCCCTCAAAATTTGCATCAACTCTATGAAATCAACCAACCCCGGAAAATGAAAGTTCAAAACTTGGGAATAACCTTCCATCCATATGAAATTTATAAAACTTGGGAATAACCTGCCATTAATGGAGTTGGTACTTTCTCCATTTGCTAACATTGTCACTATTTGGAGTTCGGTATCCAATTTTTTTTTTACATTCAAGCGCAGCCTTTCTAATACAATTTTTAGGTTACTTCTTATGCTCTCTGTTAATAGACTTCTCTCTTGCAGATGTGTTTCTCAGCAAGAGTTCTCCTACTTTTTTTTGTAAATTACTTCATGACTCTGCTTTCACTGAATAAACTGTCAAATTCTGTTTTGTCTTTGTATTTGTAGATGACATCGTCATACCGATACAAAATTTCGAAGAAAGAACGCGTTTCGGCCCCAAATTTCATAGTTAGTTTATAATGTTGGTGGAGCATCGCATCGTATGTTTTGGAAAAATCTTTTGCAACGTCATTTTGTATACCATCATAAGGTACATTTTTTGGTTGATGGTATAGTTCCTAGTGTGAATGTAGAATTGAAATGGAGACAACAGTATTTTGTTTCAGTACCAGCATGTTCTTCATGCATTATATTGTTTACAAATTACGAATTGTCGTTCCTGACAGTTGAAATATCAATTGTCAAGAATAACACGTATTTAATGTCGAGAACAACATTTCAAATGTCAGGAAATGTTGGAAATGTATAGAACCGACGAAAATGGAATGAAATATAGTTCTAGATACATGAGCTGTCAAGTGTTGTGATAAATAGGGTCCAAATGTCGATAACAATTTTTGAAATGACGAGAACATCATGAAATGTCAACGACTAAGTCGAACCGATTAGACATAGACGTTCAATAACATTTAAATCAAAGGTGTGTTATAAATCTATCATCGCTAACAAAAAGTTCTCATGATGAATATAGTATGATATTGTGTTGACTTCAACCAAGGCATGGTGGTAATAAATACAAATTCAATATTCACATGACAAGTACAAGGTCTGTGATGTCAAACAAATGTCAATCAATTATAATTACATAGAGTAGGAGTTGGTGTGTAGCCTTGTAATGTAATTACACCATGCTTTACTCATCAATTGATGTTGTTCGATTCCCCAACTACTTCCACTTGTCCTCTATGTTGACAAATTTACCATCATGCGAGACAACGAATCTCATAACATCTCCCATATCTGCATGTCATTAACGCAAATAAGATTAGATAACACGAATACCTAAAACAAACATGCTATCCGTAAGAAATATGGTCCATGCTAAAAATAAAATGTTTTGTAGAATGATATATCGGCCAGACAATTCACAATTTGCATTTATTATCTTCAACCTCAACAACCATTTTTGAAAGAAATTTATTCCACCATTAATGGCATTGTCAATAAACGACAACCATTGCAAATCCATCTATCAAAATTATTTAAGTAGGTTATGACAACATGTTTGAGAAAAACAAAAGGGTAATTGGCGCAAAACATCCCTATCTATGACGGGTTGTGTGGAAAACGTCCCTACGTATGATTTTTTGGTGCAGAACGTCCCTACCTTTACATTTTCTTGCCCAAAACGTCCTTTTCCCTAATTTTTAACATAAAATGACCGATATACCCTCCAATTTAAATAAAACAAAAGGAAAAAGAAAAGAAAAATAAAGAATAAATTGCAATCTGCTCCTAAACTTTTTTAAAATGCAAATCAGTCCAAAAGTTATACAAATATTAAAAATTAACAAAAAAAACAAAAACTCTCATTTCTCTCCTCCATCTTCTTCCTCCAACCGCCTCCACCGATTCACCTCCCGCTTCAATGGCACAACCTCCACCGAATCCGAATCCTTTTTCTTCAAATCCGTATAGATCTGAACCGGATTAAATTTCCTCTCCAGCGAAGACCTCGAGGATGAGCTGGATCTAAATAATTTCTTAGATTCGGCCGCCGCCGTGACCACGGCGGAAGCGGAGCTAGCTGCGGCGGTGCCGAAGCATTTCTTACACAAATCATTGGCCACATAATTACCAGCAACGCCGCATTTAATCCCGATTTTGGCTCGGAGAACATAGTTTTCGATGTTCAGCACCTGCTGACCATGGGCAATTGGAACAACACTTGCACCTTTTCGGGCAGCCTGGAGCGGCGCGGCCACAAGGCTGGATAAATAGGAAATTCTTTCAGGGTCTTTAGAGGCCAATTTCATGACTGTGTTTATCAATGAAGAGGCAGGTTTTGGAAGGTTAAAGGGTGAGCAATTGGCATAAATGGGGATTACAGAAAGGTCTGAAGAATCAGAGCACATGGATCAAAAGCTAATGCTGTGGAAAGAAGAGAACTGAACAGGACTGCAACAAAACATTCAATTTTAACACTATCAATGTAGGTGGTCCTAAAAAAATTGAAGCATTTTCATTCCGAGAAGGAATAGGGATTTTTTTTTGCTGAAAAACTGGAGCTTCGCATTGTCCATACTCGTAAAATTGTATGAGCCCAATTTAAATCATGTTTTTTGACTTGAAAAAGATTCCAGGAAAATCCATCAAATTCTAAAGAGAAAAACTATAACTATATAATCTGAAATTAACCTACGATTCTAAGTTTTTGTTAATTTTTAATATTTTTATAACTTTTGGACTGATTTGCATTTTAAAAAAGTTTAGGAGCAGATTGCAATTTATTCTTTATTTTTCTTTTCTTTTTCCTTTTGTTTTATTTAAATTGGAGGGTATATCGGTCATTATATGTTAAAAATTAGGGAAAATGACGTTTTGGGCAAGAAAATGTAAAGGTAGGGACGTTCTGCACCAAAAAATCATACGTAGGGACGTTTTCCACACAACCCGTCATAGGTAGGGACGTTTTGCGCCAATTACCCAAAAACAAAACAATAAGAGCTTGTTTGTCTCCCTTTATTTGAAAACATTATTTTCTATAGTAACATTTTCCACCACACATTTAAATAATAAAATATTATACACACAAATCAATAAAATTTCTTTAAATTTTAACCACACATTCTCCAAAAAATACTATTTAAAACTCCATTCTTTCTCCCGTAATGGGAGACAAACATGGGCTAAATATGAATTTGATTTTAAAATACTCTAATAATTTTACAACAAATATCTAATAATTGTTTGAAAAATCTAATTATCCTTTTACAGCATATATATATCACAACTATTGAATACAACTTATCAACAAAAATAAGATTTCAAAGAAAATTTACCTTCTATAGAGAATTGTGGAAGAGATTAAGAGGTTGTTCTCTTTATATTTCACTTTTTTTATTTTGAGTTTTGAATTCATTTTGAGCTTTGTACTTCGAGTGTCCATTTTGAGATTGTTGAAAATGTGTTCTTTTTGGTATTTTGAAAAATTGTTTTGAAAATACTCAAAGCGCGTTTTGAAAATTTTGGTTTGATTATAACTGAAAACATTCAAAACGATAAATTTGTCGTTTTTAGATTATTTTTTTTTATAAATTTTTAACTTATTTTCAAAAACGCGTTTTCGAAAATAGGAAAGAGAACCCGTTTTCACTATTTTGAAAAATCGAAAACAAAAAAGGATTTGAAAATAGTAAAGAGAACATGCCCTAAATTTCTCGATACGAAGTTATATTATTTTTCTTTGAAGTAGAAGTATGTAATTTTTTTTATTTTTATTTTTTGTGAGTTCATGATTTTTCTATTTCATCATCTTCATTTCTACCCAAAATTATCCAAAATTATTGGTTATTATCTAATGGATAATGAAATGACATTTACCCACAGGGTATTAACTTGTATTATTGTAACTTCTCATGGAAGCTACTTCTTCTCTAGAAATTTGTAACAAATTGAAAATAGAAGACAAATGATTCATTTTTCATTAAGGGTATAAAGACAATTTGTTACCAAATTTGTCCATTTTTGCGAGAGTTATCAAAATTAGACATTTTTTAATTGACGTGATTGACCATTTTTGAAAATTCCCCTAAATGAATTTTATTCACTATTTCAAAATCATACATGAAACTTGACTTTATGTCCAAATGATATATAAACTCACAAATATGTTTTTCATCCACACATAAACTTCTGCCATCAAAACTAACAAAGCAATTCGCGTGGCCAATGAAATGTCTAAGTGGCATTAACATGATAGATAATTGATGGGTTAATTATAAGAACGGTATATGAACTTTACTCCCTATTTCAAAATTATTTATGAACTCAACTTTATACCAAAATCATACATTAATTTATGAATTTATTTTTCATCCATACATAAAGAGATTTGCCTTTCTATAATTGTTATTGTTAAGTAGTTTTTGTAGTCGGCTTCGACTCAAAGTGAATTTTAATGATCTTATATTCTTAGAAGAAGTCATGAAATAGATTTGGTCGAAATTCATTTGAAAGGATATCCTTAAAAAGGATTTGAAATTGTGGTTTACTTGTTGGTGATTACCCCCATAGAATAGATTGGAACAAGAAGATACAGTCAACCGATTACAAGCATAGAATAATGATTTTTGAGTTATACACATTTAGATATTTTATTCTGGAATAAGCCTGCAGCCATCATAAATACTTTTTTCTATGGCATTGCCAAAGACAGTGAAAGAGTTATGTAACAATGTGGGAAAATGGTTCAAAGTTTACAATTATCAGGACTTTAATTTGCTAATCAAGTGCTCAAAATACTCAACTTGATCAGAGGAGTTATATTTAATCCAATCTGAATAGGAACTGATCACTAGAATTAATTAAGTAATAAACAACATTGTTAAAAGGGCATCTCTATTTATGTATGGATGTAAAACAAATTCTTTATTCCATTTATAACTTCGATGCAAAATAAGTTCAAGTATGGTTTTGAAATAAGGGATAAAGTTCATGAATCGCTCGCGTAATTAAACCATCAATTGTCTGCAACGTTATTTGCTACATGAATTTGTCCGTTAAGTTTGGATGTAAAAAATTAATTTATATATGAATGAGAAACAAATTAATGAGTTCATATACGATTAAGTTCACATATAATTTTGAAATGGTGAATAAATTTCATTTATCTTCCATGTAATTAATCATGATAGCTTGTGTAAACTCAACTAGCCTTACTCAGCAACTAGATTTCGCAGGATAACCTTATTTGTCCCAGCTATACAAATATAGTGCACGGGATGAGCTTCGATGAACCGTGGGATATGGGAGTGCTTCTTAGAATAATGCTAAATATACACTGTGGGGTTGACATTACTGTGTACATTCCATTAGAGTCTAAAAAGTTGCGAAGGGAAACATCAAAAAGTGTATGCAAAATGATGTACATGCATCATGATTGGTGCTTCTTACGCTGCCAAAGAAAGCACTGCCAATTTCCAAACACTGGTGACATGTAAGATTTTGAAGGCAAGACATCTTTCTCTATATTTTATATAATTTTTGGCAAAATTACCGTCAGTCAATGATAGTGAAAACTGAAACGTGAGTGGTAAAAGGGACCTTTCATTAATATTTTTCCTCTTTCCCCATAGTAAGTAGTCTGACTTGAAATGATGAATGCCAATAAAAAGGACCTTCCATTAGTAAATTGTTGCCATATTTTTTTGATGACATCTGCAGACAAGTTTGACATTTAATTCGTCTCTCGTACTCCTTACAACAATATAATTTCTTTTTTTTCCGAAGCATGCATTTATAATTGGCAGAATGATATGATTGATTAGACTAGAGATTTGGTCCCCTCTAATTGTCGATTGGAAAAACAATCTCTGTCTCGCTATTTGAACAAACTGAAACACACGGTTAAATACAGACCGACGTGACATTTGCAAATTAAGAAAAAAAATGCATTTTAAAGAATTTAAAAGACAAACAACACACACCAATTTCCCACAACCTTCCAACCCTACATCTCCGATGTCGTTGCGTCGCACTTTCGTCGACGGTGTCACAATCGCAGACCATCCATCTCTGGTCGCTGTCAAAAGAAGGGGTGAACATCCATAGAACAAAAACTTCTCGTATGCTACAATTGATATCTGAAAATTTGAAACCCAAAATCCTAACGCTCCATCTCTGGTCACCATCACACACTTTTGCCAAAGGTTTCATCGTTGCACGACCCACAATATCCGGTCTCCGTCAAACGCCCGGATATCTCAAGCAAGTTGCACCCATCAAACCCGTCGGCCCGTCCTCTGGTAGATTCTGCACTCGAAGTGTGCCCTTACAAATAAAATTGGAAATCATTTTCGTTACTGACTTTAATTGTTATTTTGTAAACTTGAAATTCGAAAATTACTTATGCTTGGCTTATCTGGCTTCGGTATTGACATTAATTCTAATTTGTGTATTGTATTGTATTGGTAAATAACTGACTACATATTTGTTGTTGGTGTTTTATTCCCATCGTAGAATGTCTGGATTGTAGAACTAAGGACCATTTTTTTTTTCGATTGCAAAAAGAAATGCCCTTGCACCTTGTGTAAGCGTAGATTTGAGAAATGATTTATGGTGGAGAAGGATAATGATAATAAAGGGAAATTATTCCTTTGCTGCAGTCGAAATTGTGAATTTTGGGAGTAGACTGTAAAAGAAGAAACAAGAGGTAAATCTAGTCACGACAGCGCTACCATCCTTAACACTGTGATGAACGACATAGATGAAGAAATATCACGCATGTTCCAATCTAGAGTTCGGATAAGTGACAAAGAAGAGCTCCAGATTTCGATGAACGTGAGCATCTGGATGGAAAAAAGAACTGGGGGAGTGAGGACAAAATGGGAGCAACCAGCTTGACATGTAACATGGAAACATTTTACATGCCTTGGTTTCTTCTAGATAAGAACTCATTGCTAGTTTCACATTTAATGTTCTAACCAAACCGATTCTATTTTATGTTCAAAGTGTTGTGTTTGATTAGCTTATGAAAAAACTTCCCCTTCTCTTTATTGGCCTTTGTACAATCCAGAAAGTCAGCAAGGGCAGTGAATGTTACCATGGTAATATGGGTGTCAAAATGGTATAACTAAATTTTTTTGTTAATTGCTTAAACTCGACTTTGAATGCACAAGATACTGTTTCACGCGCTCATGCAGGTGAAAATGCACGTGAGGTTGAGATTTTTCATTTGATTAGAAGATAGTTGAACAAACACAATGCAAAAACAAACTGAAAGAAAAAAAAAGAAAAGAAAACAACAACCACACTCCTAACATCACACGCCTCTGCCACTTTCATCAAATAAGTTTGGATAGTAGTACGGCAATGTTTGACCTACAATAGAATGCTATATGAAATAGTTAATGATGCATTCATGAAAAAATGAGGTTTAGATTCACTTATCAACACATGTTTATACTTTTCAAACAAAACATAACATTTCCCATAGGGGGAGGGATGAAATTTCAGTCGGTAAATATTGTGAAAGGGAGAATGGCACAGGCATTGACAATTGTGAAAGTGAGAATGGCACATGCATTGACAGTTGTGAAAGTGAGAATGGTGTCGGCATAGAATTGTCCAAATATGACATTGGGGTCAACATGGAATATTGTTAAGGTGGCTGAAAGTTCATTCCGCCATCAATCATATTCCTATTGTTATTTCTTGGTCTCTTACTTGTGCTTGACGTCGCACCGGACTGCACATGCATCAAAGTTAATCGATAATTTGTAATTCGAAACAATTACAAATTTGAAGCAAACAAAAGAACATACCTTTGCTTTCTTCGATACCATCTCCAATGGGTTCTTTCTTTGAAGTTTGTTTGGCGCTCCCTTCCATCGTGTCAATTTCGAATCCAATACGAGGCCGTTCGTAGCTTTCGATAAATCGGTACAATCATGGGTTACATGCGATGATGGGATATCGAATTACTTCCGGAACCTAATTTTGATGTCATAATGTATTCACATTGACATTTTATCAAATTCATTATTGCACGTGACCGCATTTCATCCCGCGGAAAGCCCTTTGACATCTCTTTGTATCTCAATTGTGCAGGAGGACTAACTAATCCATTGTAGTTTTTTACAACCCTCGTGTGTGCTCTACTAACATCTCTCATCCATCTTCGAAGTATGTACCTATCTGAAATATGTGTGATGTCATTCTAGATCAGCACTAAGATCGGATGCTTGCAAAGTATTCCCCGAAACTCAAACAAATGACAGTTGTAAACAATTTTACATTTATCTCTCACGAATAAGATGAGGAATGTTTTTCTCCTACGATGGCCCCCACACATAATAGTCTCTCGTACGTCGTACGTCATATCAACAGTTTCTTCCGATGTAGATATGACGTAGCAAAAAACATTCTCCGTGAACTCTTCCGGAACTTCCTGAATTTAGCAATGGTGTACACTGGCTGATACTATTGCTCAATTTCAAATCATGTTATGCACGGTACCATTTGGGAGAATGATTTGAAATCAGTTTAAAACTCCTTTTCAACTTTATTCATCAGGGTACGTTCGTACTGTTCGATAAACTACTTCAATGAGGTACATACCCATCGAAAAAAGGTATTCATACTCTTACTTCTCTGTGTTTTTAATATTCCTGTCTTGAAAGTGATTTTCAAAAAGACAGTAACCTAACACTCTTGGTTCTCGTATAATCCTAACAACTAATCATTTTCATGTAATCATTTTCATGTAAGCCATACGTATAAATCGTCGCTATCCAATTGTCTTCGAATTCTTGACTGGAGTTTGAATTATACACAAATCCATGTATAGTCCCAAATATCGAACCTTTATCAACGTGGTATTCAAACTTCTCAGGCAGCTTCTTCAAAATACACTACAAGCACCATCTATGTTTCCGTATTTGAAAAAGCAATCCAAGTCACATTTGTTATGACCCTATCTTGATCAATAATTATTCCATGTAGAGCTTCACCATGCATGCACTGAAGCCATATTCTGAACAGCCATACAAAAGTATCTGTCTTCATTCGATACCAAACCATAACCAAGCGGTGTTGATTTTCCGTGATGATTGACACTAATAAATGGAGCGAAAGGCACGTCGTACTTATTAGTGAGATACGTGGTATTAAAAGTAACCACATCACTAAGCTACTTGCATGCCTGCCTACACCGATAATCTTCCCAAAATAAATTTCGAAGATGCGACTTGTCGTCCAAATCCATACTAAAGTAAAATCCTGGGCATTGTACTTGCATTTTTGAAAATATGATTGTATTTCTGCAGCATCTCCTTCTCCAAATCGTAGTCATCTCATTTGTTCTATATAGTTCTAACAATCCTTTTCAATGCAACTCATGTTCTTATATCCACTTGCTTCTACCTTATGCAACAGAATCATGGCCAAATCATTCACTTAAACCTTCCAATTCACATGTAAACTCAAATGTCGGTTGCATCAATATAACCTGGAGTTAGAATGACTTGTTTCACGATTGCGGTCAAAGTGGACCGCGTTAATTCTCCAGCTTCCAAAAATATCTGAAGATGCAGATATCCTGGCTTTACAACCCATCTTAAATATTGGTTGTGGCTTAAATGAACCACTAGTATTACCGCTTATTCGGGTTTCACGACTGCATGTCAACGTCACATATCTCAACACCCCCATCATCCTCTTTTAAGAATTCATTTTCTTTACTGGAAAACCAACGGAAAAACGTATTTTTTTAGAACTTATACATATTTTTTCATCTTTAAATAACATACCCACATCATGCACATTTACACTACATCCCCCCGATATTTCACATTTGACTTTGTGTTTTCATTATCAAATTCCACCAACACATCATCATACTCGTTTTGCATGTCATCCATATTCTACAAATTAAATAACTATAAAATCAATTTCAACAAAATTTTAAATGACTAATCAAAGACATCTTTCAAATATAGTACAATTTTTTTAACAACAAAATAATTACTATATTATCAATATTTTCAAGCAGGGAAAGACCATTTGCTCATAACTAGTTTTAGCCCGTGCGATGCACGGGTTTTGTTATTTTTAAGGTTATGTTAGCGTTGTATATAAATTCAATGAAAATTTATTTATTTATTTTTTCCATTAGATGTTATACAAGCAAAATTTTATGCATATAAAACTTATAGCTATTGGAAAATCAAGTATAGAAAGAGATACAGCCACGAAAAGTATATGTTTGTAAGTGTGAAAATGCTCTTGTATACAAAGAGACTTACAGTTGATGACTCAAACTAAAATAATACCATGCAGATTTAAGCGTAAATATAAATATATAAAAAAATATTTGTCTTAAGAATTAGTTAGATTAAATTTAAAACACTTGAAATGATGATGGGTGACAAAAATAATATTAAGAGATTTGATTCAAAACTTATTTTCTAGACTTTGTGTTTGAAAGTCTCTCTATTCTTTTTTAAAAAAAGACAGGGTATAGATGATTAGGTGTTGATGCCCTGCTAAAGAGATAATGAAGTTCAATATAACCCTCATTTTTCTACATATTGAGGTAAGGCATTATGTCACATTCATCTCGTACTCATAGAATCTCAAATTACATGATTAGTTGCACCAATATTTCATTTCTTTACCGAGACCCGATGGACGTATGTAGTAAAGATTAATTCATTAATTAATGATAATACAATGCAGAATTTAGGACAAATCAAGGGTCTCTATCAGTATTAAAATCATAATACAACAAAAAATTCAATCATAGAGGAAAAAAGAATGACAAACGATCACATAACTTCATAAATTCCGTCGAATATCTTTTCAGCGTGTTCTAATGATACTTTACATTAAATCGATTTAAAAAAAAAAACTAAAATAATCAATTTCATAGAAAATGTTTGTCTATCAGCACTGCATGATGTAGGATGATTCTTTTGAAAATCATTGAATTCCTTCAATATCTATTTTGACGCCATAAATTTATCCATTTTAACCGTAAAAATTGAAGAAAAATGATATTGAGAGAAATTGGTGTGAGTATGGAGGTTAAGTGTGATGTGGGGTAGAAAAGAAAAATTAACGTTTATGATTTTACGTTTAATAATTTAATAATTTAAACTTAATCGATAATATATTTATTCTTATCACATTTTAAGTTTTTTTAAAAAAATTTAAATCGATCCAAATGGATATTCATATCGTGAAATATCGAATCAAACGAAAAATTGTAGAAAAATAAAGTTCGAAAAAAGGACATTGGAATGAGATTGTGATTGGAAAGAAAAATAAACAATCACGACTTTACGTTTCGTAATTAATGTAAAATTATTATTGATATTTAAAATTTATCGATCATATATTTATCATGACCGCACTTCAACATTTCCAATAAATTTTAAATCGCTTAAAACGGATGTTTGTAACTCAGAATACTGAATCAAACGTTAAAAAAAATCGGCTTAGACGGCATTGCCGAGCCGAGCCATAAATACTGAATCAAATATTCATATCGTAAATTATCGAATCAAATGAAAACTTGTAGGAATATAAAGTTCGAAAAAAGAACATTGGAATGGGGTTGAGATTGAAAAGAAATATAAACAATCACGATTTTACACAATTAATGTAAAATTATTTTTGATATTTAAAATTTATCGATCATATATTTATCATGGCCGCACTTCAACATTTTCAATAAATTTTAAATCTCTTAAAACAGATATTTGTAACTTAAAATACTGAATCAAACGTATTAAAAAAAACGACTTAGACGGCTTAGCCGAACATCTGGCTCGGCTCGGCTCGGCTTGTGAACAGTAACTGAAATCTTGCTCTTTTATATTTAGTTAGAAAATAAAAAGGCAAAACCAAAACTTGAAACCTTAAACAAAAACCTTCAATTGGACAAAAATAGAAAGATATAGAAACACAAATTGTCACCTTCAAAGAATTTATTGAAAATGCCCAAAGTATCTTCTATATATTAAAAGTGGGTATGTAACGGAATTTCTTGTTTTTAACGGAAAAACTAATGGAATTTGTTGTTTTAACGGATTATGTAACGGAATTTCTTGTTTTAAAAAGACAGTTGCACCTTCTTTCAGTATTTTTATCATAACTTTGTATTCCGATATCCAATTGAGGGGATTCAAAATGCGTTGGAAAGCTAACTTATCTGGCTACAACTTTGATTTAGACGTTATTCTCCAATTCTCAATATGAGACTAAAACATTGGAGCATAACTTTTCGGTTGGAAATTAATTTGTGATCATCTTTTGACTAAATTTGATTCCATTGACGTCTTCCTTTATCCAATTGACTCCGAGCACTCTCAAATCTTAATCGTGAGGTTCAGTACAACTTTTAAGTATTTACATTTTAGTCCCCGAACTTTGGATCCATTACAATTTAGCTATTTCTCCAAATTTGTCAACTTTTGCTTATTTTCTTCGATTTCACCAACTAACATCACAACATCAAAATCACACATCTAATTATTTAACAATTACATAAACATTACATCATTAATTATTTAATTAACCAAAAAATTACATCTTTATTAATAACAAATTAATTATTAAACAAAACTATTAAATATAAATTAGGCAAACGTGCATTGCACGTTGCTTGAACCTAGTGTCAAAAAAATTGCTTATGTTATTGGCCGAAGCATTAGATAATTTTTGTGGGGAAGGACAAAGATCTTAGTAACAATGAAGGGTGAAGGCTACCTAACATCAAGATCTACATAAACTATAAATACGATTGGAAAAAAAATCAATTGATTCTTAGCGCATTTAGAATTATCAAGAAAGAAGAAGAATTAAACCAAAATTTCGAAAATGAAGAAGAGTGAAGATCAATTTTTTTCACCAGGGAAAAGAGTGGGAATAATTTGAAGCTATATGATTTTTTTTTTCTACAAGGAAGACGGTGGGAAAATAGAATAATAATTGAGGCTTTATGATTGTGATCCACACTTACATTCCCTCCAAAAACTGATGCCATGTTGGAATAATTGGGGCTGTATAATTGTGGTCCACAATAGCTTTTTAAATCTGAATTTCAGCCTGTATAATCTGAATTTGATAAAAAATGATGTAATGTGTAAATGAAAAGTTGATAAAATTGTATGCTCATGATATGTGATTAAAATTAATTATTGATTTGACCTTAATTTTTTATCAACTTTTTAATTTTTCCAAAATAAGTGCTTAATTTGCTCTTTAACTATAAGTTCGTAAAAGTCTTTTTAGAGCTTGTTTGAACCCTATTTTTGTTCAAAATGCATTTTAGAATATTATTTTGATGAAAAATGTATGGTTAAAAATAAGGAAAAATTTTAGATTTGTATGTAATATTATTTTATTTAATAATATGTGGTTGAAAATAAAAGAGTAAAAAATACATTTTGAAAATAAGGAGGATCAAACAAGGGCTTAATGTTCACATTTGATAGATTAATCAAGTGGGATATAAATTCACAAATTCAAATGATATGAGGACGTAGAACCTCAATCTTATGGATTGAGTGTTCATACTAAAAGATTAAAATTCAACCATAATTTTTCCAACCTAATTTTTAGCCCCTACTTGATAATCATTATTTGAAAACTTCTTTTTTCTAGATACTTGTTTCTAACTATATATTCACAAACTAAAATATTTTGCAGGTAAATCCAAACTTCATAAATTTTAACCACGCGTTCTCCTAAAAATTACTATTCAAAACATTCTTTATTTCTCAAATAATGGTCATCAAACAAATGTTTTAATGCTAGCACCTTCGTGATATTCTCTTAAAAGATTAGATCATCTCCAATAGACTCTCTAAATTAGGGATGGACAGAAGTCTCAAATAAAATCAGACCAAACCGAACTAAACCGAATTGAGCGGTTCTTCATAAATTAAATACCAGAATGGGTATTTAAATCGAGAACCGATGAGTTTAGTTCGGTTCTCGATTCTAGGCCAAGAACCGAAGAATCGAATAAAAATCGAATCAAAATAATTTTTTTAATTTTTTATATAAAATTAATTAAATAATTTTAATTTTTTCTAAACAAATTAACAAATTAAAATAATTTTCTACTTTTTGATATTTGTATATATTCAATTAATCTTATTGGATAGCTTGTTATTTATATGTTTTTAAATTGAGATAAGTTAATTTGTAATAGTTAAGAATAAACATGTTATTAGTTATATTTATGTAGTGTTGTTGTAAATGTTAAAAAATTTAATTATGATACGAAACCGAACTGAACTGAACTGAACCGAACCCAAACGGTTCCATAATTATATTTGGACCCGACTGTTCCATTTATTAAATATCCGAAAGTTTTGGGTCGATTCGGTTCTCTTCAGGATCGAACCGAATCGAACTATGTCCAGCCCTACTCTAAATACAAAATATCATCATTTAAAAGATTTAATGCTTAAAAATAAATTACAATTTAACTCTCCAAATTTAGAAATCCAAACATACTCTCTATTCTTAAAGCATCGTCAAGAGATTTCTTATTTATAAAGAGTATACTATACATTATATAGAGTATTTTTAAATTTAAAGAATCGAAATTTTTATACACTTCAATAATGCTCTTTATTTTGGCACTTCATTTTGATTTTCTCAAGAAACTTTTTTTGATTTCTTATATTTTATTGAACATTATTTTTTATGTCAATAGCCAATCAATTTAAATATTGTTTGAATAGCCATGTTTGGTTTGAATTAAAATCTGATTTTAATACAATTCAAAGTCAAACAATCAATATTATTCACATCTTTCATGGGTCCCAAAACTTTTCAACCACACATTTCAAAAACTTTTATCACAATCTACTAAAAATCTAATTTTAATACCCACCAAACATCCTCTAAAAATTAGAGTATTGAAATATGTGACATATTAAGTGCAATTATTGTTCTTTAAAAATAGAGAGTTAGTTTAGCTCTCTAAATTTGAAGAACCAAACCCATTATCTATTTCAAAAAGTTAAAATAGAGAGTTTCTTGGATTTTGTTTTAAAGCATTAATTCCTTAAAATAAAGACAATTTTGTATTTAGAGAGTCTATTAAAGATGCTTTAATGTACTACAATTATTGTATTTAATAAGTCACAAATTTCAATACTCTACTTGTTAAATTATTCAAACCACATAGATTGATTCATCATTGACATATAAATAATTTTGTTAAATAGAAGTAAATTTATCTTTGTGAAATGGAGGTAATATGATTTTTTTTTAATTAATTCTTTTATGTTCAAAAGAGTAATCAACGACGTTGCATAGAAGTGTTTTTATAATTATTTATGATCAATCCCAATTTTTATCAACCCATTTTATAAGTTTAATTATAACTATTATCTTATTATCGACATATTACAATAACTTAAATTTTAGTTTAATCAAATACAAAACAAACGTGACTTATATAGAATGTGTGTATGGAGAATTATTTTCTGCGTTTAAATTCGTCGCAAAATAAAAAGTCATTTTATTTGCATAGTATTGAACCAATTCGTCGTATTTTTACATAAAATTCACGTTTTGAATTTTCTCCATCATGCAATATCAAACGTTAACTTCAAAGTCCGCGTATTATATGTATAATCATCCATGGACTCCGGGGAGCTCGGTACTTCTTTTTTCGCAAAAATGCACAAAAACAAGAAGTCCTCAACTTGAAAGTTCACGCATTATAAGAATAATCATACATGGATTTCGGGACTATTGTTACACATCACATTATAAGGCTCTAGAAATCCTACATGGAAAACAAACCTTGGGCCTTTCACTCCACGTCGAACCCCCAAGAGGCAATTTGACTAAACCCCATGAAAGGCCAAGCCACTGTACGGATGTCAAACCCGTTGGATCGTGTTGACCTACATTGAAAGAACTGAACTTGCATCACAAGGGAGGTTGCTTAGGGAGCTCGGCACAAAATCTTTTCAAGAAATCCAAGATATGTGATTGATGTGACAATTCAATGTTGTCGCTGCCCTTTTCAACTCATCAGATCAAGTCTAAAGCCACAATTTAGGTATTATGTATAATAAAATGATATTAGTATTTAATGTGAATGATTGATTGATGGCTATTACAAGAGATCCAGCCATTAGAATGAGGCCCGATATCCCTTCATTTAACAACTCTTCCTCATCATTTACTATAAAAACTCACTTAATATCATTCAAAATGTAATGCAAGTATAGACTTTCGAGCTATATCATTTCCCAAAGTCGACTCCTCTTTTACATTGAAGGCTCACGTTTAAAACTCTTCCACATTCATATACTCATTATCACTGTCGGAGTACACGCGGTTGACTCCACCACCACTGGAGGAAGACACATGTGCTTAATGGTTTGTTCAAATATGCAGGAATCAAGCTTGTGTGGATGTGAAATGCCTTGAGATCTGTTGGTCACATTGAAAATACAAAATTTGAAGTCAACAACTGCGATTTCAGCTTATCATGTTACGCAACCCATTAATAGGTTTTCTATATGAATTTTGGAATCCATTTTTGGTGAAGGATGAAGATGAAGATAATCATTGGAGACTAATATTTTTTTTCTCTTCGGCAGATTTTTTTTTTCACATTTTGGTTTTTGGTTTTCTTTTTTTGTATTTATTCAGTCCCTATTGATTTAGCTAAAAATTGAACTAAAATCTAAGTTAAAATCAAATAATTAAGGGCAAAGTAGTCATTCTAAAGAAAGTTGTGACTTTTTAGTGGTCAAATTAACAAATTTGTCACTGAATTGAATATGTTGAGGAGTTCACTCATATTTTTTCCAAAATTTAAAGAAGTTGAATTAAAGAGGTGAATTAAAGGATAAACCGCAAGTTGTGTTCCGAATCCGACTGCAAAATCTATGCTGTCCATGTTACGACAAGAGACCCCACTATTAGCAGTACAGTTTCTCTAAGGTTTCAATTAATGACGTCATATCCCATAAATGGGTCGACAAGATAGTACAAAAACTGTTCGAATGGGCACTATTTCTATTCCAAATACCTATAGATTGTAGCAAACAAACTGCAAACCTGAGATTTTGCAATAAATAAGTCTTTATGTAGTAAATTGCAGGGCAGTTTCCCTCATAAAATTCTTAGGTATACCATTATTTCATACACTTTGTTCATATTAGTATTCACTTCTTTATATACGTCATTCATTCTTTCCTATTGTTCATGTCTCCTGTTTGTGAGTTTCTATAATAGGAAGTAGCTAAGTGAGTGTAGGGTTTTTACAAATTATACAACACAGTGGTGCCCTAAAATGGGAAAGTCAACTAACTGCCATGTGAAGTTGGAGCTAAAGAAAGGGCCATGGACTCGAGAGGAAGACAAAAAGCTACTCGCTTATATAGAAGAACACGGGCATGGAAGATGGCGTTCCTTGCCGGCAAAAGCTGGTCTCTCTCCCTCTCTTTTCTATTTTTGCTCTAGTCAGCATTTTTGGCTCCTCTTAAAGTTTCTTTTTATTATTATTATTATTATATTTTTTTTTTTGCAAAAAGTAATTTGTAAATAAGTAACTTAAAATTAGTGTTGAGCATTTCAAAATATGCTCTGTGCTTTTGAAAATGATTTTATTACTTTTCTGAAATGAGTTCACCTAAAAGTTAGTGTTTCTACAAGCACAGCCAAGCATGCTGTGCTCATATCGAAAGAAGAAGATGGGACTTGTTAGCAAAGTCGAATTAAATTATATAAAGTGCATATACTAAGCCAATTTGGTTGGTGTGTCATATAGGGCTTCAAAGATGTGGAAAGAGCTGCAGATTGAGATGGAAAAATTATTTGAAACCTGGTATTAAGAGAGGAAAGTTCAGCTTGCAAGAAGAAAATACCATTATTCAACTCCACGCTCTTTTAGGGAACAGGTAATTAATACTATCTTGAGGACATCCATACTGTATACATGACATATTTTTCTCTTTTCGTGTAAATTTATTAGTACCTTTTTTGGAGAATAAAAATGTATCCCACGAAATGTGTAGTTGACTTTGATTTATTATAAAATGAGCTTATAAACTACTAAGAAATTTGTAGAAACAGAGGCTTTGTATATTTGATAAAAGTTTGTACCCTGAGATTTTTCATTCTTTTACGTACTTTTCAACTTATGTTGTGTAAAACGCATAACCAAAAATGACATGACGGTTGTTGAAGACAATATATATTTATATGATTTGAATGTGATTTTAGTTAACAGTTTAATCTTTTAGACTAAGAGTGTGTTTGGTAGTGATTGTTGGGGGAAAAATTGATTTTTGAATAGTGATATGATGGGAAATGTGTGGTTGAAAAAGAAGAAAAAGTATTGATGTGATGGAAAATATTATTTTATTGAAGAATGTGTGGTTGAAAATGAGAATTGATTTACTGTAAAAAATGAGAATCTGTACCAAACAGGTCCTAAATTGTTCAATATGATATTTGAGTAAGCGAAAGTTCTAGGAAAAATTTTACCGCCACCAATTTAAACGAATTGTGAACGTGTTTGGCCTTAATTGAAAAAAAAAAAATCTTGTCCATACGAAAATAGGTTTGTTGAAAATTAACAATATTTAAATGATATAGACATGAGCATGTGATCCTATTTAATTATTTAAACTTTTATATAAATTAGTTTAACAAAATACTACTTGGGACATGATGAAGTAATTGAAAAGGAAATAGTTACTTTATAGATCTCCTGAGTACATAAAAAAGATTCATATAGTTGACACCAAATAAATTAAGCCCATGTTTGGTTCCAATTTTTTTTAAAACTTTTGATCACATATTTTATGGGACCCACAACTTCTATTAACTTTTTAGTCATACATCTTGTCAACTTTTATTAAAATTTATTAAAAATGTTATTTCTATAGAAACCAAACAGGGGCTAAGATAATTGCTTAATTTATTAGTTTTGCATGCATATTAATTTTGTAAAGTGGGAACTTTGTTGAACAATTAATTTTCCATGCATATTAATGTTGTTTTTAGTCTAATTAGATGGTCTGCCATAGCTACTTATTTGCCAAAGAGGACGGACAATGAAATAAAAAATTACTGGAACACACGTTTGAGGAAGAGATTAACCAGGATGGGCATTGATCCAGTGACTCATAAGCCCAAGAACTTCGCCGGTGGCCAATCCAAGGATGCCGCCAACCTCAGCCACATGACTCAATGGGAGAGTGCTCGACTAGAAGCCGAAGCTAGGCTTGTCCGCCAGTCAAACCTCCGACACCACCACAACTCCGCTTTTCCACCACCAGTAGCAATGCCAGCTCCGCGTCCCCTGTCACCGTGTTTGGATGTATTGAAAGTGTGGGAAGGAACAGTAAACTCTTTCCTTTTCACCTCATCAGCAGGAAGCCTTGTGTCACCAACATCAACCTTAAACTTCTCAAGGAACTTCTTTTCAAACCCTACTACAGGATTCATTAATGGAAATTCATCAGTAACAAACATGAATTCCATTTGGAAATCAGGTGCAGGTGGAGTTGGAACACCAAACAATTATCTTGATCAAGTAATGGAGAATTCCACGAGGCTCCATGATGAGAATATTGCATATCCTATGGATTCTAAATATATTGCGGGCTCCATGGATGGCCTTCTGCCTATTTCTTATGGTTACAACATGACAAGTTCATTCGGAGATTTCGATGAAAACAAGGATTACTTGAATGACTTGCTAAATTTGGTGAATTTGTCGACCGGATCAACAAATTTATGGACTTTTTCCTGAAGAGAAAAATCTGTGATTGGCGTGATATTCTACAAAATGAAGTGCTGAATAGTGAAATTATTGCTTGTATTAGGTTTTCGTTTTTCCGACTACTTATTAATCTTGTTAATCCTCAAAATCATTGATTAACAGCCTGATAAGGGTTTCTTGGATCTTTACATGAATTAAATAGGTTGTTGATTTGGATTTATTGTTCACAGCTCTATTTCACAGTGTTTTATTTTGTTTACAAAAATAAGATTAACTAATGGTAGTTTATAATTACTGAGAAGTGTGAGGTGGATCACTGGCACATAAGTATTTTTCTTGAACACTTTGAAAGAATTGTGCTAGTTGATATATATTATGGACCATAGATTAAATCCAATCGTTGGACTTAATCTTGTGGTCAAATACCTACGAGGCATGTCTCTTTTATAGTACAATATTTGAATTTGAAATTGAATTCAAATGTTCTTTTAGCTCTATAATTACAAGTCTCCTTCACTTATTTCACTTGGACTTGACATAATAAAAGAGAGAAAGCATAGAGAGGAAACAAAGTGGGAGAAGTTCATATCTTCGGCGAAATTCTTGATGGCTTCCGGCACATTTATTTCTCGGTATATCCATTGTCATTCCCGTGGACGACGGTGCATGATCCGGTGTGACAAAAATCTGAGCACAAAGTCATATGACACTCTATTAGTGGTGTTGAAGAAGCTTTTGGTCTATTGATTCGGTTTTACACTTTGAGAGTTTATGTTTTTCGCATTGTAGTTGTAATAATCATTTTTTCACTACATTTTAAACTCTACAAATGGCATCAGAGCTTAGGCTAGTGGTATAAAGTGTTGAAACAATCTGAAAATCATATTGGAAGTCGAAAGGGTTCGATTTTGTTTGAAAAAGGTTCGATCGAAACTACAAACCCATTTTCTAGCAAACCCACACACCTGATAGACAAACGTCGACCACAATCAGACTCCAGACGGTAAGCAGAAGCTGCATTGCCGTGCGTGAGACACACGTGTCGACGGTGGAGGTGGTGCGTGAGCACCATCTGCTTGAGGGCATGTAAGGAAGAATCAGTCGGAGGTAAAAAAAAGACAGTTTCTTCCTTGTGATATTTCTGACATTTTGGTGGTGTTGGATTTCATTTTGGTGCACTTTGGAAGCAGATATAGCCTCGGACAGAAAGGTGAAGTGGAGAAAGTTTTTCCGTTGGCAGCTCAGTGGTGTTTCCTGGGTTGCAGTAGCTGCTAGATAACTTAGGGCAGTTAGTAAAGGCCCTAAATTGATAAAAGACTCACAGCTCTCCATAAAATACGAACCAACATATTAGTTCACTCGATTTACGTGTTCTAACACCCTCTTGAATTTACAATAGATATATTATTATTTGCTATCATATTGTTATTTGACTTTTGTGATATTGTCTATGTTTTATTTGTTATGATATCATCGCTTGTGTCATTTTGAAAAATAATTTATACATAAATTGGTTTGAGCTTGCATTTGTGTGCGGATAAATTGGTTAAGTAAAACTTTTTCAAAAAATATGACTTTGCTACCATGACTTCTCGAGTTGAATTGATACAATTCAATGGGAAGGGAAATAGTTCCATTTGGAAGCAAGAAACGAAGGCTATTTTAATCCAATAAAGTGTATCTAAAACTTTTGACGACCTAAAAAAATATCATGATGCTTTAAAGCTAAACCACATGAAATTACTGAGATGATTGAAATTGCATATAATTTGATCGTATTGCATTTATCTGATAAAGTGTTAAGACATGTTGAACGACATAAGACTGCCAAAGAGTTGTGGGAAGCACTTGACAAGCTATTTTTGGAAAAATCTCTTCCAAACAAAATACATTTGCTTCAAAAACTTTTCAATTTTAAGTTGGACCCATGAAAGGATTTTGAATCCAATTTGAGTGACTTTAATAGTCTTGTCAAGTGTTTGGCCCACAATGATAAGAAATTTGATGATGAGTATCTAGCGATTATACTTTTAAATGTTACGCTCGAATCATATAGAGATGTTAGAAATGCTATCAGGTATGCTAAGGATAATTTGACCCAAGATATTGTGACTGATGCTTTAATGGTTAGGGAGCTAGAGTTTAAGAAAGAGTCTAAGGGTAGCTCGAGAGAAGAGAGTTTGTTTGTTAGAGGAATGAATGAGACATGGGAAAACTACTTTCAAAATAAGAAAGGTAGAAGGAAATCGAATGGTAGGTCCAAGTCTAGAGATAAAAGTGATAAGAAATGCTTTCATTATGGTAAGTTAAGACATTTCAAGAGAGACTGTAATAATCTTAAGAAGAAACAAAGACTGCAATAGAGTGATGATCAGAACTTATTTCCTGCAGGAGATTCTCTTGATTGTCTACATGTTATGACCATGTTAGGAGATTTTGACACTGATATAGATCGTGTCCGTGATAACATACATGTCATGAATGTTTCTAATATTGATTTTAACACTGAGTGGATTTTAGAGTTAGGTGCTACTGTTCATATGTGTCATGTTAAGTCTTGGTTCTATAACTACAGAAATTTGAATCATAGGATAGTATACTTGGGGGATGATCGTACACACAATGTGGAGGGAGTAGGTGATATTGCTATTAGGATGCATGATGGCATTATTAGATCCCTTAGAGGTGTTAGGTATATCTCGGGCATAGTAATGTATCTTATTGTCTTAGGTACTCTAGAAGAAGAAGGTTATGAGTTCAAATCCCATGTTGGTACTTTAAAGGTTTGTAAAGGGTCTCTAGTGGTTATGAAAGGTTCCAAGAGGAATGGGCTATATGTCCTTCAAGGTGAAGCCTTAGGCAGCAAGGAGACGGCATTATCTTCTCTTTGTAAAGATAGATCACATCTTTGGCACAAAAGGATGTGACACATTGGGAACAAGGGGTTGAAATATCTTAGCGACTAGAATTTACTTGGTAACGATAGTGTTACACCATTAAGTTTTTGCGAGACATATGTTCTAGGAAAGTCACACAGGGTTAGCTTTGGGATAAGTGAACACATCACTAAGAGACCATTGGATTACATTCATGTAGATTTGCGAGGTCTAGAAAAATATCCCACACATGGAGGGAACAGATTTTTTCTGTCCATTGTTGATGACCACTCAAGGAAGGTTTGGGTGTATCTCCTTAAATTCAAATCTGAAACTTTTAGTAAGTTTAAGTCCTGGCTTGCCTTTGTTGAAAATCAAATGGGAAATGGTGTGAAAACTCTTACGACGGACAATGATTTAGCTTTTTGCAACTTTGAATTTGATAATCTCTGCAAAAGAAAGGGTATAAGGCACGGAACTGTAAGACATACCCCCAACAAAATGAGGTAGCAGAGAGGATGGATCAGACTTTAATAGATAAAGTTAGATGTATGATGTTTAGTTCAGGGTTTTCTAAAGGTTTTTGGGGTGAAGCCGTGTGTACTGTGTACTGCTGCCTATTTGATAAATAGGTCACCTTCTAGTTCCATTAACTTCAAGACTCCCAAGAGTTGTGGTCTAGAAAAACCTCAGATTTGTCACACATTAGAGTGTTTGGTTGTGCGGCTTATGCACATCAGGTTGAGGGCAAATTGGACCCTAGGGCTACTAAGTGTGTCACATTAGGTTATTGAGAAAGAGTGAAAGTTTATAAATTGTGGGTTTTAGGTGTGAAGGGCATTAAGATTATTAACGGTAGAGATGTGAAGTTCAATGAACTTGATATGCCTTACCTTAAAAACATAGACAGTCGAAACAAACAGACTGAGGAATGGAAATCTTCTACTAGAAAGATGATGGAGTTTGAGGTGAAGAGATTAGATGATCATCCAGAGGAAAGTGAAATCCAAGCTCAATTAGAGTCTGATCAAAATGCAGTGATAGAACAACCAGAACTTGAAATTTCTGAAACTGTTATCCCTAATCAAGAAACATCTGTAGGTACTAATTTAGATGACTACCAATTAGTAAGGGATTGGGAGAAAAGACAAGTGAAGCCCAATATGAAATACATACCTTGGAATCAATTGAACTGACTTCATTTTAGGAAGCGGTAACTTGTAAAAATTCTGAATATTGAAAAAAGGCTATGGGAGAGGAGATCCAGTCTCTAAACAAAAATGAGATTTGAAAGTTGTTTGAAAAACCAAAGAATCAAAAGGTGTCCATTGTAAATGGATCTACAAGTTAAAAGAAGGAGTAGGACTTAAAACCCCTTTAACATAGGGTTAATACCCTAAATAGTCACTAAACTTTGCTAAAAGTTCACAGGAGGTCACTGAACTTCAAAATTTTCCCAATTAGTCACTGAATTTCACAAAAAGTTCCTAGGGGGTCACTGAACTCCGAAACTACCCTAAATAGTCACTGAACTTTTCCAAAACTACCCTAATTAGTCACTCAATTTTGCAAAAAATTCCTAGGGATCACTAAATCATTGATTTATGGGGTCACAATTTGCAAAGTTCAGTGACCTCCAAGGAAGTTTTAACAAAGTTCAATGACTATTTAGGGTAGTTTTGAAGTTCAGTGACCTCCTAGGAATTTTTTGCAAAGTTCAATGACTAATTAGAGAAGTTTTGAAGTTCAGTGACCTCCTGGGAACTTTTGGCAAAGTTCGGTGACTATTTAGGGTATTAACTCTTTAACATATAAAGATAAGTTGGTTGCGAATGGATTTACTCAAAGAGATGGAATAGACTATAATGAGGTGTTCTCACCTGTCATTACATATAAAACTATCATGTTACTCTTAGCTTTAGTTGTCCAATATGATTGTGAGTTGGAACAACTAGATGTTAATATGGTTTTTCTTCATGGGGAGTTGGATGAATTGATTTACATGTCTCAACCTTGAAGGTTTGAGGCGAGGAGAAAATTAGAACTTGTGTATTTGTTTAGAAAGTCCTTGAATGGTCTTAAACAAAATCCTAGGCAATGGTATAAAAGATTTGATACTTATGTGATTAAAACTGATTTTAAGAAGAGTGAATATGATGCATGTCTGTATTTTAATAACTCTAAAGTGGGCTGTAAAGTTTATTTGTTGTTATATGTGGATGACATGTTGCTTGCTAGTTAGTAAAGCTCAAATCATAAATATGAAATCCTTTTAAAATCGAAATTTAACATGAAAGACTTAGGAGAGGTAAGAAAAATTATTGGCATAGTTATTAAACGGAATATGGCTGATAATAAGATGATTATTAAACTAGAGTCTTATTTTGATAAGTAATAACCAAATTTGGTATGAAATTTGTTTAGTCTGTCAATGTACCATTAGCTGTACACATGAATTTGTCATCTGCACAATTCCCTAAAACTGAAGAAGAATTGCATGAAATGAATAATGTTTCCTATGCT
Organism: Fraxinus americana; assembly: GCA_035079005.1. Lineage (NCBI taxonomy): Eukaryota > Viridiplantae > Streptophyta > Magnoliopsida > Lamiales > Oleaceae > Fraxinus > Fraxinus americana. Next base: position 31,926,371 of record CM068707.1, read on the forward strand.
AATGACATTGGGTCTATGATGTATTCTATGATTACCACGAGATCGGACCTTGCATATGCAGTTAGTTTCTTGAGTAGGTTTATGTCTAACCCAGATAAACCTTATTGGACTGTACTTACATGGTTGTTAAGATACCTAGCCGGAACTTTAAAAAGGGGGTTAGTGTTTAAAAAGGGAAATGATAAGTTAAAGCTAAAAGGCTATGCAGATTATGACTTTGCGGGGGATAAAAATCGAAGGAAATCTACCACTTCACACTTCTTCACTTTAGATGATAATTGTATCACTTGGAAATCACAGTTGCAATCTACAGTTACACTCTCCAGTACAGAAGCAGAATATGATACATTAACTGAAACTGTAAAAGAATGCATGTGGCTGAAAGGCCTTCTATGTGAATTAAACTTTTTGAATGATAATGCTATGATTTTTACTGATAGCTAAAGTTCATTGATGTTGTGTAAAAATCCTATTTATAATGAACATTCTAAACATATTTAGGTAAAGTATCACTTTATTATGGAGAAGTTAGCTTCCGGTGATTTTATTTTGCTTAAAATTGCAAATGATGATAACCCTACAGATGTTGGAACAAAAGTACTTGTGGTTGGTAAGTTCAACAGATTTTTATAAATATTGAGTATTGATAATGGTTAATTGTTGTGCAGGTACTAAGATGGAGTGAGCGATAATGATGAAATAAGACCACACTAATGGATAACACTTAAAACTGGGAATTTGGCTGTTGATTATATGTGATACAATGTGAAGATTTGTGTGGTGGATCACTTAAATCCACTTGGCACATGAATATTTGTCTTGAGTACTTTGAAAGGACTGTGCTAGTTGATGTGTATTATAGACCATAGATTAAATCCAATTACCTACTACTCATGTCTCTTTCATAATACAATATTTGAATTCAAATGGTTCTTTTGGCTTCATAATTACACGTCTCCATCACTTGTTTCACTTGGACTTGGCATAACAAAATAGAGAAAGCATAGAGAGAGGTAACCAAGTGGGAGAAGTTCATATCTCCGACGAAATTCTTGGCTTCCGGCTAATTTATTTCTCGGTATATCAATTGTCATTCCCGTGGACGATGGTGCATGATTCGGTGTGGCAAAAATCTAAGCTCAAAGTCATACGACACTACATTAGTGGTGTTGAAGAAGCTTTGGGTCTATTGGTTCGATTTTACATTTTGAGAGTTTATGTTTTCCGCATTGTAGTTGTAATAATCATTTGTTCACTACATTTTATGTAAAAAAAAATCAGCGCATCAACTAGAAAAGTCGAATACAACCCCTTCATAAACCGGATGAGGGACAGTTCAATCTTAATACTGATGATGCTTGTAAAGGAAATTCAGGTAGAGGGGCAGGTGATGGTTGTTGAGAATTATAAACCCGTCCCACCATGAGCAAACAATTTAAAGAAAGAATAAACAATCAAGAAAAGCAAAATTTATAAAGATTCGTCTGAATGTGAGACTACGTCATATTCCGCCGTTGCAATAATTATCTATGATAAAAAAAAAAAATGTTTACAAGAAAACAATCATATATCCTCTAACCTATTTTTCTCTCTATTTCATGATAATATATAAAGCCTAAGGAATACTCCCTATTTATACGATAAATTATAGCAAACTCGAATTTTACAAGGACTCCAGTTCTTCATAGAATTTTACAATAATATAAATTTATAAACAGTCCTTAGCTAAAAAAGGTATGGTCCGTGATCATCTCGGCACCATGGTTTTTGGCTTCTATATGAAGCTGAAACACTGGCTTTGCTTCCGGGATTAAAGATGTGACTACGAAGTGAAATTTGTAATGTTCCTCTGAAGGATTGATTCATTTCTTCTCATCAAATCACACCAGTCCATGAAGTGTTCAATACCAAGTACAACAAGCTTAATCATATTTTAGAAAAGGAAATAAAGCATCAAATTGGTTAGCGAATCAAGGTGTAAACATGGACCGTGATCATCTAGTAACCATAGTCTCGTGGTGTCCAAGGCATCTCAAGAGGTATATTACAGCTACATACGAATATCGTATTAAGACTAGAATTTTTATCTTAAAAGATCAATTTTGTTAACAACATCAGTAGTTCAAACTCTTATATTGTTTATTTATTTTTATATTTATTCGATATGTGATTCTATTTTTAACATGTCTCTACAAGATGATAACTCGCTTGAATTTAATGGCTCTGATACTATATTAAGATATGTTGTTTCATTTTAAAATCCAATCTTATAAGAGGAGTAATTCGAACCTTTAAACATTATTTATTTGTTTTATATATTTATTCAACGTAGGATTTTACCCTTGTCATAATGCCCCTTGTGTTAGATTTAATTGTATTGGTAGTAGTACTTTCATCCTTTACGATTTAAATTTTCTCTTCCTCTTAATATAACTCCGAAGGTAAGGTCTCCAATCCCCTCAAGCTTGTACCTATCACTTTATCAATAAATAAGGATCATGAAATCCCAACCCCCACGGAGCCTGGATGGAGAATTAACTGATTTGATAATTCACCTAAAAAATACCCCATAAACACTCAGGGTCCGTTTGATTGCAATGGTAGAAAATTGGTGGAAAGAAAATGAATTCCAAAAAACATAATTGTCTAGAACTTGTTTTTAGAGAATTGTTAATTAAGTGTGTTTGATTGATATAATTTTTCACCCGAAAATTTTTAAAATTTTGGATCTTTTTGTGTTCGTTTGACTTTGTTTTATATGAAAATTATCCATTAAAGTGATAATTTTTTTCACAATTGATTATAAAATTTGTTTCTATTGTCAAAAAGTAAAAAAAAAAAAAAAAATTTCCAAGAAAATCATTATTTCATCAAAGTTTAATGTTCGTTTGACTTTCTTTTACATGGAAATTGTCCATTAAGATGAAAATTTTTTTACAATCGATTATAAAATTTGTTGGAATTGCTAAAAAAAAAAGAAGCTGGGATTCCATTTTACCACCAAAATGGTAGGAAAAGCAATTCCTCCAAAATCAAGAAAAGGTGCACGTGGGGGATTGGGTGGGAAAATCAATTGCCAATAACTTTTTGTCCATCAAACATGCTTTTTGGGTGGAAATGAAATTTGAATTCCATTTTCCATGGAAAACTTATGATATCAAACAGGGCCTCAGTTTAACTTTCGTCGCGTGATGAAAAGAACATTTAATTTTAATTTCGTCAAATGAAATAATCCACGTTATACCAGTACTTTTCTAAGAGCTTGATCACCAACTTTAGTACAAATAGTATACGTAAATATTTTTCATGTTAAAGAATAACTAAAATGTACACTTTTGTTGCTATTCGAATTTTTATTTATTTATTTATCTTTTTTTTCACGAAAAAATAAGCCATCAATGGGAAATGAAAGGGTAGGATTAACTACATATGAAACTTTTTGATATGGAAATTAAATTTGAGATTTTTCTTTGCAATAAATAAAAGTATAAGGAATGAATATAAAGTCACAATTCACAAAGTCGTGATAAGGTGAAATTTCATTTTAATTTTTGAGACACTTCAAGTTATATTATACTTTTTTTTTTTGTAGTGAGATAATTCGTTCGTAAATTGTATGATAAACATTTCTTAAATATTATTTTATTTTTGGTCAACTAATATAAAAATTATAACGTTTTGAATTTCTAAGTTTGGCCCAAGCAGAATAACGAAAAGATATTCATGTAATACCTTTGAAATTTATAAGGCATGGCATGGTAATTAGCTTCATCTTGTTGTTTGTGAAATTTATAAACTAAAACATATATTTTTTTGTGGTGGAGATGGGGCGTAACGTACTTTGTAACTTTGTTAGACACATAACATATGTGGAATCTCTATATTACACATGTTTTATTTTTGTAATACGTGTTACAAAAATGTGTTACAAAAATTGTTAAAATAATTTAAATACAATATTTTAAACTAAAATAATATTTTTTGTAATATCCGTGGATTATCAGTGTCACAAACATATAAAAAAAATTGTATTACACGTTACTGTATTGCATGTGTTATATTTTTATAACATTTGTTCTAGAAAATTTAATATAAAAGTACTCAAAAGTGTAAATAGTATATTTGTATTGAAAATTATGTAGTTTATTTTTTAGTAGTTTTGAAATCACCCCTTTTGTTTTTTATTCTATTAGGTACGGATGGGTGCATTAGGATCAAGTAGGAGTGGCTTCGAAAGGTATTAGATGGGCCACGTACATAGGCCCGACATTAGGTTTGGGTTAATCTTGGGAGCATATCCTAGTAGATCCGAATACTTTTACCAGCCCAGCTTTTTGTAGATGTGAACATAGGGATATTGATGGAATTAGCACTAGGATGAGGTAATTTTAGAAACTCTAAATATGTTCACACTAGATTTTTTAATAGGCCAGGGTTTCGGCTACCTCGGTTCGGGTATTTCAATACTTGGTAACTCCCACTATACTTCGGATATTTTGTAAATGGAATCATTCAAGCTCTTGTAACTACTAGAATTAAACTCGAACGGTCAATTCCAGTTCAAGTTTGGTTCTACCAATAATATTTTTTTATATACATTTAATAAACATTTCTATGTAGACCTTTCCATATAATACCTAACCCGCTACTACACTATAATATTTGTGCAATAGAGAAAATTTAGGGTGTTTGTTTTTTATTTGAGAATTGATTCTCAAATCAATTCTCATTTTCAACCACACATTTTTCAATAAAATAATATTTTTCATCAATAATTTTTTCTTTTTTTTTCAACCACACATTTCCCATCATATCACTATTCAAAAATCAATTATTCCCCTAAAAATTCCTACCAAACAAGTTAAGAAATCTCCAAGAAGCCAAATAGTGGAGAATTTGGAGATTAAAAATCACGGAAAGATGAGAAAATTAAAACGTCAAAAATTAAATTTCAATTTTGAGAAGTAGTTGTTTTTCTTAATAAATCTGATTCGTTTCATAAGTGAACCATGTTAGAGCCTACAATTAAATTATGGATAATATTTAAATTCTTATACTCTTAAAACGAATTGACATAAAACATACTAATTAGATATATAATTATATATTATCAAAAAATTGCAGTCCATAGATTGAACTCGCCCTTTTTGAATAAAAAAAGGAAAAAATATATTTCAAAAAAGAACCATGAACTCAAGATAAGAAAAAAGATACATAACAGCCCAAGTTATAAATATATCAAGCTCAATTGCTATGCGTTATAAAAAAATTAAAAATTTATGTAAGTTTGTAAACAATACAAGAATGTAAAAAGCTCTAATTGAAAAGAATGAATACTTTAATTCATCAACTTACAACACAACTTACCCTAAACTTTTTGATTTATAAAAAGTCCAAATTGCAAAGATTAATATGTACTAACTTCTGAAATGCAACAATTCGATGTGAGATGATAGGCAAAAAGTAGGAGATAATTTTGATTTCTTAAGGTTAGATTCTAGAGTTTTAGCAAATTACTATTCAAATTAAGGTTTTTAAGCTTTGTATTTTTTTTATCTAACCTATAAATTTTAAATAAAAAATCGGTTTCATTCGAATACCCATGATTCTTTTTCAGAAAACAAGAATTGACTCGAACCCAGTTGGTTTTCGATTCCTGTTCTTAATTGATTTATTATTATTATTATTTTTTTTGAATTTCGGCTTCGATTCAATTTCAATTAAAATGCCCATGTCTATTTTTTAATAGCTAGATTATATTATAATTACATGAAATGTTCATAAACTATACACATTATTACATTTATGTCTTACACTTTCTTCATCACATTCTTATTTTCAAATTAACATAAGTCGTTCATGATTATTATTTTTTTCAAATTTTTCTTTCATAGAGAGTAAAAAGACTCATTTGCCCATTATATTTTTAAATAAACAAAAAAAATAATAATAATGCAAAAATATGATTAAATATTTGACCCTATTTTTAAAGCACCTTAATACTTTTGAACGATTAAAGAAGCACGATGGTGGTCAAGGCGCCACCAAGGAAACCGACACTGCCGAGATGCCACTTTGGTGGCTACTCGACGCCACCATTCTGTTTCTTTGCAGTTTCATGTGTGGCACCTTGTCGCCACAACCCTGGTCCTTTGAATGATATTTGAGTGTGCCGTTAGCATAGTGAAATCCCCCTTTCGCCATTTTTCTCCTCGATTTCTTCCAAGTCATTTGTTTTTCAAGTTTGCATCAATTCACAAAACCTAAAAAAAAAAAAAAATACTAATAAATACACTAAAAACGTTAAATACTCATAAGATCTAACCACTAATCAATTTAAAATAGTATAAAACTCGTGAGTAAAACGCGTTCACCATCTACATGCCACTTAAACTGGAGTTATAGCATAAATGGTGCAAATTAACATTATTCTTGTTTCTGATTATACTATTGTACTCTTATTTTTAGTTAAAATAAATCGTGGAAATCAAATGAGATGAAATGAGAAAAGAAAATGTAAGAGTGAGGACAAGGATGGACGAAATCAAGGTCATGGTGACCAAAAAATAGCGGTGGGATAGGGTGGAACTAGGATATATAACTTGTGGGGGCATTGGACCCTTTATGTAGTTAACGATGTAGCGATGTTTTGTAGAGGGAGTGGTATTTGAAGAAAATAATAAAATCACTTATTTTATTCAAAAACTTTCAAGAAAACTTATAAAACAAATCATTTTGAGTTAACCATACATAAAATATGCAAATGGAATTAAATGCTGGGGAATAAAAAAAAATTTTAAATGTTGGTGATAAATTTGATAGAGATGTTAAAAGTTGAGGACCAATTGCACAAATTTCTCAAAAAAAAAATATAACGTGGTAGATGGGATTTGAAACCAAATTTGCCCTACCGAAAATTTGATAGTTCTTCCGCTGGACTACAAGAATATTATTATACCATTTCGAAATTGCGTTTTATATTTACAATGATGTCAATTCATACTAAACCAAAATTTTATAATATTTTCTTCATACTAAACCAAAATTTTAAAATCTTAGTGGGAAAGTTCACCTATTCCCCCAACTTTAAATAATTAAATCCGTTAGAGGGTGAGGGTGGAGAAGACGACAATTTTTTTTCCTTTACTTCATTATTCGTTTCCAAAATTATTCTTTTTATCCAAGCCAAGAATTGATCTGTTAATTTCTATTTTTCTTTTATATTTATAATATTTTTCTAACTAATAATTTGAGCCTTGACTTTTTACATTTTATTTTTTCGGGTCGATGATTAGGATGAACTTTAAAATATTGATCTATTTTGCTCCATATGCATTGCGCTTGACAGGGAAGTTGTTAGTTTCTATCAACTGGACTAAAACTCATAATATTTTAACACCTCATTACATTATTTCTTGTTTGTTAATGAAAAGATGCCATTTCAAAGACGAAAATAGTAGTGTATTGTATTGTATCTTATCTTTTCATTTGCTGATAAAAGATAATGTATTGATATATTAAAAATCCAATTAAGCTAAGTGTACAGATGATAAAGTGACATGTATTTTGTTGGATTTTTTTTTTTACCAAATTAGATTGAATTTTCGAGAAAATATTTTTTTCATTCTTTCCAAGTGTTTTTATTGAAAAAATATTGTTTCAGTTATTTCGCATGATTTTTGATATTGTTTCCATTTTTGTGGTATTTTTAGGATTTGACATGCACCCCAATAAATATTAAACTATTTTCACAAATTTTGTATTACTGAAATATAGAATAATTGTGTATGCACAGTTATTGTATTTGTTTTCTTCGTATTAGTCAATTGAATAAAATACTATGTTCCTATATTAATTAATTCTTCATCTTTTATTTTATTATTTGTTTGCAATTATATACTTCATATCGTGTCATATATATTATCTCGATCCGTTTTATTTCCCAACATGTGGTATCAGAGCTATTGGTTGTGATTTGTTCGAGATTTTTGTTATTGATGGCAACCTGAAGTATGAAATTTCGCTCTTGGATCACAATACAAGATTCTAGTTGTGGTAAGTGAAGATGTGAGTTGTACTTGCGCGAATGGATTTGGATGATGCGTTGTTGGGATATGAGAAAATGCATACAACTTAGAGGACGTAAGATAAACAATGGAAAGATCGAAAGACACTTTCACATATCCATCTTCATATCTCAAATAATATTTCTCAGGACGTTTTGAAGAAGAAAATGACAATTGCGATGTGGTTGAAGTTGGAACGATTTTACATTACTAAAAGCTTAACAAACAAATTGTATCTAAAGTAGAGGTTGTATTCTCATCGCACAGAAGAAGGCGGACCTTTGGAAGATCATCTAACTATGTTCAAAGATATCATCGTTGATTTGTAGACTTTAGATGTGAAGTATGATGAAGAAGATTTGACATTAATACTTTTGTGTTCGCTGTCCACTTCATTTAGAGATACGCTCTTGTATAGTCGTGATACTCTCACCATTCAAGATGAGTATGATGCATTGTTTTCAAAAGAGAAGATGAAGCATCTGGTTAGATATGAGGCCAAGATGGAAAATGTCTTGTTGTTCATGGAGATTGAAGAATGGTTAAATAGATGTCAAATTTCAATAACTAGATTTGTTATTATTGCAAGAAAAATGACACATTAAGAGGAATTGCGACAAATTGTAGAACAAGGGTAATTTGACTGCAAATCAAAGGAAGCAGTTAAATACTTCAGACGAGACCAACATAGTCAAGAACTATTTGAGTGAGAGAGATATTTTAACGATTTCTAACATAGAATACAAACCTGACGATGAGTGGATTTTGGATATAATTTGTGCGTTTCATACGTGTTCCAATTAGGATTTGTTTAAAACATATGAAACAGTTATACAAGATGTCGTTGTCATGGGCAACAACGAACCTTGTCATGTAGTTAGTATTGGTAGAGTCAGATTGAAACTAGTGGATGGAACATGTAGAACACTTAATTACATTCGACATATTTCAAACTTGAAAAGTAATCTCATTTTTCGAATACTCTTAATTCAAAAGGATTCTTTGGAGGATGTGGAGTCTTAAGGTTTCGAAAGGATATTTTTGTTATATTGAAGGGGCGGAAGAGGTCCCAGTTATACATTTTGCAAGATTGGGCAGAATTTGTGAAGAAAAGTCAGCACAGATTTAGTACCGTGATGAAGATTTAGTTTGGTATTATACTTTTAGGATTTGGTTTGGGGTCCATATTGAAGAAAGCTACTTAGTCGAGTTTGGAGGATATGAGCAATTCTGCTTTGTCACCATTACATGCGGTTCCATCGTATTCAACTATTAGGGATAGACTCATTGAAGATAGTACGTGGATGCTAATTCGGTTGCACATGCTTTTAACGTTTTTTAAGGTGTCAAGACTAGTCAGGATTTTTTAGGAAAGTATTGAGAGTTGATTATGCTACAGAGTGTGCTTCGACACTTTTTGATAATTTCTAATTCTTTGTTAATTTTGGGAAACTCGGTATTTGGGTTCATGTATCCGTGTTGGATACTATGGAAGATGATGAGTATTTTTATGTTGGAGAAAATTTGGTTTCTTGTTGAAAAGTTCGAATTTTTCGTTGCAGTCAAATTTATTTACTTAGGTGGAGAAATTTTGGAATTTCGTTCGTTGTATCGGAATTTGTTTCAAGGTGGAGATTGTTGATTTTTTTTTTTTAATACCAAAATTAGGTTGGATTTTTGAAAAAATATATTTTCCTTATTTCCTTTTTTTTATTGAGAAATATTGTTTCCTTTATTCCACGTAATTTTTTGATCTTGTTTCCATCTTTGTGGTATTTTTAAGGTTTGGCATGCATCCCAGTAAATAATAGATTTTTTTTCACAAGTTTGTATGACTGAAATATAGAATAATTTTCTAGGCACAGTTATTGTATTTCTTTTCTTTATATTAGTCTATTTTATAAAATACTCTGTTTTTTTGTGAATTAATTTTTTGTCATTTATCTTATTATTTGTTTGTGATTATATATTTCATATCGTGTCATGTATATTACCTCGATCCGTTTTATTTCTTGACATATTTTGACCTTTGATTTGAACAATCTCAAATCAAGGATGATTGATTTGCAACAATTTACTTGATTGTAAGTGTGATGTTATTTAGATTTTGTTTGATCCCCATTTTATTAAAAAATAATTTTCTCAAAACTCATTTTGAACCATACATTTTTCAATAAAATTAAAATCGAAAGTTTTACCTTATTTTTCAATTACACATTTTCCAAAAATTACTATTCAAAAATATGTTTTTTTTCCCTTTTAAAAGGGGGCTCAAACAAGCTGTTAGTATGAGAAAGCCAAAGGGCCAGGACCACACGAGCCCTGGATGTGCTGCCCCTATTGGTGGGGGCCGTTTCGATTTATTAGTCAGAGATGTACTGTTAATAAGGAGATTTTATTTGAAGCAAGTCGGCATTGCCTGCAGCTTTAAACTACTATTAATATTTAGGGGGTGTTTGGTAGTGATTTGAGAATTGATTCTCAAATCAATTTTCATTTTCAATCACACATTTTTCAATAAAATAATATTTTCCATCACATCAATAATTTTTTCTTCTTTTTTAACCACAAATTTCCCATCATATCACTATTTAAAAATCAATTCTTCCTCCAAAAATCCCTACCAAACAAGCTATCAGTAACTTAATTAATTAGCTTTTCTCTGGTTAGGTAGGTTAGGACAGGCCTACTTATGATTTACAGGACGTTTTCGTTTTATGTGATAGCAAAAAGGGAAACAATTGTATAGTTGTCCTTGAAGGATCACCAATATTTATAGATAAGATTGAACATGATATCAATCTCATATTTCACGACATTGTAAACTCGAGATGTTATATTTTACAGGGTTGTGCCATCAAGTTCAAGGTTATATTGTGCTCTAAAAATGTGTTCGAGTTAAAATAAAAACTACTCCGGTATGTGAAAAATCAATTGTTAGAGTTCAAAAATTTGTTCGCTCTAGGGTAAAGTCCTCACAATGGATTATTTATGAAATCAATGCCAAATTTGAAACGAGATTTCTCCCAAATTAAGAAATAAAGTTAATAAGAAGCATCATATATTTCTTGAATGTCTGTCTTTTGTGTATCATGGGAAGTCAAAATTGGAGAAGTCACTGAGCTACTAACGAGTTTCTTATAGAATTATTCTTGTGGTACATCACAAGATACATAAGGGTGTCCATAATGGACACCCGGCGCCCCCTATTGGTGGGGGGGCTTGTGGGATGTCCATTATGGACACCCTGATGTAACTTGTGATGTACCACAAGAATTGTCCTTTCTTATATTTTAGTAGCTCAAGTGAAACATTAGTAGCATTAAAATTTTCTCATTCTACTACTATATACAGTGTGAATCAAATGTGTACCAGGAGTTCGAGAATTTAACCTAAATATTTTATTTTTCAAATCTATCGAGACATCCTCGCTGACTTTCTACAAATAAAATAGAATTTCTCAAACATATCAACTTCGAGCCACACAAAATGCTCTAAAATCGTTACTTATCTGAAAAAGCATAACATGATTATAAGTTTATAGTGGGTGTTTGATGCACATTATGGAGACGAAAATGCATTTTATGATGTGATGTGATAAAAAATATGAGTTAAAAAATAAGGAAAAGTTTTGAATTTGTGTGTAATATTATTTTATTGAAAAATGTATGGTCGAAAATGAGTTTTGAAAGAATAAATTTTTTTAAGAACGCATATCAAACAAATGCATAGTTTGTTGGACAGTAAAGAAATTAGGTTTTTCCATTTGTACAAAAAATGGGCGACAAAGGAGTTGACAGCCTCTCAAATGTGTGAAAGCCCCGCGTGAATAAAAAATTCCAACAAAAGTGGGTCATTCCCCTATTGTGAGTGTTCAATCTGGTTGCATGTCAACCATTTGTGATAAGTGTAGTAGGTTGAAAGAAATTAAATGCCAATGTAAATACTGTATTCCAAAAGGGCAAGTGTCTTTGATGTACTATAGAACACTGATATACGTAGTTAATTTCTCTTTTTATTCAAATTTATATTTGGTTTTGTTATTGCATTCTCAATTTTTTTTTTAAATACATTTTTTTCTCTTTTCTTTTCAACTACACATTGTTTAATAAAATATTATTACATGCAACAAAGGGCAAGTGTCTTTGATGTACTATAGAACACTGATATACGTAGTTAATTTCTCTTTTTATTCAAATTTATATTTGGTTTTGTTATTGCGTTCTCAATTTTTTTTTTAAATACATTTTTTTCTCTTTTCTTTTCAACTACACATTGTTTAATAAAATATTATTACATGCAACCCAAAATCTTTTCTTTCATTTATAATCACACATTTTTCATTAATATACTATTTCAAAATGCATTTTACATTAAAAATGAGGCTAAAAGTATTGGTAGCTATAAATGAAAAATTATGGGAAGTAATTTTTTACTATTTTACCTAGGATTTTGCTACTTATACATCAAAATTGTACATAAGGTGTTACATAATATAATGTGGAGGAAAAAGATTTGATAAAAAAGTTGACAATGTTTTAAACTGACAAATGATATAATGCCACGTGATATTATGTAACACATATGTAATCCTTAATGTACATGTTGCAAGATCCTTTCACCTATGTACGAAGGCTTGGTCCAAAGGGGTTTCCAGTAAAATTCATGCATGCCACAGAAGATAAAATTTGGTTTCCGTACTGCATAGAATTAAATCACTCTAAGCAGGAATATATTGGCTAGTCTAGATATTTGGTCACATGCTTCTCATCCTTAATGCCGTCTAATATTGTTCAATATAATATATTCTAAACAACTTGCTGCCACAAAGCATAAAATAAAGTAATGAATAAGATTTCACAACTAAGGTTCTGATATACCTCAAAATCCTCTATAGGCTTTTCAGCCAACTTACCAATATACCTTAAAATGTTTATTGTTGTTTCGCGTTACTAGAAAAATTTAATTCTCCCAATTTCTATTATGTGCTTGTTTGGTAGGGATTTTTGGGGGAATAATTGATTTTGAATAGTGATATGATGGAAAATGTGTGGTTGAAAAAGAAGAAAAAATTATTGATGTGATGAAAAATATTATTTTATTGAAAAATGTGTAGTTGAAAATGAGAATTGATTTGAGAATCAATTCTCAAAATCAGAAACAAACACCCCCTATATTTCTTTCTTTTAATTCAATGTAATTTTCGGCAGGAATACATATGAAATTAATTAATTGAAAATCGAAAGAGAAGGATCTACATGAGGACGAGATGAATTTGTGGAATAATTTTTTTTTTTTTTTTTGCTTTAAAAGGAAGCACATTTTGATGATTCAGGTGTCCGAATTTCGTCCGACTAATCTTGATGAATGAAGGCATTCCCTCCTGGTTCGTCACCCGAATAAATTTGGATGTGTTCACAGCTTTTACACACTTGGACCGGACATTCGGGAAACGATTCTCCTCCCAGTGAACTTTCCTTTTTTCTATTTAACATTTATTTTACCCCAAATTTGGTCACTAACTGATATAAACATTATGACCCATCAAAACCTATTCAAATTTTGCCAATTTACTATGAAATTATTATTATTTTTTAATAATATCATGTTACCTTTCTAAGAACAGTTTTCAAATCATTTAATGATATTATATAATAGTATAGAAAGTAAGCATTTAACATCTCTTTTCTCTAATATAGATATACTTAAAATATACTTAATTTTGATGTTATTCTATTAATATGTAATTTAACTATAGCTGATAAGAGCAGTAGCATAATAAATTTTATTTACTTAAAATAGATAGCAGAAGACAATCGAGAATTAATTTTATAAAAATATGAAGTAATGTATTGTAATAAAATAATGAATAAAGATGTTTCATGGGGTTGACCCCAAACGAGGAGAGGGGGAGAATTCGTACTAAGGGTGTGTTTGGTAGGGTGGAAATAAGGTGGAAAATGGAATTGATTTTCCATTTTCTAGCTTTATACTTGTTTGATTACTTTTATTTTCTTGGCAATTTGAATTTCTGAAAGAGGCCACACGCTCACAATTTCCATGAAAACCTTGAAATCATTTTCCCACCTTTTAAGTGGGAAATTGATTTCCAGGTTATTATTATTATTATTATTATTATTATTATTATTATTATTATTATTTTGTGTTTTCTGCAATGACACCAAATTTCATAACCAAGTGTAAAAAAAAAAAATTCACTTTCATGAACAATTTTGATGCAAACGAAGGCCAAACGAACACTAAATTTTGATAAAAAAAGATTTTTTAGGAAATTTTTTTTTTTTTACTTTTTTGGCAATGGAAACAAATTTCATAACCAAGTATGGAAAAAATTCTCACTTTAATGGACAATTTTGATACAAACGAACATAAAAATTAAAAATTTTCCAGGTGAAAAATTATACCAATCAAACGCACTTGAAATTATTTTCCCTACAAAACATTTTCTAGGCAAATCTTTTCCCTGTAAAACATTTTTTTTTCACTCATTTTTCACCCTTACAATCAAATGCACCCTAAATGTTTCATGGGTTCAACCCACCATCTAGGGGATTAATCGACACCTCATTTTTATACTTTGATTGTGTTCCACGGTGTAAAGATAAATTTAATGTTACATGCTTCTCCTCAAAAAAGAAATTTTATCCTCGAATTTTAAGTGTACTAAACACCTCTAATATTTTACTTTCATGACCTCTTCTTATACGGTTATACACATGTTTCTTTCTCGATAATTCCACTATTTAATAGCACATTGGCTAAGGGTACATCTATATGTCACATTTTTATTCATCCTGCATGTCAGTATTTTTGTAGGTTGCTCCTCAAAAGTTTAAATCGAATAGAGCATCCAACAAAGTTTTGATATAAGTGTGCGATGGGTCAAACATGTACTTACATAGCATAGTTATGTGAGACACATTGCAACGCATCATGGAATACTGCTATCCTTACATATTGGCAGAAAATCACCTAGATGATCTTTTAACTCTTAAGTGCGAAATATAGCTCTCTCTCTCTTTGATTTTCTCTATAAAATCACGTGAAATGACGAATATAATCTCATCTTTAAATAAAGCAAAAATAAAGAATTAATTACAATCGTAATTCAAAAATTTTCAAAAAAGTACAAACGAATCTCAAATAAATAATGTAAAAAAAATCATTTTCTCACCCTCCTACGGTCCTACCCCATTTTCCTCCCACCACCTCCCTTAATTTGCAATTTTAACTCAAGGATCTAATCTGCAATTATGTTATAGAGGACCGAACTTCACCTTCTCCAATGAGTTGAAGGATCTATGAGTCAAATCTCTGAAAAAAAAAAAAAAAAAAAAGTGGGTGGGGAAGGTATCAGATGAGTGTTGTCGCCTTGACTCAAGAGACAGCGACACCTTTGGGTACTGCTGCTGCGGGTGAGTTGCCGCTCCCCATGTGCATCGTTGCGCGCACACTAATCATCCCAGCGCCTTCAGGGGACTGTCGTGGTTGGTGGCGGCAAAGGGCTCGGTCCAATGTCTGAAGTGTAGCACTTTTTAGGAGAAGATAATAACCAATAGCTCTTTTTTCGCTATAAATTCAATCACTTATTTTTCATGGGAAAGAATGGGGGATCATCTTATAATCCAATCACATATCACCACATCATGTGTATGTAAAATCTATTATACACATGTAGCACATTCTACTAATTATCCACATGGTCACTATGAATTATAATATCATGTATGCATATCATGTGAGTATACTCATGCTCGAAATTATCATTAATAATTTATTGATAGCAGTGTTTGTTTTCTTTTACATTAAATAGGTAATTAAATAACATTAAATATCCAACAGATTTTTAAGTTTACATTAAATATCTTCATAATTATAAACAAGTTTCTAGGTAAGGAAATGCTTCCAATTTCATATCAAATTATAGCTTCCTTGACATTCTCTTATTTGTCAAAATTTGTGTCATTGATTGTTTAAAGTGTTGTTAAAATAATGTGTAAAAAATTGTCGCACTTTACAAGAATGTCAAATTCTTACATGATACATGCAATACTGATGAAATTTATAAGCTGGAACAGGTCTCTAGATGGGGTTTAATTCCCTTTTTTTTTTTTTTTTAATTTTATTTTTACTACCTGGACTCATCTCTAAGATGTGGACCATAGTTTTATTTCAACGTAAATTCGTTTTATCTTTCAAGGTTAAGAATCAATGCTCATAAACGTGTCTAATTAACATAAATAAAATATCAATTTTGTGTTTTAAGTAGGGTTAGACAAAACTCTCGAATTAAACCGGACCGAACTAAATTGAGCGATTTTTCATAAATTAAATACCCGAACGAGTATTTGAATCGAGAATAGAAGGGTTCGATTCTCGGTTTTAAACCGAAAAATCGAATAAGAATCGAATTTAAATAATTGTTTTAATTTTTTATATTGATTAATTATTTTTTTTTTATTTTTTCTAAACAAATTAGCAAATTAACTGATTTAGTAATTAATGTTCTAACTCCCAAGCCAAGTTTATGTCTAGCTAGCTCAATCCAACCCAATTTCTAAATTCAATTTTTTTATTTAACTTTTTGGTCCTATTATTAATTTCATTCTTAGCCCAAGATTTAGGTTTTTTTAAATTTTTATCATTCTCATTCCAATTTCACACTTTCATTCGATAACCACTGAGTCAATGACCCCAAATCATTTCATAAACTGAAAACTTACATCTACATGTCCAAATCGAAATTGCTCACTGCCGAGTCCGACTTCTCCTCTCCAATGCACATTGAAGCCACGACCTCCAATCACGACCATCGATCATTGACCATTAAAAATCTGTTAAAAAATTTAATTATTGTAAGGAACCGAATTGAACCAAACTCGAACGGTTTCAAAATTATATTTGAACCCGACGATTCCATTTATTACATAACCAAAAATTTTAGTTCGGTTCGGTTCGATTTGATTCTCTTAAAAATCGAATCGAATCGGACCATATCCAGCCCTAGTTTTAAGTAACATAAGTTTGGGATGAAATCTTACGTGTTTGATGAAAAATGCTGACTTAATAATACCATTAAGCTTTAAATCAAGTACAAAAAACAGTGCAAAAACCTGATTAAAGACATGTTTAATTTTATATATCATACCCTATTTTTGAAGAGAACTTTATAAAAGCTTGTCTTATTTTACCTTTAACTTCAATTTTATTTTTTATACTAATCAGCAAATTATTTTGTGCTAAAATGCAAAATATCCATTTTCAAATCTTTGTCAATAAGATTTAAGACCTGATTGGTGTAGAGTTTTTAAAAATAAATTTTGCAAAAAATAATATTATTTTATTAGGAAAATGTATGATTGAAAATGAATTTTTTAAATTATAAATTCTAAATAATTTGTACCAAACATGGACATATGTCTAATGTTTACTTCTTGATATCAACATATTCCTACGATTAATTTCTTATTTATTCGTTAATTGTATGCTATATTTTAATTTATTTATGGCAATTATATTTTAATTCTAGTGTAGTTCAATCAATAACTACTACACATAATATGATTTCAATAGGTAAATACACTTTGATTTGATTTCAATCAAATAACATTACTTTATTTTGATTTCAATTAAGGCAACTTTGTCAAATTTCACTAACGAAAACCGATGGGTTGACAACTAATAAATAATGAATAACATACTTAACCATTAGTTGCTAACGTAAAATATGTACAATTTCTTTAAAATAAATGACATGCATAATTTATTAAATGCTAAGTTAACGTCATTATGGTTCATGGATCCAATGACGTAATTTGGAGTTATTCAATTGAAATAAAATTAAAGTCTCACTGCCCGATTAAACAAAATTAAAGTATAATTACTTGAGTAAAAGCATGCACTTTAACTTTATTAACGGAATAGTATAATTGCATATCAATATTACTTCTTGATTCAATCCCCTTATATTGGTAAATATAGTGGTAACTAGTTCACTATGCCCCTATTTGTGTTTCATTTTAATTTTAATACATTTTTTTCTCTCTCTTCTTTTCAACCACACGTTTTTTAATAAAATAATATTACATATAAAGTATAAATCGAAATATTTTCCTTCTTTTTTGACCACACGTTCTTCGAGAAATCGTTAATATTTCAAAATACATTTTTTTTCCTAATCCCATTAAAATGGAGTCCGAACAAGAACAACATGTGTTATGTACCTAAATCCTTTGTACAAAAAGAACAAGAATATGGTACTTGTCAAAATTCACCATGGCAATATTATCACATATTTTTGTTTACTTCTTTCTTAATTTTGTTTAGTGTAAAATACTGGATTTGGATTATTTTGAAACCTCGAAATTTTATCATTTAATACCATATCAAGACCACCTAGATTGGGGTTGCAACTACAGTGGAACTAAATAGCATTACTCATCTTTATATTTAGACAATTTCAAGATCAAGTGAGAAAATTTGGTTATAACTAGATAAATAGAATAAGGGTATATTAGTAAATAAACAAAATAAAATATTCTTCATAAAAAAAAAACTATATAATTGTGACAAGATAATAAAGAAAGTCAGCTTATATAAGTAAGACAATTTGAGTATTTTTTATCTGAACTATCCTCAATGTAGGATAGTTCCTTGGTGAAGGTTTTCTTCCCCCTTTCCTCTCCTACCTCTCTCTCTATTCTAACCCCAACCCTAATACCTCGCGAGCCCGACGGGGGGTGGGAGTTTCGGCTCCCACCTCTCCCTTTTTCCCTCCCCTTCTAGTTTTCCTTTTGTTTTTTTTTTCAGTTGCCTGTGGTCCGCTGTGTTGTGGCAGGCATGTTTTGGGCGGTGTGGTGGTTTGGATCGGTAGCTTTGGGTGGTTGTTTTTCGCGGTGATTTGGTCGGTGAGAGGGGTGTGTGAGTTTCGGCTTGCGGTCTCTTGAGGTCAGAGATGGCGAAGACTTCTGCTGTTGGGCTTGGTCGGCGGGCCCTTTTGGCTGGGTTCCAGCGGTGGCCGTGGGTTGGAGTATGGGGGTGTGATGTGTGTGTGTTGTTTTCGTTGGTGGGGATTTGGTGGTGTTTGTTTGTTCGTAGATCTGTTTGTTGTTTGTTTGGTTTTAGTTAGTTGGGTGTTATTGATTTGTGGTGTTGTTTGTTGTGGGGCGGTGTTTGCTGTTTGTTTGTTTGGATGGTGTTGGGTTTTGGTTTGGTTGTTGGTGGTGTTGGTGTGTTTTGTGCTGGCTGTTGAATCTGGGTTCACTATTAAGACTCTTTCCATTAGAGTGCTCTCCCACTCTCCAGTGGGGTTTGAAGTATTAGACAATGCTCGTTACTTTGTTGCGGGGGTGCTTAAGTGCTGATTGCGTTAGTTGGCTTATAGTTGGGATTCCAGTTTGTTTAGTCACATTTGTTACTTCGCTGCGGGCCTCTTCCACTTTCGGCCTTTGTTATTGGGCTTTGGTGTCGTTTGGTTGTGTTATTGTTGTTAATTGTTTCGTTAGTTTTGTTGTTGTTTAGTTTGTCTTTGTAGTCACTTTTGTTGTAGCTTTGGTAACACTTAAACTCTCTTAGGAGAGCATTGTGTTTGGGGTTTTCCCCATTGTATCAGCTGTTTGCTACTTTAATGGATTTACAATTCAAAAAAAAAAAAGAGGTAAATTTATTTATGAAAATCTTATTTTAATTCTATTATCAATCGAGTAATCGTATTTCAATCAATAACTACACATCAATATGATTTCAATAGTTAACTATATTTTGATATGATTTCAATCAAATAACATTATTTTATTTTGATTTCAATTAAGGTAACTTTGTCAAATTTTATAACAAAAATCAATAGCTTGACAGCTAATAATAATGAATATCACACCTAACCATTACTTGCTAACATAAAATACGTACAATTTAATTAAAATGAATGACATGCATCATTTATTGATTGCTACGTCATTAAATTTCATGTACCCAAGTGACGAAATTAGGAGTTATTCAATTGAAATGAATTAAAGTGTCACTACCTGATTGAAAATAAATAAATATAATTACTCAATTAACACTGAGTAAAACTATGCACTGTAACTTAATTAACCGAATAATCTAATTGCAAATCAAAATTACTTCTTGATTCAATCAAATTATATATTTGGCAAATTATATTGGTAAGTTTAGTACGTAGTAATTTGTCAACTACTATGCTATGAGGTAAAAATATTGTCCTAAAATCCTTTGTACAAAGAGAAGAAGAATATGGTAATTATCAAAATTCATCATGGCAATATTATCACGTATTTTTTCCTTGTTTCTTAATTTTGTCTAGTGTAAAATACTGGATTTGGATCATCGTGAAATCTCAAAATTAAAAAAATTACCACCTCCAACATCTTACTGCAAGAGTGATAGGGATTTTTGAAAAATGATTTCATAAATTTGCCCACGTGCATATGGTTTAGGAGGAAACATTGTGTAGTACTAGATAGCGAGAACTCCTACCTGAAAATTAAATCACCAGTCTTTATATATCACCTAGGTTTCCCACTTATCACTCATCCTTCTCCTTTCTCTCTAGGGTTTTTCTTTGTGCTATATATCAATTATTTTTTCCTTGTTTTACAATTGGAGATTTCTTTGAAATGGGTAGGTCCCCTTGCTGCGAGAAAGTAGGCTTGAAAAAAGGGACATGGACAGCAGAGGAAGACCAAAAGCTTCTGGCTTACGTTGAAGAACATGGATACGGAAATTGGAAAACCCTCCCA
Source organism: Fraxinus americana (assembly GCA_035079005.1). Classification (NCBI taxonomy): domain Eukaryota; kingdom Viridiplantae; phylum Streptophyta; class Magnoliopsida; order Lamiales; family Oleaceae; genus Fraxinus; species Fraxinus americana. The sequence goes on from CM068707.1 coordinate 31,947,216, forward strand.
GCACAAGCTGGTAATTTTATGAATTTCATGCATGCAATGCTCTTTATCGAAAATATATATAGGATTGAGCTGCAAATATGTAAATAACAATCTTATAAATGGCATGAAATTTTTTGACTTCAGAAATTTTTTTGGTCACTTGGCATATATAGGGCTTCAGAGATGTGGTAAAAGTTGCAGATTTAGGTGGGCAAACTATTTGAGGCCTGATATTAAGAGAGGAAAGTTCAGCTTACAGGAAGAGCAAACAATCATTCAACTACATGCTCTTCTTGGAAACAGGTATTTATTATCAACTGTGCTACAAAAAGGTGAATGTCAGATTTTTTTACGGATAAACACTTATCAAAAATTTGAAGGAAGTTCAAGGAAAAAAAAAAAGAAAAACCCGCCAATCAAAATCTGCCATTACAGCACCTGGAAAATGGCCACTGAGCCTGTTTCACCAATTTAATCCATTTATTATAATCTGATAATTATTGTTCATGATCCAAATTTGTCTGAAACCAAAATAATTCCCTTAACTTGAATTTACCATTCTTGGTCTCTCCAAAACCCCACACACAAAAAAAAGGGCAAAAAAAAAAAAAAAAAGTACCATTTCAAGACAGTGTCTGTACTAGGCAATATCGTTTTCTTTCTGCAACAAAATTGAGTGTTGACGGTCATAACGTACTAAATCTCCTGGGAGTATATGTCCTTCTTCACGTACCATAATAAATTTCTTCACCAAAAGTTTTAGAAATTTGCTACTTGTACACACTTGGTACACAATCCTCACACATGTGTGTGGGGTCCACATTGTAAGATCCACACACATGTGAGAGGGTTGTGTACCAAGTGTGTACAAGTAGCATTACTCAAAGTTTTATAGTGTAACTAACCTTTGTCAGTGTAATGCTACATGGAAGCCCTTCATCTAAAAACTTGAACTTCACATCATAGGCTTTTAACCCATTATGAGTATGTTTACTATTATTGTACAATATACATTACTGAATAAACATCCATTTATCTAAGTTTTCATGGGTACTTAACTGTTTACGATTTGATTATTACGTACTGTGCAAGATGGTCGGTCATAGCAACTCACTTGCCAAAGAGAACCGATAATGAGATAAAGAATTACTGGAACACACATATCAAAAAGAGATTAAACAAAATGGGAATTGATCCAGTGACTCACAAACTGAAGATCCATGCCCTCAGCACCAATCAATCCAAATACACGGCCAATCTCTACCACATGGCTCAATGGGAGAGCGTTCGGCTTGAAGCAGAAGCCAGGTATTGAGTCCCGAGATTCTTTTAAATTGTCAACGTTGTTAAGAAGTGGAACTCGGACCATTATATGTATTGCTTCCCTATTTAACTGGTTTGATTTTACTTAATACCAGATTCATCCATCAGTCAAAACTTGTTTCCAACCCTTACCACTCTCAGGTGCCGCTCCTCCACAAAGCCACTGTTCCACCACCACTAGCACCGCCACTGCCGCCAAGGCCACCATGTTTAGATATACTTAAAGTTTGGACAGGTGAATGGGCAAAGCCCGCAAAAGATATGTCTACAATTTTTAATGAATTTTCCCCCACATTGAACTTCTCATCAAAGAACAAGTTCAGCACCATTTCTACCACAGTTGGACATAGTGATAGTTCATCCATCATGCCGATCAGCGACGTCGGAAATTATTTTCATATGATCAACGGAAGAATAATGGATCCTATTAATGATTCCATTTATATTACAAATTCTTTAAATGTTCCAAGTTTTATGAAGAGCTTTACAGATCTTCTGCCTAACATGGATGGTGTCACTGACAACGATGTTGGAAGCTATGATGGTTCCAAGAGAACAAGAATTATTGGTGGAACAATGAACTAAATTCGATGACATTGCCAATGGGTTCGCGTGTGTTCTAACAGACAAATTTTATGATGTAATGGTGCAACACGAGACTGATATAAGAATATGTACTCAACCATGTATGCTTATAACAACTATGTAATTTACTTCGATAAATTTCAGGATTCCCTTCAAGCAATGAGTTTGAAACTAACCAACAGCTGCAGCAATACTACACACCGTGTATGATTTGTTGTCCCAATCCACCGACAGAGTAAGTTATTTTCTATTGCTCCTTTAGCTGTAGGTCACGCTGAGACTCTTCAAAATTTGTACTATGTTTATTTCATAAATAATGATATCTAGCCCCACGAGTTCTACAACACCCGTCTAAGTGCACAAGTTTAATTAAAGGTAGCATTATGTGATCTAGTTAATGTGGGAGATATTACACCGATAATGTGCATATTATATTCATCAAGAGCATGTCATTAATATGTTTGAAATCGAAACATCATTCGACTTACCGAAATCTGATTTGAGAAGACAAAATAGTGATTACCAACTTCCAATATATGAATATGGATTCTTCACTTTCCAATCTTGAACGCGTGTCATTCTTTAATTCAAACCTTGCATGAAATCAAAAGAATATTAGTTACTTACCGAAATCAAAACACTAAATTGGAATGAAATCGAAAAAGGAAGATGAGATGCAAGTGATGCGATCGGTCGAGGCAAGTGTTTGACACTTTGTCCTTAAGATGAATTTGCCCCGCATCGGTGCTAACGGTTTCTTGGCAATCATCTCCCAAGATACAACGACCACGTCTAGCCATAGGAGCACTCCAAATGACTTAGACCCACGAACTCGAACGGAATTCCCTCTCTACCATAACCATGATTTTGATGCAAGAAAAATCACTTCTACAAAGTGTTTTATGCAAAACTAAAGTAACCATGGAATGAAACTATCAAATAAATTATTTGTTGTGTAGTTGTAGTGTATCCAAACACATAGGGAATCCATATATATAGTAGTTGGAACATCCATACCAAGAGACACATCTCTTGAATAATCATAATTATTGGAAGTTACTCATACCAAAAGTCATGCTCTCCAAGAGTCATGATCCATATGAAAAGACACATCTTTTCATCTACATTCTCTAGAATATTCCACAATATTCTACACAATTCCAATAATTTCAAGTATTAAGTGGTTTAAGTTTGGCTTAATTTCTCATTCACCAAACAAGGAATTTCCATTTAAATCATTTCAATTGGTCACAACCAACTTCCAATACAAAATTCCAACAATCCCCCACATGAATGAAAATTAATGCAAATGACTATGCAGACACTAGTAGAGAGAGGGCGGAAAAAACACTGCATCAGAGAAGGTAGTTTCTGGCCTTGAACCTCCCTTAGTGAAATACTATCGGACTTACTGGCTAATTGGTGAACGTGATGTCTTGAACCATTCAGCCGTTGGTGTAAGCCGAAACAACAGTACTCACACAATGTCTTCCCTAAACCGTTCATGGTTCTCACGGTTGTGTCCATTTTGGCCATGGATCACTCTTGGTTTAATAAGTGTTTAGAGAATTTTAGCCTCGAACAATTCTCATTGAAGCGGCCCCACTTCACACTTACATAGGTGATCTCCTATTAAGAGTATTCTGCCATACTCCACTTGACTGAATCAAGCTATAGGAATCATTAAAAGAGTATCTTAACCTTCAACTATTCAGCAGAAAGCACTTTAATTATCATAGGAATGAGTAGGAATAATTTCCTAAGTGCTTCATGGAATCTTCATAACTTAGTTGTCCCTTTGAACCAAGATCTTGGGATCTCCAGTCAACAAGGTAGGGTTACCATTACAAAGACTCTTACGTCGTAGGCTTTAATCTCATTCCTCTCGATATGCAGTATTCTTGATCTCTCGGTAAATCTCTAAAGGTACCACGAGTTTACACCATTGAGATCAACTGCTTAACGGTATTATGTCTACGTCTAGACTTACCATTACATGTGACTTAGTATCTCATCAAATATAGCAACCAACGATCGATTGATTTAATAGATACAACATGTCACCACCAAGAAATCATCTCATGAAGCTACATGCTTCTAACTAGTTTTATCTAAGGCTTTATAAATTTCAAACAACAATGTTAGAGGATTTCTATCACACACTACACTAGTCAATCACTTTTATTAGTGGATTTCAAAAACATGGGTATTCAATATCATTATTGAAATACTACAATGCATTTCAACTTTTTTGAATATTTTTCAAATATTCTAATTGATCTTGCATATCCAAACAAACGCTGTAATTGGATTTTATCCCATTTCATTCACTTAAACTTAGTGTATATCATCCTTATAATTAATATAAGGATTTTCTACCTTTTCCACATTCATAGACATATTTCTATGATTATAATGTATAGAAAATTGTAACTTTTAAACATAAGTTACCCCCACTAGTCCTCAATTAGGAATGCATGTGCAACTAGTAATGTTGCATCCATAAATCTTGAACTTTTCATATAAGTTCGTAAGCATTGATGTTAACCCCCACATTTTTGGGTTACACTTGAACTTAGAGTTCATCAACTCTTTCGTAGTTCAACTCATTATCGAATAGATAATGTCCATATCGAATGCTTCGTGAAAGTTTAAGTACTTTCAAAATAGTGGTCGCCAATCCACAATTTATTTCAATTGCGTACTTCAATCCAATTATTTTCAATTTGATCATGCAAATCAAATTAAGGTCATGACATAGACCAACACTGCTCTCAAAACATATACCAATTTAATTGGTTCCACGATTGAAATCAAATTTCAACAATGAAGAATACTGAGCATGTTGATTCACAAGAATTGCAACTTCTCCAACATATCACATTTGTGACATTTCACAAGATAGTATTATTTCATGTTAAATAATACTTATTCACCATGTTCAAATTTAATGAACGAATCATCCATCGGTTCGATAGTTGTGTTCTCAAAAGACACAACCCAACGAGAAGACACGCCTCTTCGAATCAATCTCTATGAAGAGATACTTCTTTCGGAAAATAATCATTTTCAAGAGTCTTGATTTCTCATATTATATGATCCTAGATTATTCCATAAATTTTTCCACCACGTGATTAGGCGGCTTAATACCCATTGTGACAAGAGCATATATTGTCACGCTAGAATGCAACCATGATTTGCATAAACCATCTCAATTAATTTTATCAAATTAATTGAGGCTATTAATATATTTTTCATATTCCACGAACACCAATACAAAATTTCGGATTTAAAAAGTGTATTCACGACCAATGTTTACACATTTCAATTATTTCCAACAAAAGCGAAAGGACATGAGCATAATCTGATTATTAAATATATTCCATTTTACATTCAATAGCCACCATTTTAGATAAGGCCACCATGCTATAGATTGGAATCATATGTGAACATTTATAATTATCACAATACAGACTTCATGCCTCATAATTGATCACACAGTTTCAGAAATTGATGATCTGTCTTTTATATAAAAGATACCTCTTACCAACAAGCATACATGTCAACATATAATCAATGCACAATTCCAGAGCAATAATTTAATGTTCTGTTCTAATTCCATAGGGAACGTGAGAATACATACGTATGAAAACGGAATTACATATCATCCACCATCTGCCATTCACAGAATGCATAAATTAAATAGACAACTTTCCATAAATGATTTCTCTCCATGTCCGGATATCATTACAAGCAACGGTTGTCGGAACCGTAAATCAAGCATTTATAATTATGCATTATATAGTTGCAAATTCTATTTCAACGTGAACACAATTAAATACCAAGACATTAATGATTTTTCACCAATTCAAAAGTGATACTGTTAAAGGCAGGCAATGAACCAAGTATCATCCAATTGCACAAATTCCAATGCACATAAACGAATATATGCACAATAAACATGAGAAAATTCATCTTAAGATTGTGGGAGATATTACACCGATAATGTGCATATTATATTCATCAAGAGCATGCCGTTAATATGCATGAAATCGAAACATCATTCGACTTACCGAAATCTGATTTGAGAAGATAAAATAGTGATTACCGACTTCCAATATATGAATATGGATTCATCACTTTCCAATCTTGAACGCGTGTCATTCTTTAATTCAAACCTTGCATGAAATCAAAAGAATATTAGTTACTTACCGAAATCAAAACACTAAATTGGAATGAAATCGAAAAAGGAAGATGAGATGCAAGTGATGCGATCGGTCGAGGCAAGTGTTTGACACTTTGTCCTTAAGATGAATTTGCCCCACATCGGTGCTAACGGTTTCTTGGCAATCATCTCCCAAGATACAACGACCACGTTTAGCCATAGGAGCACTCCAAATGACTTAGACCCACGAACTCGAACGGAATTCCCTCTCTACCATAACCATGATTTTGATGCAAGAAAAATCACTTCTACAAAGTGTTTTATGCAAAACTAAAGTAACCATGGAATGAAACTATCAAATAAATTATTTGTTGTGTAGTTGTAGTGTATCCAAACACATAGGGAATCCATATATATAGTAGTTGGAACATCCATACCAAGAGACACATCTCTTGAATAATCATAATTATTGGAAGTTACTCATACCAAAAGTCATGCTCTCCAAGAGTCATGATCCATATGAAAAGACACATCTTTTCATCTACATTCTCTAGAATATTCCACAATATTCTACACAATTCCAATAATTTCAAGTATTAAGTGGTTTAAGTTTGGCTTAATTTCTCATTCACCAAACAAGGAATTTCCATTTAAATCATTTCAATTGGTCACAACCAATTTCCAATACAAAATTCCAACAGTTAATTATGTCACTTAGACTAGTTTTGTAACACCAATAGTGGTAAATATCATTACTCTTATTTTGTCGTTAATAAAACATAACACATAGAAGGGGAACGTTGTTGGAAATTCTTTTCGGTTGGTGAAAAATGTCACTGTTCATAATTCTACGAAAAATGTCTAAAATGGCATGCGAAAAGCATGAGTTGTTTTTTTTTTTTTTTTTGTATAAATGCACTCAATACTGTGAAGCCGAGATGAAATGGAAGTACTGACATTATCATGCGGTCGAGATTTCAAGTAATATGTTGGTAGGTGCACATAGATTAAGGAACGTAAGCAACTTAGCTTATTTGAGAAGTCATTTGTTGGAATTTGGTTTAGAGAATGAAAAATTTAGTTAAATATAAATATGAAAAGTGACTTTCGTGTCAATTTCGATCAAATATTCGAACTTAGTTTGGGGCATGACACTTCACTCACAACCCCCCATTTTCTATAAATGGGACATTTTGGACGTCTATTATACATCCCATATCCATTTGCATTGAGCATTACATTAAAAACTCTTGTAAATTATTCTCCAATAGTCATTCCAACCATTTTCCTATAGCGGGAAATTTTCGTTCAAAGTTCGTCATTACTTGTGGTTTGAAGTGCTTCTACCACAAGTTATATCCGTTATATCTTGAGAGACAAATGCCATAGACCATTAGTACCGTTGCGGGGCAATATTATCTTAAGGAAAAAGTGTTTTCACTTGCCTCGGATTTCGTTTTTCACTTCATTTTCTTTTTCTTATGTACTTTCTTTCCATTTTCTAGAGTTTAATTACGTTCCTACGAATTAAACTTAATTTTTTTTTTGTCTAAACAACCATTTAAATATACTATCAACAAACATTTTTAAGACAATATTCATTTGTTTGTGGTTGTCGTTAGACATCATTTTTCATCTTTGAAATAAGCATTTGTGTGTTGTTTCCTTCTTTCATTATTTTGTACGTTGAACTTTTGTTTATAACATCATTGAATACTATTGAGACTACAAGTCAAATAACAAATAGTAAGAACCATGTGGTTCCGCTTTTGGTCATACTTATATCAAATTCTCACATTCCACATGGGGAAAAATGGGAAAAATTTGCATGTGTGAATTTTAAAAGATGTCAACAAAAGATATTTTATCTTATTACTTTGAATTTGGCAAAGTTCCTAAAAGAAAACACTCGTGCTGTACAAGAATGAAAAAATTATCGTAAGTCGATTATTGCATTAGATGCATGGAAAAATCGAACATCACTCTAATGAGTGTTGAAAGACTAAGAAGAATGCACAAGCAAATGTGGTTGAAAGAGACACCATTTCTGAAGGGATTCGGGAGATGAATTTTCAACGGTTGTTTCTAAATGTAACAATGTTGAAAATTTAAGGGAATTGTGGGTTGATACTGGTATTACCCATCACATTTGTGCAGATAAGACTATGTTCTATAACTACAAAGAATTAAATGGAGAATGACTCTCCATGAAAAATCTTGCAAGTTCCAAAATTGAAGGACAAGAGAAAGTTACTTTGACAATGATATCCGGTAAAGAGCTCATCATCAACAATATCCTATATGTACCGGACATTAGTAAGAATCTTGTACCTGTGTCTCTACTTAGTAAAAATGACTTTAAACTTGTATTTGTATATGATAAATTTGTACTCACTAAGAATGAGATGTATGTTGGTAAATTCAAGTTGCAGATGCACTTGCTACCAATGGTTAGCATCATCGTAGATACAAGGAATATGAACCAGCCGACCTACCATGACATATCAAAGCGCTTGTTTAGATCGACAGATATGGTTTGTCTAGAATTAGAGTTTAAGTATTTGTATTTTGCTTTTACTTTTATTTTTGCTTATACTTGTGCTTTTTGTAAGGGAGTAGTACTCCTTGTTTGCTGCTTTCCTATTATTTTTTACTTTCTCTATAAGTGAAGTAGTACTTCCTCATTTATTGATTTTATTGATATCATTTGTAACTACTGTATTCCTCCGCTACAAGTGAGGATATATAAATAAATACTCGGAGGTACCGCCCTCCTTCCACTAAAAAAAAAATGTATATTGGTAAATGATATCTATGTGATGGAATGTTCAAAATGAATATTTTTACAATTGTACTGAAACAAAGCATTATGAATAAAAATTTGAATTCTACGTATATGCTTAAGTTGTGTTGTTTATCGTATAGTCGATTAGGACACATCAATTACAATTCTATGCGCAAACTTTATACTTTCATTGATGATTGTACAAAGTATTATGTCTTTCTACAACAAAGTGAAGACGAAGCCTTAGATGTCTTTAAAAATTATAAAATGGAAGTTGAAAATCAACTTGGTAAATGAATAAAAAGTATTCGTAGTGATAGAGGTGGTGAATACGGGGCACCGTTTGAAAAATATTTATTGGGTATGCCAATAATATTAGTGCATATCGTTTCCTTGTACATAAATCTGAAATTCAAAATGTACATGAAGAAACAATAATTGAATGAACAATATTTTTCCATATAAACACAAAGAAAATACAAGTTTAAATAAAAGAACTTATTACTACAAATGACATTTCAAATGAGGAAGAATCAATGCGTAATAAAAATGCTAGAATATCTACTTCGTTTGGCCCATATTTTCTAACCTATATGGTATAAAATGATCTAAAGACTTTCGATAAAGTAATATTTACACCGGAAGCACTGCATTAAAAAGAAACTATCAATAGTGAGATAGATTTTATAATGCAAAATCATACTAGGGAGTTAGTTGATTTACCTCCTGGAAACAAGCTTTTAGAGTGTAAATGGATTTTCAAATGGTAACTTAAATCAGATGGGTACATTGACAAATAGAAGGCTAGATTGGTTACGAATGGATACAGACTAAAAGAATGATTTGACTTCTTTGATATCTACTTGCCCATAACTAGAATTACCTCGATAAGGTTGTTAATTGTCATTGTGACATTACAAAATATTGAGATTCATCAAATGGATGTAAAAAAATATTCATAAATGGTGTGTAGAAGATGAGATATACATAGAACAACTCAAATGGTTCGTCTATCCTAATTACAAAACAAAAGGTTTGTAAAGTAGTTAAGTCCGTGTATGGATTGAAGCAATCTCCTAAACAATGGTATCAAAAGTTTGACAAAAAAATGTTGTCTAATAGGTTTAAGATAAACGAGTGTAACAAGTATGTGTATATAAAACATATACCTAAAGCATACGTGAATGTATGTCTATATGTAGATTACATATTGATAATGACCAATAGTCACGAAATAATGCTAAATATCAAGAGAATGTTAACAAAACATTTTGATACAAAAGACTTGGGTATAGCTGATGTAATATTAGGTATTAAGGTCTCTAGAATATCAGAAGAAATTATACTTTTCAATCTCACTATATTGAGAGTATACTTAAAATGTATAATATACTTGGGGAAAGTCCTACGAAAATCCTTATTGGCACAAGTTTACATTTAGTCAAAAATACGAGTGAATGTGTGTGACAACTAAAGTATTCACAGGTTATAGGCAGTCTAATATATATTACAAACTCCACTCGACCAGATATAGCATTTGCTGTTAATAAACTTAGTAGATTCATAAGTAATCTAAGCCATAATCATTTGAAGGCTTTAATAAGGATTCTTAGGTATTTAAAGAATACTTTAACCTATAGATTACACTTCACAAAATATCATGTGATATTAGAAGGATATTGTGATGCGAATTGGATATCCGATATAAAAGATTCTAAATCTACTAGTGGTTATGTATTTATCATTGGTGGAGTTGCTATATCATGGAAGTCGATGAAGCTCGATCAACAATGAAATCAGAGTTTATTGTTTTGGACAAAGTTGGAAAAGAAGCAGAATGACTTCGTAACTTCTTGAAAGATATTCCATATTGACCTAAACCGGTACCTGTAATTAGTATACATTGTGATAGTGAATCAACTACTGAAATGGCTAAAAGCAACAATAATGTTAAGTCTAGACATATACGTTATAGACGCAGTACCATTAAGCAACTCATCTCTAATGGAATCATCTCCATAGATTATGTGAAGTCAAAGGAGAACATCGCGGATCCATTTACGAAAGGTTTATCGAGAGATCAAGTACGTTGCATATCAAAAGGAATGAGATTAAGGTCTACTACATAAGGATCTTTGTAATGGTAACTCTACCTTATTGACTGAAGATCCTAAGATCTTAGTTCAGATGGACAACTAAGTTATGGAGATTCCATGAATCACTTGGGATAATGTTTCCGACCTCATTCTTATGACAATTAAAGTGCTTTCTGCAAAATGTTAAAGTTAAGATATCTTTTTAATGATTCTTATATCTTAATTAAGTAAAGTGGAGTCGGGCAGCATACTCTTAATAGGAGGTCTCCTATGTAAGTGAAAGGTCTAGCCGCCTTAATGAAAATTGTTCACAGGCTGAAATTTTTTAAACACTTATGAAAGCCGAGATTTGTTCAGGGTCAAAACGAACGAAATTATTAGAACCATGAATGATTTAGGAAAGACGTTTGTATGAGTATTATTGTCCTGGTTTACACCAACAATTGAATGATTCAAGACATCACATTTATCAATTAAAGAAGGTTCAAGGCCAGAAGCCACCTTACCTGGTTTAAGATAAACGAGTGTGACAAGTGTATATACATAAAACATACACCAAAAGCATACGTGAATGTATGTTTATATGTAGACGACGTGTTGATAATGTCCAATAATCACGAAATAATGATAAATACCAAGAGAATGTTAACAAATCATTTTGATATGAAAGACTTGGGTGTAGCTGATGTAATATTAGGGATTAAGATTTCTAGAATATGAGAAGAAATTATACTTTCCAATCTCACTACATTGAGAGTATAATTAAAATGTATAATATACTTGGAGAAAGTCCTACGAAAATCCTTATTGGTACAAGTTTACATTTAGTCAAAAATATGAGTAAATGTGTGCAACAACTAAAGTATTCACATATTATAGGCAGTCTAATATATATTACAAACTGTACTCGACCAGACATAACATTTGCTGTTATGAATATATATAGACTAACTTGTTCTACTCGTTGAGTATATCGTCGTGGTATTTTTATCTTAAAATCAATTCCAGATGAGTGAGAAATTACGGTCCAAAGTTAGATAGAAAAGAGGAAATACTGGCCGAGATAAATGCCTAACTCCATAGCTACATGAGAGTGAGAGAGGTTTTGATGAATAATGTCACTGTCGCTCGAGCGAGATGCCAACGACAGTAAGGGATGCTTCATTTCATGAAGGTTGCTTAGTTTGGAGCGTATCACTTCATTCATAATCCCCCATCTTCTATAAATATGACCATTTGAACGTCCATTATGCAACTCATATCATTTTGCATTGAGCATTAAATCAAAAAATCTTGCAAAATACTCTCCAAAAGTCATTCCAAAACCATTTTCTTATAAAGGAAAATTTTCTTCTAAAATTCGTTGTTGCTTGTGATTTAAAGTGCTTCTACCACAAGTTGTATCAATTGTATCTTAGGAGGTAAGTGCCGAAAACGGTTAGCACCATTGTTGGGCAATATTGTCTTAAAGATAAATTGTTTTCACTTGTCTCGAATTTTGTGCTTCACTTTATTTTCTTTTTCTTACCTTCTTTTTTTCCATATTCTAGAGTTTAATTACGCTCCTATGAATTAAATTTAAATATTTTCTTTGTCTAAACAACCATTTAAATATACTATCAACCAACGTCATATTCCTTGGCCAACTACAAATAATACAGTTTTCTTCGAGCTACAAATTGTAGACATTCTCACTTGTGTGGCAATCTTACTCGTCAAGAAGATGATCTGTTTACGAGGTAAGGTAACAAAATATGTTGTACTAACACCTCCAATGAGCTAAAGGTCAATTGTGTGTCAATTTAGGTGTGTACAAGTTTCATATCGAATGACATGATTTTTGCAATGCATCGCTTATCATTTAATGAACTATTATAGAAAATTGTTAGAAGTATCCCTCCCAATTAGCACACTTGTATCCATAATAATATGTTCTAATTCGATACTTATTTACTTTGTTTATGGGTTCGAAATGGAGGTTTGTCCACCTATCTTTTTATGAAGTATATTGATTAGTTATTTAACGAATTGGCCTTCCCCTCTTCTTCTGCAGGAAATTCACTCACGAAATGTCTTAGATCACTACCTTCAACAAAATTTGAGAATTTGAATACGATATAGGTTATTTCGTGATGTGTCGAATCATGCTTTCTTTATTTTGCGAGAGAATGAATATAGTGTATCAATAATTTTAAAAGTTTGTCATGCCAATTATAGTTTCAAAAGAGCCTGAAATGTGAAATGTCGTAGATTCTGGACAGCAATTGTTCGGCCCTCGCGATAGCCGTACTATAATGCAAGAGTCACGGTCATGTGACCGCAAACCACTTATGTATTATTTGTTGGACTAAATTATAATTTTTGCTTTCGTGTTTCAGGTATGGCTACAGCTAAAGCTGTGCTAAGAACACAACTATGTAGTTCCACGGTGGAGACTTTAATGAAAATGTGGTAGGAAAAATGAAAGTGAGAAAGGAGGAAGTAGGATAACAACATCAATTCTTGTTCCAACGAGCTTAAAATTGGATGGACTGATTCATGCACCGAAGTTGAAACACAATGTTGACAACAATATGCATGTAATGAAGTTTTGGTTCAGAGTACCCTCAATGCCATATGTTTCTCCATCAAAATAGCTGGCTTTTCAAACATGAACAAATATATATTCGGTACAAAAGGAACAATACATCCGTATAAGAATAATCACATGCTTCATTGAATAATCCTTCTGTTAATGATGAAGCGCCTAAGGGTAGTATTGGTCCTATACAGCCCCTAAAGGCAATATAATGCCCGAAAGCCTATATGCATATAAAATAATGTTGAGCTTACATTCGAAATTTCATGCCATGACACGAGAGATTCGAGTGTCAATTTGATCGAAGTTCCAACTGAAAGTAGGTATATAACGAGTTCACATTGGCTTTTAGGAAGGCCAGTAATAGTTGAGAGAACATCATTGTTAACTAATTATTCCACAATAAGCAGGAGATGCAATCTAAACTTCAGGCACTAAGAAATAACTTATCGTTCAAGGTGCAAAAATTGAGTCACATGGCCTTTACTCTAGTCTGCGCTGATATAAAATACAAATGGTATCTACGTGCACAAAAAAAGGCGATTCGACACTTTTAGGGTTCACAAGTACGAACCCCATCCTCTAAATACATGTATGGTTTTAACAGGCATATGAGCAATGTTGTGATAAGCAAGCACATTACGAACATGATGAGCAATTTAAATCATCACTATGCGTCGAACGCCATCATGGTCGAAATGTTAAGTGAATTCAACATGGTAGTAAATTACAATAAGGCGTGAAGGGCTAGGGAGGTGGCCTACAATATTTTATCAGGTTCGATGGAAGAGAGTTTTTGAAGCTACCGCTACACTGTTATATCCTAGAGAAGAACAACTTTATCACAGTTGCATTAATTCATGCTGATTAGGGAAACATGGTCTTGCATATCTTCCAGTCCATAGGAACATACATCCATGGATTTGCATCGTATGTGGGATTGGGAATATGTGTTGTCAGAATATGTCTGAAAGGAAAATATAGACGCGCTCTGCTGTTGACCACGATTCAGGATGCAAACATAAAAATATATACACGTACATGTAATGTGCTAGTCATTAAGAACTATTCTTCATAGCACTAGTTTGTGACACAATTGAGCATGTAGATTCATGACTAGAACAAACCTGGACGTTAACATAGTAAAAACGTATCATAACTCCAAATACTTGGCACCATTTCAGGCGGCTCCTTGGCTTACCATACCCAAGACTACTATTATTGGATAGCTCAAAATAGTCAAATAAGAAAGCGAAAGCTACATATCTAACCGGTTTGGGCCCAAGTAAAGGGCGATGGCACACTTCTAAGGGGACATGGCACAATATAATGACGTTAAACAATGGGATTCATTGGTTTCGTTGCTAAGACATATATGCAGACTTTCCATTACTCCTCGATAGAAAGCATCTGATGCTTTCTTCAATCGTATTTCCTCGAGCAAAGAAAATGTATTAGCAAAGTGGCTCAATCATGTGGCACCGAAGGTCAATGAGGAAACTCAGGACGTCAATAGGGATTTGCCTATTTCTTAAGTGAATGTGGGGCAATTTGATGTGGGCTCCCAACGAGATACGTGCAACATGGACCTCAACAGTAAGATCTGTATATGCTGTCAATTTGACCTTAAACATATTCCATGTATGTACACAATGAGTGTTGCCACCTACCATCCCGTGCTCCAGATTTCACACGACAGAGTACTCGGGCTTACATCGAATTGATACAGCTCATTGAAAATTCGTTCTAAATAAAATGAAAAAGGACCAATTATAACAACATGTGCATTCTATGAAGGGGTGTAAATGGTTCGGTTTGGATAGTTTTGATATTTTTACAAAACTCCAAATCAAATCATTTCAATTTACAATCGAACCAAATCAAACCATAATTTATGTAATGACTTGGTTTCAAATTATGGTTTGAGCATTCTTAAAGCAAATGCTCTTGAAATCCCAAAATTCCATCAATTTACATATAAGAATACATAAATATCATTAACTATGAAACATCTTAATAACTTATGAATCAGAACCAAAATTTAGTTATTGGCCATGAATTTTTCACACATCAAACATGGTCACAACAACTAGGGGTGGGCGCGGGTCGATTCGGTTCGATTTTGTTCGGTTCCAGAAATTTTCGGGTATTTAGTAAATTGAACCGTCGGTTCCAAATATAACTTTGGAACCGTTTGGGTTCGGTTATATTCGGTTCCGTACTATAATTAAATTTTTTTAACATTTAAAATAATACTACATAAATACATTTGAAAGTAGATACGAATATTAATAAGAAAAAGTAGATGCAAATACCAAGTTCAATCTTAACTTTTACAAATTAACGTAATCTAATTTAATAACATATAAATAATAAGTTGTCAAATACAAATACCAAAAAGTAAATATTACTAATAAAATTTCGATAATTCATATCAATAATTCATTTGCTTCAAACCTTCAAGTCTATTTAAAAATGAAATATAAATTAGAAGTCATAAATATAAAATATTGATACTATTTACCAACTATTTAATGTAATCATTAGTTGCTTGACTTTCCATACTAACTAATAAGAAATTATACAAGAAAAAATTGAAAAAAACACAATTAACAAATATAAATAAATTATAAATTGTTCAACTAATAAGATTTAATAAGGAAAAAATTATTAATTTGTTTAGAAAAAAATAAAAGAAATTGATTTATCCAATATAAAAAAAATTCGGTTCTTATTCAGTTCTTCGATTCTTGGTCTAGAACTGAGAACCGAATCAAACCAAATCATTCGGTTCTCGATTTGGATACCCCTTCGAGTATTTCATTTAAGAAAAACCGTTCGATTCGGTTAGGACATTTTGCCCAACTCTAACAACAACGGAAACTTTAATTGCCTAAAACTAGGATTGATCGTTCCCATGTAGTGGTGGCAATGGGCCGAGCCGAGCCGGCTCGGCCCATTGACGAACGAGCTCGGCTCGTGTTCGCACGAGCCGAGCTCGTGGCTCGTCGCAACGAGCCGAGCGCGAGCTCGGCTCGTTGCCGTTTGGGCGAGCTCGGCTCGCGCCCGAGCTCGCCCAAAGCGGGCGGCTCGGCGAGCCGAGCTTAAGCTCGGCTCGCCGGCTCGCCTTATTTTTTTTTTTATATATATATATATATATAAATAAATAAATAACGTTACTACTACAAGTCTATTTTTTCTATTTTTTTTAAATATATATTTTCCAAAACATTTATCGGGGCTCGTCAAAACATTTATAATTTTTAAAATAGTAAATATACATTTATTTAAAAAAAAAAAAGATAAACCCTCCTCCTTTATCCGGGCTTGGGACCGGCTACTTCAATTTCGTGTAGGCGGAGTTAAAATTGTACACGAAAAACTTTTTACGTGTACAATTTTTTTTAAAAAATTATAAATGTATGAAAATAAAATTTTGTAATGAATGTATTGAAATTAAATATCACTTACTTGATTACATGCAATTTCGGCATATTTATGTTGAATTCGATAATTAGCGTCTTCCCAATCCTTCACGCACATTAACGCTTCCAAAATATCTTCTTTTAGTCGACTTCGAATTTCAGAGAACCCTCTTCCCGCACTAAAAGCGCACTCCGAAGCTACGATGCTAACCGGAGGTGTTAGTAGATCTTTTGCAATTGAAGAAACAATTGGCCATCGATGTTCATTATTTCGCGTAATTCGATTACATCTTTTGAACTTTTCTTAACTGATTTGTTACTAGGCATAGTATAACGAAAGTAATCAATTAATTCAGATGACAACGCATTTGGACTACTACTCGAAGTTTGAGTACATGCAGTGGAAGACATACTACTACTACTAGAGGAACCATATGCATATGCAGTTGAATCATATCTAATTGAGTCTATGTTTTCTAATAAATTAATTACTTCAGCGTCGTCATCGTTTATATTAGTGGGAGGAGGAGTAGGTACACGAGTAACTTGTGTACCTATTCTTGAAGCATATAATTCATACATCTCAGTTAACGTTTGTTCCAAATTCCTATAAGTAATAGGCATATTGAAAGTTAAAGCATTTGAAATTTGGTCAATTATAAATTTAGTACCCGATAAATTATATCGGGGGTCCATGACGCATGCTAAAGGAAATAACATAGGTAATTCTTCCCAATATTTTCTAAATTTTAATTCCATAGCATATATAACCGCATGCAAATCAGGGTCATTTTGATATCTATTAAAAGCCCTAGCAGTTATATAAAGACGTTCAAGAACCATGCAACTAGTTGGATAATAAACACCTGCATAATATATTCGTAGACGTATAAAAACTTTCCAAAAATTTCTTAATTTTAAATACCGTATTCCAATCGGATTCATTTAAGATATCATCGTAAGTAAATGCTTGTCTCTAATATGCCTATTGTTATAAAATTCAGTGATAAACGGTTCAAAACCTTCACATGATTTTAATAATAAGTAAGTTGAATTCCACCTATGACCTACGCGATAATAAAAGTTTTTGTATTAGAGTTCCTAGCTTGTTCACAAAATTCTTCAAATGATTGTTTTCTACTAGGTGTAATCGTGATATACGTAAGTGCATTCCTAATTCGACTAATTTCGTCCTTCACATGTTTTAAACCGTCTTGTACAATTAAATTAAAAATATGGCACACACATCGAATATGGAATAAATAACCACCAAAATCGGGTTGAAGTACTCTATGCAATTTATCGATAACTACTTTATTTACAGAAGCATTGTCAAAAGTAAAAGAACGAATTTTACTCTCGCATTTATATTCTTTAATTATTAACATAATTGCATTATATATAGTGTTAGCATTATGAGGATACTCAATTATTTTAAAAGCAATAATTTTTTTATGCATAACCCAAAGTGGGTCTATATAATGTGCAGTTGCAGCTATATAACCTCTCTTATTAATCCCTTCCCATAAATCCGAAATTAAAGATATGACACCCCCGTATTTTTCTAAATCCCCAATCAATAATCGCTTTGCATTAAGAAAATATTCAATTGTATTAGAACGAAGAGTATTTCGACTTACCCCAACGTACCTTGGTTGAAGATATTGTTTGACGTAGTTTACGAAATGTTCGTTGTCCACTATTGCTAGTGGCAGCTCCGCCGCGGCAACGAACTTCACCATTCCCTTTCGTGCTTCCTCCTCCGAATACATCCACGTAGAAAGTGGCGAAGTAGTAGCACCGTCTCTACTAGTACCAAACTGTAGTTGCGCTTTGTCCACGTTCAAGAAGCCCATGTTTGGCCGCACATGCTTTGTAATGACGGTTGAGGTGAGTGGTTCCAATTTTTTTTGCCATGCCAGTCGTTGTTGACAGTATTTACATACTGCTTTATTTTCTGGAACTCCATCGATCACACGACCAAGGTGTTAACCAATTTGAAATGGTCCCAATATTTTGCCTCGCTTCTTCCTTTCTCTTCCCTCTTGCATCGGGAATATTTAGTGATGGTTCTTCATCTTGTTCCAAATCAATAGGAACACCGGAATCAACATCAACGTCATCCAAATCAATCGGATCGGCATCGCCTTCATTTAACGTCGAAATCGCCAATGTCTTCCTCGAATTGGTAGTTGGTTGAGACCGGCAAATTCATTCCCAAATTGATTTTGGGCAGGTGTTTCACCTTCCATACCGAACAAGTTTTCAACAAATGCTCGTGGATCCATTTGTGAATTGTTGAAATAGAATGTAGAAATGTAGAAATGTAGAAATGTGAATTTGTAAAATGAAGATAATATTAATGTAAAAAAATATAGAAGATAATTATAGAATTGTTGATAATGATTTGTAAATTGTAAATTGTAGAGTAGAGAGTATAGAATGAAAGTTTGGTGGGAAAAAAATGTTGTAATGGGTTGGGTATTTATAGGAGAAGAATTGGAGAAAAGTAGAAAAAAAAAAAAAAAAAATTTTTTTAATAAACAGTGACCAAACGGTCACTGACTTGTGTGACCAGAACGGTCACTGGTTCAGTGACCGTTCTGGTCACTTTTTATTTTTATTTTTTTTTATTTTTTTATTTTTTTACTTGGGTGGGCTCGTCTAAGACGAGCCCACGAGCCCGCTCGTGGGCTCGTCTCACGAGCGGCTCAGCGAGCCGCTCGCCGAGCCGCTCGTGAACAGTGACGAGCCGAGCGGGCTCGGCTCGTCTAGCCCATGAGCCCGCTCGGCTCGTGCTCGGGCTCGTTTTTTTACGAGCCCGAGCGGCTCGTGGGCGTGAACAGTA
Organism: Fraxinus americana; assembly: GCA_035079005.1. Taxonomy (NCBI): domain Eukaryota; kingdom Viridiplantae; phylum Streptophyta; class Magnoliopsida; order Lamiales; family Oleaceae; genus Fraxinus; species Fraxinus americana. The sequence continues at coordinate 31,967,000 of CM068707.1, forward strand.
CGAGCCGAGCGGGCGAGCCGACGAGCCGCTCGGCTCATTTGCCACCACTATTCCCATGTAATGTCACATATTTAAAGTATTCTTGCCTTTACATGTTAATGGAGATTAATCGACACAATGTCCACAATCACATGATATTTAATTTATTAAAGTATTTATAATTAGTAATTTGTTTAGCATTAAATTCATCTTTAGTTTACTGTAATTCTTAAAGGTAAAAGATATATTTTTTTTTTTGCCTTTCAAAATGTTTTTTTTTAGCCCTACAATAGTTAATAAATATGAACATCCATCAGTATACACCACTAATAACCAATAAAAAATAACTAACTACAAATCCAGATGACTGCATAATTTTCAATTGGAGGTCCCAGACATCGTATGATTATAATCTACCATCTTTCAACAATTGAAGCTTAAAGCAGTAACATTTAACAAATCACGATTTTTTATTAAAAAGACTACATATCACTAAATAAAAAATAGAAGGAATAGCATTAGAAAAGATAAATAAATATATAAGATTTTATAGCTAAGTTCAAAATAAGAAAAAAAAAAACTAACAATCAGCAATAAGCATCCTTAAACAAAGAACAAACATGCCTTTTGAGTAGAACTGATCAAGTACTAATTGGGACATATATAAGGGGATTAAGAAGACATTTAAGACTACTGAGGAATATAGGAAGGAAATTGAGTTGAGTGTGATAGATGTTCAGCTTCTGCATCAGAAATCTAAGTCCGTCCCTTGAAGTTAGGGATGTCATGAGTCTCTCCACAGCCAATGCATTCAGGAATATTCTGTGACTACTCTATAAATTCAGCACACGGGGAGGATGAAAAGGAAGTGAAAAGTTGTTGCAAAATAGAGTTTCCAATTCCCCCATTTTCTCTCTATCCTGTGAATTCTCTCTATATATCTTTATATCTCTTATTTTCCTTAGTTTTCTCTTTATCTATCTCTGTTCTTCTTCTTCATGGTCTGGAGCTGTAATTTCTCATCTTCTCTCTTCTTCATTCTCTGATTCTGTCCCTCTCTTTTCTATTTACATTTCATTGTAATTTCAATTCAACTAATGCTGGTTATTGAATCACAATTTAGTATCTTAAATTGCGTGTTGATTTTGATTGGAGTTTAGCTTGTTTTGGTTGGAGTTTAGCAAAAAAGTAATTTCACGCCCATACAAAAACTTATAAATGGAGTTGCTAAAATCTAACATACTATTAACATTTTCAATACCTTCGAATGTTGCTAGGGTACATGAAGACGCAAACGCGAGGGCCTATGGACTTGGGTGGGAGATTGGACTTGAACTTAGTCTTTAAGAGACATTGTTTCTGTGGGGGTAATCCAAATGTGGGTTCCATCATGCTTCACCTTGGCCTTGTAGATGTAAGCCATCCGCTTTCCCTGGTACCACGTCACCTCTTCCTTGTTGTTCACTCCCTCGATCCGTATTAAGGACGGGTTTGGATACTAATTGGACTTGGACCTCTTGTACCCCAGGATTGTGCCTCTCACGATAACACACATAAGTAGAGTTATGAATGGGTTTGAATGATGTATAGGTAAACTTGACACGTGCTCCATTTTGTGGTGTTTCTTCTCGCGCTAGTATATTGTTGATTGGGACGTTATAATCGTAATTGGAGCAAATTTATTTATAGTGGGGGCGACATTATTTGGACTATATATAGCCCTTTGATTCACTTTATTTTCAAAATATATATTTTCTTTCTTTTTTTTATCACATTTTTCAATAAAATAATATTATGCGCAAATATAATTTTTTTTAATTTTTCAACCACACATCTTTATCAATCTACTATTCCAAAATGTTTTTTTTTTTTTGAAGTACGGTTCGAACAAGCTCAATAAACTTGGGTTGGATTAAAATGGTTTGTCAAATTAAATTGTTTGTTAAGAGAATTACACTTACTCCTAAGTTTTAATTTATCATTGCAAAAGTCAAAATTTAACTTTATTCTTTCAAATATCAGTTATATACTACATCTCACACTACCTCATACCACCTTATCTATCATTTTACACATTTTCTCCCAATTCACTTACTCTCACTTTACCTTCACCTTCACCCTCACCCGCTGTCGTCCGCCATCATCCTTAACCACCACTCCCACCACTAATTATAAACACCCAATCGTACCATCTTATTTTCGATGCCAACACCACCATCAAACTGATGTTGCGCGATCATCGATTGTTACCCTTCCATTGAAGCCCATCAGAACCTTCAACGATGACGGCACTTGACTTGGGGGCAAGATATTTTGCTCGAAGCTTCTCCTGTGACCAATATATCCTGCATATAAGATGAAGTGCCTCCCACCATGCTTCGGACTGAGGGAAGCGATTTCATTCGGTAAGGTCTAGTTTTAGAATGGTGATGCGTAAGAAATTTTTTGTGCATCTGTATTTGGGTTTTGTGTTGGATTATTGGTGCATATGGTGGATGCAATGCGGTAGTAGTGGTAGCAATACCAAGCTACGAGCTCGAGTTATTATTATTATTTTTTATTTTTTTGTTCACGTTTTTTACGAGTCCATGTTGACTCGTAAACTTTAGCTTTGTGGTACGCTAGCTCGACAGCTAGGCTCACTGAATGAACCCCTGGTTCATCTAGGCTCAGGCTTAGTCTCAAGCTCGGGGCAGAAACGAGCCCGAGCCGTCCATGGTCGAACTTTGACGAGCTGATGAGCTACTCAGCTCTTTTGCCATCCCTAGCTGCAACTATTGTTTTACATGTTTGCGTGGTTGGTTGGAGGTGGGAGTGGAGCTGGTGGTGGTGGTATGGTGCAGGTGCAGGTGCAGGTGAAGGTGAAGGTTATGGTGATGGTAAATTTGAGGAGGGGGTGGCAATGATTATTGGTGCAGGTGGTGGTGGTATTTGAGTAATGAAGCACATGGAGATGGTAGATTTTAGGAGGAGGAGGTGGTGCGATGGTGGTGAGGTGACAGCGACGTTTGAGTGATGCTGGTGGTGGTGGAGTAGTTGGGTTGGACAAAAAGTATTTATGACCAATTATTTGAGTAATTGTGACCAATAAAATTAGTAATTTGTAACTAAAAAATATTTGATTTGCAAGCAAATTTATAATTGTTACCCATAAATTCTGTGAATGTGAACGTGATTCATGTTATTTCACAAAATATCACAAAGACAGACCAAATTTTTATGAGGGTCACAAAATGTGACTACCTGATTTTTGGGAAAAAAAAAAAACCATAAGTTTGTTAATTTCAAAAATGCATCTTGAAACCTTTAGGGTGCGTTTGACTGAAAGGGTGGAAAATGGGTGGAAAGAAAATTATTTTTAGGGAAAATAATTGTCTAGAAAATATTTTGTAGGGAATTGTTAATTAAGTGTGTTTGATTGGTATAATTTTCCACCCGAAAAATTTTTAAATTTTCTATTCATTTGACTTTGTTTTTATGGAAATTGTCTATTAAAGTGATAATTTTTTCCACACTTGATTATAAAATTTGTTTCCATTACTAAAAAGTTAAAAAAAATGAAAAAAAAAATGTTTCCTAAAAAATCATTTTTTTTCAATCAAAATTTAGTGTTCGTTTGACTTTCGTTTGCATCAAAATTGTCTATGAAATTTGGTTCCAATGCCAAAAAAAAAAAAAAAAAAGGTCAGCAGGGTGGGAAAATGAATTCCCACAAAACCTTGAATTGGGGCGCGTGAGGCAGCTGGGTGGAAAACAAATGGGAGGGAAAAAGTGGCCCATCAAACAACTCAAATGCAAGGAAAATGATTTTATTTTCCAACTTGCAAAGAAAATTTGGCATATCAAACACGCCCTTATAGTTATGTACTTTTCCACTGATTGTTTGAAAATATTTAGCATAAATCTAATCCTGCCATTAAACACCTTTAGTTACAATTTTTATTTTGATCAATACAAAATATCAAATCCATTGTAAGGAAAAAAAAAAAAAAAAACCTTACACATAGCAAGGGAAGAGTGTTGTTTTCCCTGTAAAACATTTTCTTTCCACCAATTTTCTACCCTTGCAATCAAACGCACCCTAAGAGTGTTGTTTATTCTATGAAATTGAATGTACAGGAAGCATAACCTATCAAAGAAAATATTAGTCGAAGATAGGGTTTCTCTCATTTTATTGATAATTGAGATGTAGAATAGAGTGAGCCCATAAACTATGTTCTTGAGTTGACATTGTATGTTGCCATTTCCCCTCAAATAATTAGAAGACAAATACAAAAACTCTTTATCAGTCGGGCCTTTTGCAGAACAAGTGTGGACATGAGATGGTTCAACGCAAATAATTTCACCATCTTCGTGTCAGTTTCTTGAGCCAAATCTAACAAGCTCGCAAATTCAACCATATTAAGATGAGAATTGGTGTTATAGAAAAGATCATTCTTGTAAACCACAATTGAAACTTTCACAAGCTGCAAATATGTAAAAGAAGTTATCTTTTGCAAATAATAAGCACAAATATTCCAATAATGCTTGTAATTCAGACATCCACATAAAAGAGAATTTCACAAAAGGCAAACATCAAATCCTTACTCCACGTTCAATGTTTTCTCTTGTTCAGAATTTCAATGGAGATCCAGATAATCCTTCTTATGCTTCATCAAGTATTGCTCCAAAGCTTCTGAGCTGGAAAATGAATGTAATAGAATCTTAGTCAATCAAAGGTAGAATATATTTCAACTGCTATGTTAACATGAGCATAGTCGTAACTGGCATGGAACGACAAGATACATGTAGGCTATCAGAACAGATACCGTCTTTAGGGAAGATTTGGTAAATGCCTAAATCTTCAATTCTATCACTAACTTTTACCATTGATTTACGTCAAATTCAAGTGAGTGGAAAAATACAATCTATTGATTAGAAAAGATCTTCAACTTAGCTATTCATTACAAAGGGCAACAAATGAAATGTCCTAGTAAATTAGTAAATCACGATTTTGCGTCTGAAATATTATGCTAACGGAATTGCATACAAGTTTGTGAGAATCAATTAAATATAATAACAGGAAATACAAATTTCTACTCTTTAAATGGTGGACCTAGCTAGAACAATATGTTGAAAATTAAGACTTACAACGAAGTTACAAGCAAAATCTCCTTCAATCACTACTAGTAGTTAGAATGGAAGATAAAATTAAGACAAACCTCAATTTACAAGCAAAAACTGATGCGAACCCACGTAGCTATTAAATCTATGAAACCTACGACAATTAGATCAAACCCAAGAAAGTCAAAAATCAATATTTGAAAGAAAGTTCGACCCAAAAAATTATTGAACCAAAGAACCAAGAAAATTACAACAATATTTTGATCCCGTGATCACAAAATTTATGAACATTACTTGAATTGTTGAACGCCACAAGAATTTAATTCTTGATAAGTTCGGAAATAATTTGATAAAGAACGAGAGGAAAGCAATATGCCTTACAATTGTGTTTTTATAATGAATGGAATGGGTCATATTTATATGGAACCCATAAAACCTAATTACAAATGGAATTAAGCCTTAAAAGATAGCATACAAGAGTTTTAACAAAAATAGAATTCTAGGCTAAATTTGGAAAATACGCGTCCAGGATTGCACTATGTGGTCCCATAGGCTTTCTTCATGCGGTCGCATACTAGTTGATAGCCTTCAATTTAGTTTCGGTAAGGGACTATACGGCCGCAAGCTTAGTTACCCTATACGGTCACATAGGTATTTACTCCAACTCTCTCATCCACTGCTCAAACAAAGTTGATCCATCTTGTTCCGTCTTCCATGTTCAATATGAAACTTGTCATTTTGCTTGTCCTAGTCGATGTTTCATCCACCATAACTTGAACGAGTAATCCCATAGCTTATTTGATCCTCTTTATTCGTAACCAAGTCATTGGTTCTTTCTCAACTATCAAAGGCTCCTTGCCCTCGCTAGCTCTCGTACTGTAGATCTCATAATTTCCTCAATTTTCAAAAGGATTCGTCCTCGAATCTCCACTTGCATCAAACAAGGAGAGATCGGGAACATTGAAAGTAATAGAAATATTGTACTCACCTGGAAGGTCCAACTTATAGGCAATGTCATTGATCTTTTCAAGGACTTAGAATGGTCCATCGCCGCTCGATTACAACTTTGACTTCATTTGAACATGAAAATGCTCATTTCTCATATGCACCCAAACCTAATCTCTTGATTGAAATGTAATAAGCTTTCGTCCTTTATTTGCTTGAGAAGCATGATGCTCTTTTTTTTTTTTTTTCTCAATATGTCATTGTACCTTCTCGTGGAGAGATCTTACCAACTCAGCATTCTTCTTCCATCTAACCTACATCTCTCATCTACAGGTAAAAGAATCAAATCCAAAGGTATTAGTGGACTAAAATCATAAATAATTTCAAATAGGGTATAAGAAGTAGAATGCGTGGCCCTATTATATGCAAATTCTATGAATGACAAGCAATCTTCCCAACTCTTCAAGTTCTTATTGACTATAGTAGGCAATGGTTGTACCATAGTCCTATTAAAAACCTTAGTTTGTCCATCCGTTTGTGAGTGACATTGTAGAGAATAATAGTTTAGTTCTTAACTTACTCCACAAACCTTCCAAAAATAACTAAGGAACTTAACATCCCTATCCGATACAATACTCCTAGGTACCCATTGTAAGCACACTATTCTTAAAGAATAAATCAGAAATATTAGTGCAATCATCAATTTTATGACATGGAATGAAATGAGATATCTCAATAAATCTATCTGCCACAACAAATATGGAATCTCTTCATTTCTTAGTCATAGACTCATAGGTAAACCCAACACAAAATCCATAAACACATCAATCCAAAACTCACTAGGAACGGGTAATAGCGTATCCAAACCTTAGATTTAGCCTTTTTACAAGTGATGCATCTACTACAAACCTGAACAGCATCAACATTCTTCTTAGGCCAATAGAAGTGTTCATTTAATATATCCAAAGTCTTCTTAATCCTGAAGTAACCCATTAAACCTTCACTATGTGCTTCACGTACTAACAATTCTCTCATTGAACACCTACGTACACATAACTTATTCTCCCAAAAAAATATCTATCATACCAAAAGAATCTGTCTATAGCACATTTGTCACATGATTCATATATATTAGAAAAGTTCGGATAATTAGTATACATGCCCTTAACATATTCAAATCCTATCAATTTAGCACATAAAGAAGTAATAAATACATGCCTCCTTGGCAATGCGTCCGCCATCACATTTTCTTTACCTTATTTGTACCAAATAACATATGAATATATTCCGATAAACTCCATCTACCTCGCATGCCTCTTGTTTAGTTTACCTTGACCTTTTAAATGCTTTAAGGACTCATGATCGGTATGAATCACGAATTCCTTTGGCCATAGGTAGTACTGTCATATCTTCAAAGCTCGAACAAGTACATACAACTCCTTGTCATATGTAGGATAGTTGAGAGCTGCTTCACTTTTCTTTTCACTAAAGTAGGCTATTGGTCTTCGTTCCCGCATTAAGACAGCTCCAATATCTATTTCTGAGGCATTATATTCAATCTCAAAAATATTGTTAGAATTAGGTAATGATAAAACCAGCACGGTACACAACCTATAGTTAATAGCATTAAAAGTATGTTCTTGTTCAATGCCCAAATGAAATTATACACTTTTCTTTACAATTTCTGTGAGTGGTGTGACAAATGTGCTAAAATATTTAACAAAACGCTAGCTAAACAGTGAAAATTTATTACCTCAATTATGCTTTTAGGTATTGGACATTCCTTGATAACTTTGATTTTCTTCTCATCCATTTCAATGCCATTTGCATTAACAATATAAACAACTTTTTTCATACAAAATGTACACTTTTTAAAGTTGGCGTAAAGTTGTTCTTGTCTTAAGACCACAAGCTCACATCTTAAATGTTCTATATGTTCATTTATATCCTTACTATATACCAAGATATCATCGAAGTAAACTACTAATTTACCTATATATGCACGCAAAACATGGTTCATTAATCTAATAAACGTGTTAGGTGCATTAGAAAGTCCAAGTGGCATGACTAACCATTCATATAAATCATACTTAGTTTTAAAAGCAGTGTTCCACTCATCTACTTCTCTCATCTTAATTTGATGATAACCACTTTTAAGATCTATTTTACTAAACATGTGTGATCCATTTAATTCATCTAACATATCATCTAACCAAGGTATAGGGTGACGATATTTTACTTTATGTTGTTGATCATCCGACAGTCTACGTACATCTTCCAAGTTTCATCTTTCTTACGACTTGCACAAGTAAGCTTCGTGACATACGACACATAGACTCATAATTTTCTTTACATACCCTTTACGGGTCAATTCTTTCACCTGCCTTTGAAGGTCCTTGGTCTCCTCGAGATTAATCCAATAAGTCGGTTTGTTTGGAATGACAACTCTAGGTACAAAATCAATTTGATGCTCAATGTCTTCCATAGGTGGTAGCCTACTAGGCATGTCCTTTGGAAATAAGTCTTCGAATTCCTATAACAAAAAGTAGCCAAATTAGTGGACGATGGGTGTTTTTAGATTCATCATAGTTGAGAGAGCTGATTCCTTATAAACCAATAAAATTATAGAGCCGCTTCTCAATTACTTGCCAATCTTCAACTCACTCCCTTTTGCAAAGAAATTCACTTTCGACCTTTCTCTCCTCCCATAAGACTTTTTCAATTTACTCTCTTATGGCTTTTACTCTTTTTCC